>JAVBJF010000494.1:0-226033 GCA_033439095.1 Pseudococcus viburni | reverse complement strand
GGTATTTATCGGAAATAAACTCGCCTATACAGCCCAATTTTCTTGAGAAGCTATTATTTTTTGGGAAACTTTGCAATTTTTATGATTATGAAAATTTTATGGAATTTTATGATTTGTGAGGAATCTTTCTTTTTTAGAAAATTTTCCAAGTTTTTAGGAGATGGCTCAATTTTTGGAAAATCGTTCCGGGTGTGGAAAAAAATCACCTTACTTTTGGAAAATTATGTGGAGTTTTGAATAATTTCCAAGTTTTTGCAAATGAAGTTCATTTTTCAAATTTTGGATAATTTTTGAAAAAACAAAATTCTTCATCGCCCTGCAAAAGATGAAAATTTGATCAAATCAACAAAAACAGCTAGTGAGAAGTGGTCGAAAATTTAGTTCGTTTGGTAAATTTGTACCATTAATCTTCTCCAGGGGCGCAATCAAGAGAGTGGCTAAGGGGCTGAAGCCCCCCCAAACTTTTTGTAATGTTTTGATTTTTTTGTTATGTATACACTTATACTATACAAGTATTTAGCTAAACGCGAATGTTACATACAAAAATCATCCCGAAACTACTGTCATTAACTTATTTTGAAGAGGCAACACCTCATACGGGTAAATGGACGGCAGGATCGTGCACATTGAAACTTTTTCCAATTTCTATACCATCCCTTACTACCCCTTAGTCTCATAGCAGAACTCGTTTGAGGCAAATTTAGAGTAGTGGTTTTGAAAACGTGTTGATTTTAGTCTCCGAACAAGCGAAACAACGAGATTCTTCGAAAATTAGTGTCCTCGAAGACGTTTCTTTAGCTCGGAGAATAGAGAAAAGTCACAGGGAGCCAATTTTCCAGATTTGGCTTCCCGTGGCTATTCTCTATTCCTCGACCTAAAGAAATGTCTTCGAGGACCCTAATTTTCGAAGAATTTCGCAGTTTTGCTAGTTTGGAAGCAAAAATCAACACGTCTTCAAAATCACTACCCTAAATCAACCCAAACGAGTTTTAGGATGAGACTAAAGGATTGTATAGATAGAAAAAATTCAATTTACACGATTCTTCCTTCGTTTTACCTGTATGAGATGTTGATCCCGATTTAAAAAAATTCACTTCCAGTTGTTTCTGAATGCCCTTCGTACTCCGTTGTTTTGAATAAAATTCATTTTTATAATTCAAGGGGAAAAAAATCTAAAATGGCTCATGAAAATAGATAGTCACTAAGCCGAGTCTACACCCCCTTAGAGCCATACAGAGAAAATTTGGGCTCCAGGGGGAAAATGTACAGTCAAAAAAAGGTCTTGCGATATTTTGAATGTCGATATCTGACGTAATTAGGCAAATTTTCCATTTGTTCTGAAGTCCTCACAGTAAAAAGACTACAATTTTCAACTTTTTAAACCATGGCGAGTCCTAGCGAGCTCTCTAAAAAACGCAGGTCCCCCCTCCCCCGAGGTCTGCCCCTTACTTTTCTCATAAATTCTAGCCCCCCCCCCCAAAAAAAGAGGTCTGGTTGCGCGCCTGATCTTCTCCCTCCCCTTCACTCCAAAAAACAGTCTGTTTCGCGCCTGTATGAATTGATTTTTCAAAAATTGAGTCGGAAATTCTGAGTTTTTGCCTTGTAGTTACTTACACAAGACTTATACCAACAACACACCAGTGAAATTCCAAGAAAGTCGAAAGGAATTCGGTTTACACCAAGCAATATCCTCTTTCTATTCCCTTTACTTATCGAATATTCTCGTTTTTTCCTTTTTTCTGTTTCTGCACTCTATTTTTTCTATTTCTTATAGCTATTTTTCCTCAAATATATCGATAGTGGTGAAATGCGAGAGTGAGATATATCAATTTTAACAATTTTAGGGTTTAAAACACTTAAACATGTTTTAAACATTGAGTTTCCAACACATACGAAATTGAGTTTAAAACAAAAAAAAACGTTTTAAACAAAAAAAAAACACATTTTGTACAACCCTGGTCGTGTGGGTTAAATGTTGTACTCCCACGAATTTCGCTCGCTGCTGATAACACATTCGGGCCCCCATCGGGCCCCCTTCGTATACGTTTGGGAAAGATCGGATATCCGGATATTCGCTAAATCCGAATATTTTTTTATTATCCGGATATCCGGATATTCGTTGAACACTGTTGTCTTCAAATTGTCACGTGTTTTATTAAGTGTATGTTGGATTATCGTCGTGGTTATTCAACATCAATATGATTTCTTTCATCAAGGTAAAAGTTATTCAATGAAAGTTATTTCATGAAATCTTATTATTTTTCTATTAGAATACTAATCAGAAAATTTTCACACTAAAATCCTCAGGAAATTTTTCTCATTAAAGTTCTAATAAATTACTTCAAATTAGCATGCTTGGAAAACCCCCTTCACAACTCGATACACTATAAAATTAAAACACACGAATGAAAAACGACGCAGTGATGATCATCGGCACAATTAGATACCGAGAATTTACCCCGAATGTAAAACGAAAAGTTTCACAGAAAGGTTTATTAATAATGAAGTAGCCGCAGTATTGCTTCCTGTTTAACACAAATATCCGCAACACTTCAACCTGTAAACGCAATTAACGAATGTTTAACACTACCGGGGAGGGTTCCGATATCGGCAATTAATTAAATCCGATATGCATACGGACGAGAAGGTATCGAAGTATACGGTGCTGGTGTCTATGTGTAGTTCGCGACACACGTCATTTTCCGAAAGCTTTTAATAATAACAAGTGTTGGAATAATAGAGGGTCGCGGATACCAGCGGAATTATTGTGCAGAGTTGGGGAAATGGTAGAAGTGGTAATGAAAGATTTTTCGATGGCGAAATTGTTAGTCTGTTTTAAATTCTCTTTCGAATGAGAGGTCAACGGACCCGTAATGTTGATTTTAGTCACTTCTAGAGTGATTTGAAGTTCACAGGTACCTATGAAACCATAGTTTTGAGAAAAAAGCAATTTAAAAGTAGCAACTAAATTTTGTTATAACTTTGAGAGATTTATTTGCATCTCAGAACATCGCTGACCACTCATTTTACAGGTAATTTTATTCTTCATTACTGGGCAACACTGTGCGTGTCGATGTGGGATATTTTTGTACGCTCTGGCGTTTTTTCGTCAATTTAATTGTGTTAAATTACATAAAATATACATTAATTTTTTTATGACTTGCCTACAGAAAAGTGTAATTTCTAGACGAATTAAGCGTTCTACGAAAAAAATCATATCTAGGTACCAAAGTTGTAGAAAATTAAATTTCCATTCAGCTTGTAGTGGTCAAAATTTTTTTAGAAGTCGATCTTTTTGTGGCATTCTCAAGCGAAATTGAAAATTGAAATTCGTTGAGTCCTGTTTTTAACTTTGCTTGATAATACCACGAAAATATAGACTCCTAGAAAAATTTTGGTCGCTCTAAGCACAACGGAAATTTATTTCTCTACAACTTTGATTAATATCATTTTCCTCATAGGACGCTTAATTCGTCTAGAAATTTCAATTTTCTGTAGGCAAGTCATAAAAAAATTAATTGAAATTTGAAAAAATTGCAAATATTTATTAGCTTTAATTGAGCATTTCTCGAACTTCCCGCTTGGTGCGCTAGTCGGAGTTGTTCTAGGTCTAGAGTAGACCCTCTAGATACCAAATTCATCAAAAACTCAAAAGGTCCCAGTCCCACTTTGACCCTAACAATATAAAAATGCGATTTTCTCGAAAACAGAAAAAAATCGAAAGTGGGACTTTTTCTTATGGAATGACAAAATTTATCAGAGGCCTTCCGAAGCGATATGATCTGGGGGGGGGGGGGGTGAGAACTTCAAATTTGCCAACTAATTTTTCCAAATTTGCTAATTGATTTTTTTTAATTTTACCAGTGCTAATTTTTCTCAAAACATTGCGGAAGCAATATTCATTAAAATAATTCATTTAGGAATAGAAATTACCACTTTTTTGGTACATATAAAAACTGATTCAAAAATAATAACAAAAAAATGCTACAATCTCGAATTTTTTCCCTGACCAATTTCATTGTAAATGAAAACCCCTTTAGAATTGTCTTATTTGTCTCGAGTAAAGCAAGGGTGAAAAATTTCAAGAAAATTTAAAATTTAATAAGAAATATTTTGTGCTTAATGTAGCTCTAATATGAATAGCCGATGAGAGAAATGAAATTGGCCCGAGCAAAGCGAAGGCGAAAATTTTAGAAAACCTCAAATTTAAGGTGCAATGAAACAATATTTTGGATTAATAAACTTAAATAAAAAATTGGCTGCTTTTACTTTAACAAAAGAAATATGATAAGGCCGAGCACAACGAGGCCAAAGCTTTTGAAAATTTTGATTTTTAAACATCGAAAATGAGTTTCAAGAAGATAGAATGTAATTAAAGTAGTTGGAATAGTTTTGAGGAAAAATACGAAAAAAATCACTGTTGTAGGATTTGAATTGAGTATTTTAAAATTATGAAAAGAAAAATACAGTAAGGCCGAGCGCAGCGAGGCCAAAGTTTTTGTACAATTTTTATTTGGGATGTAATTTCAGAGATGGGTTGAAGAATTGTGATTTGGATCGTGATTTTGGGGAGTAATTTCGGACTTGGATTATGATTTCTGAAAGGAGGTCCTCAAAAAAATCGTTCTGAGGACTTACTTGCCCTCTGCCTCTTTAGATGAGACCCTGCTTAACTATATCTTACTTGAACCGTTGAACCTAAAAGTATACCTATTATAAAAATCAAAATCAACTTTGAGAAAAATTAAAAACTTTAAATCATGTATAGAAATCAAAATATGAAGTTACTTCATTAAAAAGGTTCTAAAAACAAGTTTTAGAAATATTGGTTGTTTAAATGAAATCATTTTTAAAAACTTTACAGTTAGATTTTTCAAAATGAAAAAAAGGATTTAGCCCGAGCGAAGCAAGGGCGAAAATTTTAGAAATTCTCAAATTGAATGTGCAGTAAAATAGTGTTTTGGAAGAATAAACTTTAATGAAAAATCGACTGCTTCTCCTTTGAAATTATTAAAGCAGAAATATACCATGGCCGAGCGTAGCGAGACCGAAGCTTTTGAAAAATTGGATTTTCAAATATCAAAAATTAGTTTTAAGGAGAACAAGAACAATGAAATTATTTGGAATAACTTTGAAGAAAAATGTGAAAAAATCTATTTTAAATTACAAGTACAACTATACAAAAATTTTTTGGTTGACGAGTGAAAATTTTCAAAATGCCAGATAATTAATCATTTTTTTCCTAAAAAAACATTTATTACAACGGTTTAATTCTTCGCTGGGAAAATGATCAATTTTCAGTTGGAAAAGGTTGGGAAAATGACTAATTTTCCCAACTCATAAGTGAAAATTTTGTTGATTTCCGACTTTTAAAATAGGTAACCATTTTATTTATTTATTTTTCATTTAAAAAATAAATACTAATCGTCCCAACTGACATTTTTACTCATCACTTGGGAGAACGACCGATTTTGAGTTGGAAAAATAACCAATTTTGAGTAGGGAAAAGTACCAATTCTGAGTCTGGAAATTTACCATTTTCGAGTTGGGAAAGTTACCAATTTTGAGTTGGAACAAATGAAGATTTTGTTGATTTCCAACTTTTAAAATAACCATTTTATTTATTATTTTTCATCAAAAAAATTAATCCCAACTGTCCAATTTTCCCAACTCACAAATTTCAATATTTCACAACTTTTCTCAATTTTTATCACTCGGGCTTTTCTGCCAACTTTTTGCCAACTTCACCCAACTTTTCCAATTAGAAAATTCTTGGGCGTGAGACCCCCCCTCCCCGGTTGGAAGGCCTCTGCAATTTATAAATTCAATTCAGAACGGATCATGAGGTTGATTTATAGAAAGTATAGAAATTAATAAAATCAATACTATTTTGTATTCGGTTTATCAACGGTGGTTTTTCAATCCATCTTTGATCAAAAAACATGATTAATTTTCAAATAGAACGAAAAAAGTCTGGAAAAAGCTCAAAAATCGTGAAAATATTTGATTTTTAAATTCTTCTCTAACCACGAACGTATCAAACTAATTTTAATTTTTTGCCTGGCTGAATTGTGGGAGGAGAGGTGTAAATATCTCGTTGAAGATCCTGCAAACATTCTGAAAAATTTTCCAAAAGACTTGCATTTCAGTTCAGGAATTTTGTCAGATATCCTCACCAAATGGTAAAATTTTGATCGAGTTAGAAAATAATAATACATCGAATAATATAATTTTACGTCGTAAAAGTGGCGAAATATAACATTAAAACGTTACAACAAACGTTGATGCGGTAATAATTATTACAGATGAAATATGAGAACTAATGATACGAGCGTGGAACAATATACAAAAAGTCATCAATTTCAGCTCATCTCATTGAACGGTTGATAACGCTGACGGCTGTTTCCTCTATTGAAAGAACAACGAAACCGCTTTGGTTTAGGCACCTCTCGGCGAGGGGTTTGCTCGTTCATGCGAAAATGCTGCGATAAAATCCTCCATCCCCCTACCTCTTCCTTCACTCTGAACCGCGACTCGACGACGAGCTGCTACACCAAACAATGATACTATCATCGCGTAATTGATTCGTTAATATAAATTCGCATTCAACGTTGACTTTTACCAAAAGATAAATAGCTTCAATATCCTTTTTAGCTGGCGTCATATCGTCTAAAAATTCATACCCTTGAAAAATCTAACGACCTTCAGCAATTAGACGCTTACTGAGCTATTTTTTCAACCCCCCGGATTGAAAAACGTTCTTCGAGGGTAGTGAACTTTATAATATAGTGTTTTTCGAGCAGTCTCTCTGTGTGAATTCTTACCCTTCTTTTCCCTTCCTTTGCGATAGAAAAAGGTGAAAACTTTGGTACGACAAACTGTACCATAATACGATTTAGTTATACTGTAGATGATTTTACAAAGAAAATACATTAATCGCGAAAGTATTTTGAAAATAAAAATAATCTTTGAATAATCGCACCATACCTTATAGCCTAGAAGTATATAATAAGTAATCGCTGTAGGTATTTGGAAAATTCATCCGTCGACGAGTCAAAATATAGGTATGAAAAATACGAGTTTTTAACGCAGTCTGGAAAATTTCGGTAGGATTGTTTAAGAAAAACGCAGCATGGTAACGAAACGAAACTATAAAGTTAAGCCTGCGGAATTAATATCGTTGTAAAAGTTATAATAGGGTTTGACGATGATCGAGGCTAGTGAAATGCGGTCGCAGAATTATAAAGCTATAAGACGATAACTGCTGGTATCAGGTTAGCTGAGAAAGCGGATAGGATGAGGATTAACTTAGGAAAGATGTTCCCGAGGGGGTGTCCAACTCGGTATTAAGACGACACGACTATCTACTTTGAATAATCCCTTCAGGAGGCCCCAAGACAGTATTTAGTCAAACTCGGTAACTAAGTTTTCTGCCTTTCGTTTCGAGATTTTCGCCCGCAACATAGAATTATGTCATCGTTTATTCCCTATAGCCGTTTACGAGATTTTGATTCAAGTTAACTTTTACTTACGTTCGGGTATTTTGCACTGGCAGCAGCCTCGTTTGGAAGTGTATGTGGAGGTGCCAGCGGTTCGTATGAGGTGGTTTTTCTCGGGTTAAGTTTTTTTTTTCGGTGGAGGCTTTTTTCTGTGCGTGAGTAGAGAAGTGGTGTATGGGTTAGTGAGCATTATGGTGTCGGCGAAGTCGTCGCGAAGTCATTCGTCATTTTGTCAATTCCACGTGGCCTTACATGACTTTGGATTGGGAATTTACGTATTTGTGTACGCGATTCTGCGAGGTAGTCATGGCTAAGGCCGCGCAGCCTATTTCTATTTATGATTGTCATGATTGCGACTTTGTAAACATTTCGCTTAATTCCTAGATTTTTTCCAACTTTGAAATTTTTTCTAATTACAGCATTTATGTCCATTTTTTTCTAAATTCATCTTTTTGGAACTCTGGAATTTTTTCTTTAAATTTTTTTAACTGTGTATTTTTGCAACTATAATCATTTTTTAAACCTTTTTGTTCAACTCTACTCTCTAAATCCAAATCAGTAAAAATATAACTGATTTATTCCAGTAAAATAAATTTTACTGAAATTATAAGTAAGATTAATTGTAAATCAGTTAAAATTTATTGAAATCAGTACTTTTTTGACATTTTTAGCTGATTTTCAGTTAATTTGAAAAGTACTGATTTAATTAACATATTTTCACTGTTTTTTCCAGTAAATCAATAAATGTTTACTGATTTTTTTACAGTTTCTAAAAATCACTGCTTAAATCAGTTAATTTTTACTGAGCTGCCAGTGCAACGTTCCTGTAACGCATGCGTATAAAGTAACATTGTTACCGGCTCATTCTATGTCAACTCGACCAGGTTTTGACCTTGGGTCTTCCGATTTCACTCAAAATTTTTTTACGAGTTCTCCTCGATGGTTTAATGAAGGAATCACCGTCATTCCGATCCCAATCCTTCAGAGGGGCGGGGGGGGTGGCCCTTGTAATTTTCGTATAATTGGGATTTTTCGCGAAGTTGCTTAACTTTGAAGGAGCATATCTCGAGATTGGTTAGGTCTAAGATAAATCTGTTTATGCTGTTTTGTAGAGAATTGAAAGGAGATTCAAAATTGATAATCACTTTTTGAAAAGTTCAAAGTTAAGCTTTTGTGATGGAAGCTCAACTTTCATGATAAGTACAAAAGATGAAGGGCCCCATTAAAAAATCTGAAAAAATTACTATGAAGAGAACTTTTCATGTATTTTTCAACTAATTACTTTTCAAGATGGGATCTCAATACCCCTGGGGAGCATAGGGGTCCTAAATTTTGGTCAAAATTCAAAAAAATGGAAAAAGTGAAGTAATATATCGATTTCTACTAATTCGAAGGCGCTGAAATCGAATATGTGCTTAGTTTTTTCATTCGACCCCTCTGAACCCCCCTATCAGCCCCCTAATGAGGTCAAAATTTAAAAAAATGAAAAATAACGTATGACGTGTCGTTTGTTAGGTTTTTGAGGGCGCTGAGTTCGAATATTTGCTTATTTTTGGGATTCGACCCTTTAGTTCTCCCCTAGCCCCCAATTTTGAAAAAACACATTGATTTTTTAAATGATTTAGTAATTTTGGAGTCAGTGTGGAGAACGAAGGAGACGGATCGAGAAAGTAAGTTGATAATCGAGCTCAGCACCCTCGAATTAGTAGGAATCAATATGACACATGCTATTTCCGATTTTTGGCATGTGTTTTTTCAAAATTGGGGGCTAGGGGGGCACTGATGGGTCGAATCTCAAAAAAAAGCATATATTCGAACTCAGCGCCCTCAAAAACCTAACAAACGACACGTCATACGTTATTTTTCATTTTTTTAAATTTTGACCTCATTAGGGGGCTGATAGGGGGTTCAGAGGGGTCGAATGAAAAAACTAAGCACATATTCGAACTCAGCGCCTTCGAATTAGTAGAAATCGATATATTACTTCACTTTTTCCATTTTTTTGAATTTTGACCAAAATTTAGGACCCCTATGCCCCCCAGGGGTATTGAGATCCCATCTTGAAAAGTAATTAGTTGAAAAATACATGAAAAGTTCTCTTCATAATAATTTTTCAGATTTTTTAATGGGGCCCTTCATCTTTTGTACTTATCATGAAAGTTGAGCTTCCATCACAAAAGCTCAACTTTAAACTTTTCAAAAAGTGATTATCAATTTTGAATCTCCTTTCAATTCTCTACAAAACAGCATGAACAGATTTATCTTAGACCTAACCAATCTCGAGATATGCTCCTTCAAAGTTAAGCAACTTCGCGAAAAATCCCAATTATACGAAAATTACAAGGGCCACCCCCCACCCCTCTGAAGGATTGGGATCGGAATGACGGTGATTCCTTCATTAGACCATCGAGGAGAACTCGTAAAAAAATTTTGAGTGAAATCGGAAGACCCAAGGTCAAAACCTGGTCGAGTTGACATAGAATGAGCCTACCATTAGAAAAACGCTCAAAAATACGTTAAACTTTTTCATTTCTAAGAAATAACTGTTATGTACTTAAAAATGCAAGTAATTCAAGTAGTTCAGTGATCATAAAGATTGTCAGAAATATATGGTAGGTAATGTAAAAAATTATGGAATTTTTATTTGAAAAAACAATGAAAAAGATTGTAAAAAGGTGGGAAATGTAAGTAATTCATTTGTTCAGAATATCTAACAAGGGAGGTATCCCAACTCGAAATAACATTTTAAACTCAAACAAAAAAATTGAAAATGAAGACGTCATAAAGAACCCCATAATATATCGAAAATTTCAGAAGCTAGAGTGCATTTCTCGAATTTTGGCGAATTTTCAAGATTTTAAAATTATGTTATAGCCCTAGCTCTGCAAAATATGAAATTTTGATCTAATCAGCGAAAAATGCTGAAATTTGGTGTATTTAATTTCGATCTGCCGAATCGATTGGATGAACATCAGCACCTTTAATCGCAAATTACCCAAATTGGTGACCTATTTGATCGATCAAAGCCAAATTTCCAAAATTCGCGACTTTGAGTTCAAATCCATATTTTTTGATGACAATTTTTTTTGGAAAAAAATTATTTTTCTGCCAAAAAAATATGAATTTGAAATAAAAGTTACGAATTTCGGAGAATTGTGCTTTAATCCATCAAATAGGTCACCTAAATGAGTAATCCATATGATTATAGGTACTGAAGTTCATTTATGGTTTTTTTATGCGCTTTTCTCCAGGGCTGGAAAATTCCAAAATGTTCAGGTTGCTCCTAAACGTCTTAAAACCGCTTCCAATCGATTCGGCATGTGTGAAATAGGGTACCTGCCAACTTTCAGCTTTAAACCTCGATACATGCAGCATGGGACGTAAGGTCATTTGGGGTAATTGTAAACATGGGGTAATTGTAAACAAGTCATGCTGTAAATACTTGAATGCATCTAGCGAGCTGGAGTTGCCAAAAATAAAAACTGTGAATAATTGGCCTTACTATAATAAAGAACTTCGGGTTCTTGGTGACAGCTGAGATGAAAAATTTCGCGATGAAAAAAACATGATATCAAATTTTGGTTTTCACACAATCTACGTGATCTTCAAAATTCGAGAAAAAATAGAAAAAAGTAAAAAAGTTGGTGTTTGATGCATTAATTTAGTTCTACGGACATTCAAAAATAATGAAATTCCATACTTATGATTTTTGAAGCTGAGAAATTAATTTTCTGCAGCATTTACAAATACCCATCAAATTTTTGAGGTGTGGGGTAATTGTAAACACGTGTTATTTAAATGGGATTCACAAATTTAAACACAAAATATCATTTTTTTTTGTTTTGATTTTTTTAGATTTTTTTTTACAAGTTAGTTTTTCCAGGCGTTTAAATATTTAATCTGTATAATTTTTTTCCAAATTATGCAAAAAAAAAACCGAGGGATACGTTTTTATGGGGTACAATGTATGCATTTACATTTACCCCATCATAGTGGGGTAAATGTAAATATTCTTGTCCAATTGTAAACGAAGTCCATAATTTCGGAATGAATAATCGAATCGATGAAAACAAACCGCCATATAACTCCTCATACATTCATTGATACATGGTAAAAATTTCAATCACTTTGCTTTCTTACTTACAGAGTAAAACGAAAAAGAGTATCACAAAATCGGTTCAATTTTCCGAAAAATTTACAATTACCCCAATTGACCTTATTTCTATTTTTTTTTTTTCAGAAAAATTTCCTGCCCAGAAATGTGGATTTGAACTCAAAGTTACGAATTTCGGAAAATTGTGCTTTGATCGATCAAATAGGTCATCAATGAGTAATCTGCGATTACAAGTGCTGAAATTCATGGACCATTTTTATGGGCTTTTCTCCAGCGCTGGAAAATTCCAAAATTTTCTGGCGGATCCGAAACGTCTCGAAACCAGGGTTGTAATAACGGAATTTTTCATTTTGTTTTGTCTTCTTAAACAAAAAATTTCATTATTTGTTTCCAATTGATCCGTTCCGTTCCGTTCTTGAAATGATGATATTGCACGTTACTTTTCGTTACCGTTATTACATTTACATACAACCTTTCTCGAAACTGCTTCCAATCAATTCGGCAGGTCGAAAATAGGGTATATACCACATTTTAGTTTTTTTCGTAGATTACATAAAATTTTCTTATATTGTTGGACTATATTAGGTAATTTTAAAATGTCAAGAAAATCACCGAAATTCGAGAAATATACAGATCAGCGCTTAAAATTTTCGATATGCGATTCTTTTATGATGTACTTTCGATTTTTTTTTGTTTGGACTCGAAATTTTATTTTGAGTTGGGGTTAGTGATGGCACAGAGAATATTCTCGAGCCAAAAAGTGGGAATTTCCCTCCATTAAAAAAGTCGTGTGATATCTCTAAACACTCGTCTGGTAACGCTGATCAATAGCAAAATGGTATTTTCAATGTAGAATGCCATTTTCAAGAAATAAAAAAAATATAATGGATCACATCAGAACCCCTCTCTTTGCTCAAATGTACGTAGTTTCAGCCTCTCGTGACAGGAAATTTGGTGTAGATAAAGTTTTATAGACCCCAATTTTTGTACTAGGATCAATAATTGAGCAGATATAAGCCAAAAATCATATTTTTGGAGAAAATTCCCTCTACGAATTATTTTCAAACTTTTTCAGGATACGTACGACTTGATTCTCATTTTTTCTAAAAAATTTCTTTCAACTCCGGATTTTTGGCGCAAAATTTTTTCCGAAATTTTTTTCAAATTTCAACTTCAATTTTTTTTAATTATTTGCCATTTTGAATTTGTTTTTCAACTATTTTCAATACCGAAATTTTTCTCAGCCTAAAATTTTCTCGAATTTTTTCATGTAGGTACTTTTTTGAATTGTATCTCAAAATTGTTTTCAATCTTGAAATTTTTCTCAAATTTCTATCTACTAGGTACATATTAATTTCTATGTATTTTTTTTTCGACCTCCCAACGTTTTTTTCCAATTTTTTCAACTCAAAAATTATTTCCATGGAATTTGAAAACAGTTTTTTAGAATTTAAAGTTGAAAAATCTAATTTTCCAATACATATTTTGACAGATTTGAGTCAAAAACTTTTTTGGTGGCAGAGATTCACAATTTCGGGGGATGCCGGGTCCGAATAATGAACCAGCATTTACACCAAATTAATTTCACCAATTTTAGCTTGCCTTCTCAGTAGGTACGCTTTACATGATGTGAATTATGCTAGACTAATAAAGGTAGTTCATATTTCACTTAAATGGTTGAATGTTTGAAAAAAATGATGTAAAATTTATCGATTTTGTTGCACTTTTTCATGAAAAACATTTTTTTTTTGGTAAAAAATTAAGATAGTCAGAATATGCTCTCGTATTTATTAATGTATGGGTCCACTGTACGTATTTCAGCTGTCGTTTTGTTTTTTACTGAATTCAATCAGTTAATTTTACAGATAATTAGTAAATTTGGCCGGTCCAATTCCTGTGAGTCAAATCAGTAAAAAATGACTGCAAATCAGTTAAATTTTACTGATTTGGATTTAGAGAGTATATTTTTATAAGATTCATCAACTGTTTCAAAACTGATTTTTCAATAGCCGGAAATTCAGTCCTTCTATGACCAAGACCTCGAAACGGTATTCGAAAATTGGCCAGTAATTTACGTGCTCATTTTTTTCATTGCAAAAAATTTTAATTTACTTTAATATTTAAATTTTACAAATCTTTTTTTTTCTTTCAATTCGAAAATTTTCATTTTCTTTACTATTCCATCGCTGAGTTTGACTCTGCCATTGGAGTTTTTCTAGGAGAAGAAAATGAAATTCTCTTCTACTAAGTACTTAGTTTTACATTTTGTAGCAGAATAAAGAAAATGTTCATCTTTGATGCAACCTTAGAAACTTCAATTTGAAAAATTAAAACGAAAAATTAATCGAATGATTTATTCAATGCTCGACATATGTAAGTTGATACCAATTTAGACATCCCTCAATATTTGTCGTCCTAACGACTGCGTTCTAACTTGGCCTTTCTTCATAACATTGGCATAAAAATAAATAGGTACTCATTTTATCCCACCCTGGTTCTAATCACAAATTCCTATACAATTCATGGAGGAAATTGCTCATTTTATTTAAAATTCCGAGTAATTATCTGTATACCTCGAACAGGGTACTTATTCTAAAACTGCAAACGTCTGAAGCGTTTTTTTTTTTCCAGCCGGCATTTGAATAGTTAATGGTCGACGATGAAGTGCGAATAATTCACACGCGAGGCGGCTCTCTGTTTTTTTCATTGGCCAACGTTTAATTGCGTATACGCTTTTGCCATATGTTATAAATCAAGGCGAGTAAATTTTTGTGTTTTAAATGTAATACAAACGAAGCTAAATTAATTAATTATCAAAAACAGAAACGTTTTGTTTTTGATGCTGGATATTAATCGAGTAGTTTTACAACAACGTAAAAATCACCCTCGTTAGTAATTGTTTGTTAACGTCGAATTGCAAGCTATTAGCGAAACTGTCAGTAGCACTTGGAATTTATTACGATATTGAGTTTAATTAATGTTCGGCAAAGCTGATGGTCATCCCAATACGTCTAAATCGCTAATTATGTGTATAGGCTTGTTAGCGTCGATATCGCATTTTTCATTATTTTTTTGTACGAGCTCGCGACACGTCTGGGATGCGTCGCATGTACATAGATGGTATCGCAGTAATGAGTAAAATTTTCCTAATTCTCATGATTTGCATGGATGGGTTGGGTAGATTTATACAAGCTTGCTCGTTCGGGTATTTCCGTCAAAAACTTTCTGCAATGTCCGATAAATGTTGGTACTAGGGTGATCCTTATTTATACTTGGTGAATTTTTTTTTGCATTTTTCTCGTCCCCTCTCCCCCTCAAAGTTGTTCCTTTTTATGAGAAAATAATTCCCTGAAATTTTTGGCCACCAAAGTTAATATTAACACGTGACTGTAAGCCCCCAAAATTCCAAAATTTGAAAAAAAATTGAAAAATACAGTGAAATGATCGAAATTTAAAATTTTTGTGCTAAACTCATTTTAATTACTTACATTTTCATGAAAATTGGTTTTGGAAAATTTTTGATCCCCCTCCTTTACAAATTAGTAGTATTGATACTATATTCAAAAGAGCTAAAAGCTACACTCAAAAAAATAAAAAATAAATTTTATTAAACGTAATAATAAAAAGGCACCATTCACAAAACTAGTAAAATTTATTCAAAAAATAATTATATTTATCGCAAAATTGACAAACTTTATTTTCTATGCAATAAACTTTACCAAATTTCGTGATAAATTTTATTATTTTTTTTGATAAAAATTGCTAATTTTGCGAATGGCGCCCCCATAGGCGGAACCAGAATTTTTTTTTGCCAGGGCACAAAGGGCCAAGCGTGGGCCAGGTTTTTATACGATTTTTAGGGGGGGGGGTTGAGAGGGTCAGTTATGAAAAGGGACCTCAAAATCAAAATGTAAAATTTCAAGTACACTTGATAAAATAAAAATTAATTCGCTCAAACATGTCATTTATTTTTTTTTTAAATAATAGAGTTGGTAGACATTTGGCTACAAAATTTGAAGTAACGTAAATGAGTAATAATAATTTTGGTTTTTTGAAACTTATATACATTAAAATTACAAAAGTTACGCAGCAGGGGTTATTCTATAGAAATTCTGGAACTACTGGGATTTAAACTTCGATTGAAAAAAAATTGGAATGGCAATTTTTCCTGAGAATAACCTGTTGGAAGAGGAAAAATTATTGTTGAATCAATTGAAGATCATTCAGTGGCATCAGAATCACTTTTTTTGAGAGGTATAGGTAACAGAACAGAGTGGTGTAGTGACTTAGAATAGAAGGGGAAGGGAGAAAAAGGGAGCCTTCTTTTGCATTATTGCCTCAAATAGTTCAAATATGTAATTATATGTTTTTGTTCATGCCCGAGCGAAGCGAGGGCAAAGTTTTGGAAAAATTTGATTTTTTATGTCCAAAAAAGCTTTTTTTTTATGTTTTAATGCTTTGAAAATCTCGATCTGATGTAATGTGGAAGTACATTTCATACTTTGCACTCCGGCCACCGATTTGGGGAATACAATGTACCCCTCGTTCCCTACTTTCCAACGCTTTTGAGATAATTTTGAATGAATGTCAATTTTTTCCCGCCACTCGCCGTCATCAATTTATAACCATGAGGGATTTTCATGCATGCAGTTGAAAAAAAATTGAAAAAAATTTTAATGTTGGAAAAAAGTTTTAAAAATATCGATTCGAAAATAATGTGAAGAAATTTAAGTTGGGAAAATTTTTAATACTGAAATTTTTTCAACTTTGCAATTCTTTCTACGGTAAACTTTCTTAACATTTTTTCCACTTTGATTTTTTTAAATTTCCACCAACTCGATTTTAATCATTTAAAAATTTTTTCTCATTTTTTTCATTTTTTAATTTTTTAAAGAAATTTTAGCTTCATGTTTTTTAGGATTTTTTCCAACATCCAAATCGATACTGCTAGAAAAATTTTAATATTGGATTCAATTTTAAAAAAAATTGGAATTGAAGAAACTGGAAAAATTTAGAGTTGAAAAAATTTGTACTTGGAATAAATTTGAACTTGGATTGTCGAAATCCTAGGAGCTAGTAAATCACCAAGCAATTTTGGAACTACCGAACAATTTTGGAGCTACCGACATAAATTTTTAGAACTACCCAAATAACCTGGAACTACCCCTTCCCCTGTTTCGCAGATTTACAATACTCAAATAACCTAGTGCGGTGTAAATATTCGAATATTCGAATATATTCACATCGCGAATATTCAATATTCACATTCACACCATATTAAAATAACCAAATTTTTTTTTGGAATTTGGAAAAAAATTCAAAATTGGCCAGAAAAAAGCGGTCGGGCCAAAAAAAATTCTCAACGGGGCCCGGCCCACCCCTGCCCGCCCTTAGTTCCGCCTATGGGCGCCCCGTTATTATTTTTTTTGGATAACATTTATTTTTTTTGAATAAAATTTATAATTTTTTGCAACACTTTCTATTCATTTTTCATTCTCCATTTTTCTCAGTGTATCATTTTCTGTATAGTACATACAATCGATAGGAGGACGTAACCCGGTGAAAAATGATATTGTAGGCCTTTTTTGCTGAAAATGGTCTAAGACCATGCCCTGGGCAAAATATAATCACCCGGGCACCCCAAACCTGTTTCTATCCCCCTACGGTGGATCAAAATCCCCCCAAAAGGGTTTTTTGCTTCTCCCTCCTCAGATTTTAATTTTTAGGTAAAATTAGCTCAGTAGCTTTTTAGTCTGCACCACAATACCTACAAAACGTATTTTTACAAATTTAGCAAGGGAGCAAGTTCCTAGCCATCTTTTGGGGCACCCCTTTTTTATAATGAAGCAGCAATTTCAACATTATGGGTGTCGATTCCATAAATGAATAAAACTTGCTAAACGCAGATATTTCATCATTTTTGAGTTCTACCGCGAAAATTATTTTTCTCATTCCAGTGACAAATAATAAACGTGTAATAGAAATTCAGTTGATTTTTGGAAGTTAGAATTCAAGAATGATTAAGTATTTTAATGTGAGATTTGCTCAGGATGGCTTATCAGGACTTATTTAATCAACATAGGAGGGGGCTAAAATGTTTTTTTGAGTCTTTTTCATGAATAATGAATCACTTGGAGGGGTTTGCGCACAAAAATTAAAACTTTAAAAAATTTTGTTAAAAATTGGCATTTTTTCATATTTTGAATAATGAGGGATATTGAGGGGCTTACAGGCACGTGTTAATATTAAAATAATGAAAAATAAAAAAATAGGGAATTATTTTCTCATAAAGAGGAACAACTTTGAGGGGGGGGGCCAAAATTTCTCAAACTTAGAAATAAAGACCACCCTATAGGTTTAGGTACTTTTGATAAATTTTAGAAACTGTAAAATACTTTTAAAATATCTTATTATCATAATTTCAATTCCTTAATTTCATATAAAATGTGTAATATTAAATATATCTACCTAATCGATTTTCTAATCCAACTCTGCTCGTTTTTCCCATCCAAAAAAATTTAAAGGAAAAGGAAACAGCACGAAGAGAAAATCAAGGAAAGCAGGGGCAACAATAAAAGAGACGAAATGGTTATAACGCAAAGATTGAAATGACCCTTGAGAAAACTTCTTTGAAACTTGTTTTATAGTAAATAACGAGAATGGCTATTGTGATTCGCGTTATAAGACAAATGTGGTGTTTTTTCTTCAACTGCTGAAGAAGCGATTTAAAAGTAACCGCACTTAATCAACCGGTAACTGTGAGGGATCGTTATATAGATGTCTTTTATATTTTCGTTAAATTATTGGCATCGGCTATTATTACATTGGTGTTATTTATGAAACACGTACCTAGTTTTCTACGCACGCTGAAGAATGTAATAGATTAGGTTTGTGTTTGATTTTGATAAGGTGAAGGGAAAAGGAGGAAGGGAGCAGGTAGTGAGGAAAAACGTGACTCGATTTTTTAAAGGGTTGTAAGTAAAAAGAGAAAACGGGGTTTAGGCCGGATTACAATAATAATTTATTGCTAATACCTATTTTGTCAAGATGGCTTAACTTCTTCGGAGATTGGTTTGATCACTACTCAATTCTTGTATAGTTCTGCAGAGCCGGCGGATCATTTTTTTCTCCGTAGGTGCTCACACTCTCGGGGGAGGAGCCTGGGATGGGGTAAAGATATTTTTAAACCCTAAACATTTTCCCTAAAAATATTTTCCAACTCTTTAAAAAATTTTCAACTCTGGTATTTTTTTCAAAAATACATATTTTTCAACTTAAGAAAATTTTTTCAATATTGAATATTTCCTCAAACTTGTTTAGCTATCGAAATTTTTTCTCAAAATTTCAATTTCTGCAGCTCTTGATTTTTTTCAAGATTCCAATTTTTTCAGCTCTAGAAGTTTTTTTTTCAAAATTCTAATTTTTTCTCAAATTTTTTTCCTGCTTTAAAATATTTGGAATAATTTTTTTTTGAAAAATTCGGATTGGAAAAAATTTTAAGAAAATCAAGGTGAAAAAATTCAAGAGAATGTAAAGTTTTTAAAAAATTTCAAATCAAAGAATGGAATTTTATACATTTTTGATAGTTGATATAAATATCAGTAAAGTAAATAAAAAAATGTTTGTGAATGAAAATTGAAAAAAATCTTGGAGCTAAAAAAAATTGAGGAAGAAATTTCAAGGGTGGAAAATTTTTTTGAGTTGAATAAATTAAAATTTTGAAAAAATAGTACAGTCACGAACGATGATTTTCATCATTGTACTGTCAAGGTGCTGTAAATCAGAAGTTCTAAGGTGAAAGTCAACAATTTTAAGCCGAAAGTTTGTTCACATATAGCTAAAAGCTGAAAGGAGAGAAAGCTGAAAGCTGGCCAAAAACTAGCTGTATGAATCAAAAAGCCAAAGACTTAATCCAAATGTTTTATTTTTGAAATTTTCAGCCGAAAGCCAAAAGCAGAAGTTTCATTATACGTCTTTTCATTCCTGGATTTCAGTTTGGTGTGAAATTTTTTATTTTTTTCCAGAAAATTTGGTACCCTTTGTGATTGAGTTTCAAAATTTTTATGGATTTTGGGATTTCTTAACAGCACTTTTTGAAAAATCCCTATAGGTGCTCGAGCACGCCAGCACCTCCAGTAACGCCGGCCATGTACTTCTGAATCCTGAATCAGGTTCTTCTGCATGTATTTCTGTCTAGTTGGTGATTGTTCTGGTATTGTTTGGGACCACACCCAAGATGGGAAGACCAATCAGAAAAGAGTCCATGCCCTTGAAACAATTTCGTTCTAGATCGAGCGTAAGGGGGTGGACGACGCGGCATCACCTTTTTTCCAGGTGCTATAATTTCGAAATTTTGAACGCTAGGACTTGCAATTTTTTTAAATGTTTTTTCTTTGAAATTTTTCGATTTCTTTTAAGTATTATATTTTTGAAATTTTAAGCCACGTTTTCGTCTTGTAATTTTATTGTCAAAATTTCGAATATCTGTCACTTGTTTTTTTTTTTTACAAGTACCGGGTGTTCGATTAATTCTGGCACCCACTTTATTGTCGTTACACTTGGCTGTCGTTCAAACCTCCTTTTTTGTCGTTCGATTATATATTTCCCATTGCTTAAGTTCCTGGGCTAGAATTTCAAAATATTTTAGCAAATATTCCTTATTGATTTGAAAATTTTCTTGTTTCATTCAATAAAGTTTGAATTTGAGTTAATGAATATCACCTGCACGTACTTTTCGCAAATGTCTATTGTTTCATTGATAAATTTTTTAGTAAACGGAATTCGTATGGGGAAATCTGTGCCTATGGTAACATGAAAATAATTATATTCTTTTCTCATTACAACTTACATATTAAAATACGTATTCATACTCGGCAAGAGATAGTGTTAACATATGAAAATTGATGAAAATCCTTTGGCATTTGCTGAGGACAAAAAAAAACTTTAAAAAATCCTTACCTAAATTGTTATTCAATTTTTTATATTATTTCTGTATTGTTTGTCGGTCCGATTTAATTAAATTTTCGTCGTTGGCGTAAATT
Organism: Pseudococcus viburni; assembly: GCA_033439095.1. NCBI lineage: Eukaryota > Metazoa > Arthropoda > Insecta > Hemiptera > Pseudococcidae > Pseudococcus > Pseudococcus viburni. The sequence continues at coordinate 205,379 of JAVBJF010000494.1, read as the reverse complement.
TACGTAGGCAGCACCGTGAATGAACAAAATTCAATTAATTTTTTTCTGTTAATGAACAAATTCGATTAATTTTCTTATTTTAATTCCAAATAAAGCCGAAAATCACTGAAATTGTAATAAATCTTTTTTAAAAATCCTTAAATCACAAAAATCCTTTAAAAGATCCTCAACTTTTTCCCTCTGCGCTAAAACTGCCTAAATCTAAGGATAATTCTCTAAATCTTGAAACACTGGGAAAAACTGAAAATTTTGTACATTATACGTGCATTCCAGTGGCTGAAGACTAATTTATTGAACAAATTCTTTGATGTCTATTCTCAGAATTACAGTTTGAAAAATTATTTCTAATTCAGTAATGTTTTATGATTCAGTAAGATCATCATCAAATGCTGCAAGACATTCTTTCTTCATCACAAGCCTACAAAATGCAAATTTATTATAAAAACTAGACACACTGTGTCATAATAGCGGACTTCCATCTATTATTCAATTTGTGTATTATCAAACAAGAAAATTTGACTGATTATGAGGATTCAAACTTGAGTCAGAAGTCAACTTTTTGGCTGATTTCTATTCCCTGCTTCAAAATCGGAGTCAAACTAATTCCAAATTGACTCCGACTCCGGCGTAAATCCGGAGTCGAGTCGGAGTCATGATCAAAGATTGACTCTGAAGTCAGGAGTCAAGGTAACTGGCAGGCTCCAGAGTCAAGCAGAAGTCAAAGAGTCAAGGTCTGAAATCAGGGAATAGGAGTCAGCCGAAAAGTTGACTCCTGACTCCGGCTTGACTCCGGAGTCAAGGGAGAAAGCTTACTCCTGACTCTTGCTTGATTCCAGAGTTAATCTGCGACCGTGACTCCTGACTCCAGCTTGACTCCGGAATCAAGCCGGAGTCTGAGTCAATTTGGAGTCAGTTTGGCTCTGACTCCGGAGTCGACTTCTATTCCCTGTCTGAAATTGACTTCGGAGTCATGGTAGAGTCAGGAGTCAAGAGTCAGGGTGTGAGTTTGACTCCGGAGTCAAGGTGGGGTCAGGAGTCGAGGTCTGAAAGTGACTCCGGAGTCAAGCCGGAGTTAGGAATGATAAAATCACATCAGAGAAAGTTGACCAATCACAAGCCTTCAAACTTTGAACCTATGTTTCTCGTAAACGGTGAACTTTTAAGAAAAATTCCTCAGAACCAAAGTTGTAGAGCGTGAAATTCCTGGCCATTCTTTTGCCCTCCGTTTTCCTCTACGATGTGCCGTTCGCGAGATATTTTTGACCCCTGGCTGAGATATTTGAAGAAATCATAGCAAAAAAGTTGGCCAATCACAAGCCTTCAAACTTTGAACCCATTTTTCTCGTGAACGGTGAGCTTTTAAGAAAAATTCCTCAGAACCAAAGTTGTAGAGTGTGAAATTCCTGACCATTCTTTTGGCCTCCGCTTTCCTCTACGATGCATCGTTCACGAGATAGTTTTGAAAAACTCAGTAAACTTTGAACTCTAAAAGCTCAACTTTCAAAGCACGGATCAACTTCAAAATTTAATCAGCGCTTCTTCTATACACGTTCTACCCACCATAAAAATTTCAAGTCGATCGGTCTACTCAAACTTCTGTTATCGCGTCAGAAAGAAATGTCCCAAAAATGAGCTTTAAAGTTGAATAGCTCAGCTTTTTGTGCACAGAATTGCACCAAAAACTAATCAGCTCTTCTCTTACATGATCTTTACCTACTGTAAAAATTTCAGCCCGATCCGTGTAGTTAAACGCGAGATATCGCGTCTGAAAAAAAGGCTTCAACAAAAAAACAAATAAATAAATGAATAAATAAACCCCCTTGATGATTGCAATAGCGGATTCTCGCTAGAGCGGGAAGTCCGCTAATGATGAGTTTTAAAGAAAAAAAAAAAACTTTCCAGGCTCGGTAACTTGGAATTTTCCATGTACAAATAGCCTGACAATTTTCATGTTAGGGTAGGGCAGAAAATTCGATAAAAAAATGGTGAGAGGCATTTAATTCAATGAAAACATTGAGTATGAGAGCCCGGTAAAAAGCCTTTTTGTGGGTCCCCTTTTTTCATACCATTTCTTAAGCTATCTGTAGTACTCGGGTAAACCTGAGCGAAGATCTGAAGTGATATTTTGAAACAAAGAGGGGGGGTAATTTTTTTTCGTTTTTTGGGTCAAAATCTAATAAAAATTCTGAAAATATGAAACGCTCTACAAGTAACCAGAGCGAAACAAGAGCGAAAATTTCTGGTGAAATTTTGAAAAACTTGAAATTTTAACCTAAAAAGGTGAATTTTTTTCTAATTTTTCTTGTTATTTTAAAAGTTTTTTTGACGGTGTTTGCGGGCTCTTGATAAAATTCTGCCTTTTTGAATCAGTAAAATAAATTTAACTAAAAAATCAGTGATTATTCTTCGATTTTTCGGTTGAGATTCTTTATTGTTTCTTGCAAATAATAAGAATTGATTGAGATCAGTGAATTTTTATGAACGAACAGTAAAAAATCACTGAATAAAAATTGCAGAATTTTATCAAAGGGTGTAGCCGGGTTTTCGGTGAAATCGGCCCCTTCTTCAATTTTCGATCTAACCCCCTCAGGTGGTGTACCTTGATGTAAAAAAAATTCAAAAAAATGTTGACCCCCCCAACCTCCTCCTTTTCGGAGTTATGGCCATTTTATTGCATTATTTTCAAGAATTTTTAATTTCAGTGGAAGTGAAGGAAATTTTCTGTTCTTCGGCACAAAGTTGCATCTCGTAGAGGTGTATTTACGATAATTTTTTCAAAAATTTTGGTGCACTCCTTCACGTTGTTTCGCCTATTTGAAGTTTTCAATCGTAAAAAACGCCATATAAACGAAGAGCGACCACTTTTTAAAAATATTCAAAAACGTGTTTTTTAACGTAGATTCACGTCACGTATTCACTTTTGGCGACTTCGATGCACCAAGGGCCAAAAATCGCAAAAAACCGTACAAAAATGTTGTTTTTTGGCAGATTTTTCAAATTTTGAGCGTTTTGTATAGAGATAAATGATTGAACGAAGAAACTAACGTCGGATTCGTATTTAGCGGGTCAAAATACCCTGATAAACACCCTTTTCGCGGTCGTTTTATTTGAAGACTCGAAATTCGCTATTTTTGTTGTCATGAAAAATCAGTGAAAAAGGTGAATTTTGAGACTTTAAGCAAAACAATCGCTAAAAGGGTGTTTATCGGGGTATTTTGACCAGCTAAATACGAATCTGACGTTAGTTTCTTCATTTGACGATTTTTTCCGTATAACGCACTCAAAACTTGAAAAATCTGCTAAAACAACAACATTTCTGCATGGGTTTTCGCGATTTTTGGACTTAAGTTCAAAGAAACAGCCAAAACAAAATACTCAGGGAAAATCTACATTAAAGAATATGAAACTGTAAATTTTGAACTTGGATACCTAATACTAGGCCAAAATTTCAATTTCGGGTAGTAAACTAATAACTTGAAGTGGTATTATAAAATGAAATTTGGGTTTCTGATTTTAAATTTGGCCTTAGTTTTTTTATTTAGGCCCTCTAGACGCCCCTAAGCTCATATAGAGAGCGGAAATCCTAAAAATTACCGAACTTCGGAGTTTTTCGCGATTCGCCGATCCAAAACCAAATGGTATAATTTCTTTCAAATACGCAGCTTTCGTTTCGGTTGACAAAGTGGGCACTAGGTAAACGTTGGAGGGTAATGTTGTGTTTCTTGCTTTAGTAATGTATTGCACATTTTCATATTTTTTAATGAAAATTTTTCCTGATTATTTTGTTTTGGCTGTTTCTTTGAGCTTATAGGTCCAAAAATCGCGAAAACCCATGCAGAAATGTTGTTTTAGCAGATTTTTCAAGTTTTGAGTGCTTTATACGGAAAAAACCTACCGTGCTCTAGACTCCTGATTGACTCCGGAGTCAATTCGACTCCGATTTTGAAGCAGGGAATAGAAATTAGCCAACTCCACTAACTCCTGACTTGATGATATAAAGGCATTTGAAGATAAGAAAATCATTGTTTTCAAAACAAAAAAAAAAATAGTTTTGTTTTTCACTGATTTTTCATGACAAAAATAGCGAATTTCGAGTCTTCAAATAAAACGACCGCGAAAAGGGTGTTGATCAGGGTATATTGACCCGATAAATACGAATCCGACGTTAGTTTCTTCGTTCAGCCATTTCTCTCCTTACAAAACGCTCAAAATTTGAAAAATATGCTAAAAAAACAACATTTTTGTACGGTTTTTTGCGATTTTTGGCCCTTGGTGCATCGAAGTCGCCAAAAGTGAATACGTGACGTGAATCTACGTTAAAAAACACGTTTTTGGGATATTTTTAAAAAGTGGTCGCTCTTCGTTTATATGGCGTTTTTTACGATTGAAAACTTCAAATAGGCGAAACAACGTGAAGGAGTGCACCAAAATTTTTGAAAAAATTATCGTAAATGCACCTCTACGAGATGCAACTTTGTGCCGAAGAACAGAAAATTTCCTTCACTTCCACTGAAATTAAAAATTCTTGAAAATAATGCAATAAAATGGCCATAACTCCGAAAGGGAGGGGGTTGGGGGGTCAAAAATTTTTTGAATTTTTTTACATCAAGGTACACCACCTGAGGGGGTTAGATCGAAAATCGTAAAGGGGGCCGATTTCACTAAAAACCCGGCTATACCCTTTAAACGATTCGGATTAAAAGAGTAATTGTTCATTCAAAAAATATAACGAGGACAATTTTTTTTTTTTGAAATATCATGTTCGAAAAGTAAAAAAATGCACTACTTTTTAACATTTTCAGTATAAAAAAACCTTACGCTTGATACACCTACCTAGGTATCTAGTTTCTCGTACGCATTATACTTGATATTAGGTATATAGCCCAGGAATTATAGCAACATTTTTACGCGAACCTCGGAATCGTTGGGGGAAAGCTGAATTTTACATTATTTGTACATAACAGCCTACCAAACATACTCCTAAAAGTTGCACCCCCCAACTCGCCGGCTAACCCCGCAAGAGGTCAATAACCTTTGCGAATATACGTTTTTTGACTGTAGCGCTGAAAGGAAGGGTCGGAGGGGAAAAAGTGGTGAAATAAAAAATGTTCTACGTGAAATTTCCTACAAACTTGACCGGTTCAGTTGTTCTCAAAATTGCAACATTCGACTTACAGTGGGGGTTAAACTTTTTCAACTTGGAAAAAAAATGTTGCAAAAATTAATTTTTTTTTTGTAATTTGAAGTTAGGAGGGGCTCAAAAATATATTGTCAAAAGTTGCATCTGGCAACTTGTGAGCCACCCCCGTATGAGGTCAATAACCCCTGCGGATTACGTTTTTTGACTGTAGCGCCAAAAGGAAGGGTCGGAAAGGGAAAAGTGGTGAAATAAAAAATGTTGTACGTGAAATTTCCTACAAACTTCACCGGTTCAGTTGTTCTCAAAATTGCGACATTCGGCTTACAGTGGGGGTTAAACTTTTTCAACTTTGAAAAAATTTGAAAAAATTGATAATTTTCCGTGTAATTTTAAATTAGAATGGGCTCAAAAATATAATGTCAAAAGTTGCACCCCGCAACTTACGAGCCTCCCCCGTATGAGGTCAATAACCTTTGAGGATATACGTTTTTTGACTGTAGCGCCAAATGGAAGGGTCAGAGAGGGAAAAATGGTGAAATAAAAATTTTTCTACGTAAAATTTCCTACAAACTTGACCAATTCAGTTGTTCTCAAAATTGCGACATTACACTTACAGTGGGGGTTTAACTTTTTCAACTTTGAAAAAACTTGAAAAAATTGATAATTTCTCGTGTAATTGCCGGGTGCAACTTTTGACAGTATACTTTTGAGCCCATTCTAATTTAAAATTACACGGAAAATTATCAATTTTTTCAAATTTTTTCAAAGTTGAAAAAGTTTAACCCCCACTGTAAGTCGAATGTCGCAATTTTGAGAACAACTGAACCGGTGAAGTTTGTAGGAAATTTCACGTACAACATTTTTTATTTCACCACTTTTCCCTTTCCGACCCTTCCTTTTGGCGCTACACTCAAAAAACGTAATCCGCAGGGGTTATTGACCTCATACGGGGGTGGCTCACAAGTTGCCGGATGCAACTTTTGACAATATATTTTTGAGCCCCTCCTAATTTCAAATTACAAAAAAAAAATTAATTTTTGCAACATTTTTTTTCCAAGTTGAAAAAGTTTAACCCCCACTGTAAGTCGAATGTTGCAATTTTGAGAACAACTGAACCGGTCAAGTTTGTAGGAAATTTCACGTAGAACATTTTTTATTTCACCACTTTTTCCCCTCCGACCCTTCCTTTCAGCGCTACAGTCAAAAAACGTATATTCGCAAAGGTTATTCCTCTTGCGGGGTTAGCCGGCGAGTTGGGGGGTGCAACTTTTAGGAGTATGTTTGGTAGGCTGTTATGTACAAATAATGTAAAATTCAGCTTTCCCCCAACGATTCCGAGGTTCGCGTAAAAATTTTGCTATAATTCCTGGGCTAATAGAAGTACTTGAATAAATTTTTTCGACGGTCTGACCGCAATCGTTGGCATATAATGTACATTTCACGGTGCATACGAAAGTGGTAAAAAAGTGCAACCAAAATTTACTTCCGATTAATTTATTTTACCTCCGCGAATAAAACTATCGCACTCTACAAATAGTTAATTAAATCGAAACCATCTCAAACGTAATATTAGATTTACGTTAATACTATTATAATCCAAAAACCACTCAATCTGAAGCACATACTCAAACAAAGGACCCGCGTATGCCTCAATTTATGGTTTTACTATAGGTTACAGTAAAATTAATTGAATCGTCCGAGTTAGTTTGTAGATTTTCGCGGCGCGTATATAGAAAATAGGGTCGGCGAGCCGACGAAAGAGAGAGAAAGTCTGCGTCGAGCCGCGTACCCGCCGCCACCTATTACCGTACAGTTGGGAAAATTCAATGAAAATTGACACCGTATTTTGTGCTAACTGTTCGCCCCCGCACGCTTTTGAAAATTCTGTGCATATATTGGTAATTAGTACGCGGCGGTAACAAAAGCGCGACCGGCAAGAGAATCAATCATAATATCCAATTAGTCAGTCCCAACAGTAACAATCACTATTGACAGCATGGCAAACGACTAGATTATTGTTTTGTTTCTCGATGTATGCGCTTTACCGTGTACGATAATATGGCTCATCTTTCATAACCGTCTGGATACCCCGTGCGCTTATGTACTCGTATGTACGTCCCGGACCCTATTGTTTTATCAGCCGATATTAATCCTTTCCTGGCGTTTACTTTGATTACATAATAGATATGGTACTTGGTGTGGGGCAAATCTTGGCGTGTTTGGGGAAATTTTGGGGTATTATTTTGAATTTTTATGAATTTTTTTGGAGTGTAGGGGAACTTGAGTAGCTTGGTAGTTATTCTACGTCAGATTTGTTTAAAGTGCTGCTAGTCATAAATGCACCCAAATTATTCATGGGAGGGGCTGAAAATTAGATAAAAATGGGGGGGGAGGTCTAATTTCCATGAAAACATTGAATAACCTGTTATTTCAGTGGCGCTGGCGTAGTCAGTGTATTTTCAGTGAGTTTATAGGGTGAGGCATTAACAATGCAACCATGGACAAAATTCAAACTATGAATAAAAATTTACTTATTTTTTTCAAAAAATGTTGGAATATATAGTCTGTACCAAAAGAGTTTGCCAAAATGGCCGATTTATAGTAGGCGGTGCGGGGTGATGAAGAAGTAGCTATTCACACTGTGCGGTCAATAAAATTTCATGATTTTTTGAATAGCCAATGAATATTGTTGCTCTGTTTTGTTTGTTATTGCTCGCAAAGTCTTGTTGTTTTGGGCAAACTCTTTTGGTATGAACTATAGAGGCGGCAGCTACATAAGCAGCAACCAGCAACTAGCAACTGGCCAAAAAACAAGCAACTTACAAATTTTTGAAAAAAGCTATACTACATAAACAGCAACTAAAAACATGAATGCTTAACTGAAAGCTAAAAAAAATTCTCTTGTATTTTTGATTTATTTCGATTCCGAAATGAAAAATTGGACAAAATAAAAATTTAATGAAATAAAAATCAGAAATGAATATCTTTTCACAATCACAATACAAATCTCGAAGAGTAGTACAAAAAAGTAAATACTCTTATCAAGTTGCTACTTTTGAGCAACCAAGTCCATTTAGATCGGACTTGGTTGCCAGCAGGGTTTCAAAAACGTTATGAAAACGAAAACGGAAAACAGAAAAAACGGTATTTTTTGAACACTTTACAAAAACGAAAAAAACGAAAACAAAATTTTACAAATAACGTTAAACAAAAAAAAAAAAAAAAATCTTTTCGTTTTTTTTCGTTTTTAATTTTTTTTCAACATTTTGGTAGCGAAAAGGTGATTTAAATTGATTTTCAAATCTATATAGACCTGTGGTGGGATGATGGGGTATAAATTTTTAAAATGAAATATTTAGGGTACAAAAAGCTCAAGATTTCAAGATTCCAACTCTCAAAAATCAAGTGAAAAACAGTTAAAAGTCAATTTACAATAACAAAATCTTAAAAATTGAATTTTTCAATCATAAAAAAACTGAAATTTTGTAGAGAAAGGAGAGACATAAAAATGAAAACTTGGCCTGTTTTTAATTTTTATATTTTTCGTTTCATGGGATAATGACTTGATGAAATAATTGCTGTTCATTTTTTATTCCAGTTTATGAAGAAATTTTTTTAAAAAAAACACTATATTTTACCCATTTCTTGCTCTTCTGATAAATTTTTCGACTTTTCATCGTTATATTTCATTACCACATATTCACATTTTTACTTTCAAAAAAAAAATTCAAAAACGAAAAAAAACATTTTTAAAAAACGAAAACGTTATAATTTTATTAAAAACGAAAAGAGCAAAAACGAAAACCGAAATTGTAAAACCGAAAACAAAAACGAAAACGAAAACCCAAAAATTAAACGTTTTTGAAACCCTGGTTGCCATGTTGCCAGTTGCTCGTTGCTATTATAGTTGGTGCTTATGTAGCTGCCGCCAGATTAACAAGGGCAACCAGCTAACCGCTGGTCACAAAAAGGGTTTTTGCATTTTCACTTGTACGTCGTTTATCTCTTTATTGTTGCTAAAAAAAAAAGAAGACAAATGCTTCACAATTTTGAAATCAAAAAAAGAAATATTCAATTTCAAAGAGTACGAAATCAATAAATCCAAATCGTTAAAAATATAATTTAATTTTTTTTTTAAATTATCATTTTTCAATTTTATTAAATTTTTATTAAAATAATTTTAGCTGTTTTGCTTGATTGTGGTTTACTATTTTTAAAATTTACACTGAAAATAATTAAGTTCATCAGTCATCACTGAAACAGTAGTTTTAAAAGTAAAAATGCTTAAATTTCATTTTCAATTTTTCATAAAACAATTTCAAAATTTCAACACCTTCGACAGAAAATTATTTTTAATCTCGCATCTAGCTCTAACTAATACGGCTCGCTGATTGGCCGCGTAGATGATACTAGTGGATGATTGGCTACAAATTGACGAAACAAACAAACAAAAGAAAAAGTGACCGCAATAGGGTTTTTCGCGTACAGCGCAAAACCCCTAAAAAGTGAAAAAAGTCACGAGAAATGTTAAAATTGACATCCATGAGGATTAACCCGCTGCCACCACACTGGTGACAAAAATGTCACTGACCATTTTTTGTTGTAAAAATTATCATTTTTATACAATTATTTTTACCGATTGCTCCACCGCATTTTTCGTAAGGCTAGTAATTTCTATTCAGATTTTTTTTTTCAGTAAAATTTTTCGTAAAAATTATTTTTTTTTTTTTGGGGGGGGGGGGGAGTGCCCCTTAAAAAATTTATGTAAAAAGGTCAAGCTAAGTCAAGCTTTTTGTTCAACAAATTCTATTAGACACCCTGTTTTAGCAAATCATTTAAATCGCTCACTCATATGTACATCGAAATCGAGCCGAAATTTTTTTGGCCTCTTAGAATTATTTTTGATGGAATTTTTCAAAACAAAGCTGCCAACTGCATTTTCATTTATGCAAATTTATAAATTTTTAGTTGGCAGCATTGCTGTAAAACATTTACAAAATAATTTAAATTTATTTCAATTACCAAAAAAATGTTGCCCTAGTTTTCAAATAACCGAAATAACGATTTAAATTTTGTGAAAATTACGTTAATCGATATGCAGTTGGCAGCACTACCATGAACATTTTTTGACAAATTTTATAAAAATTATTCTAGATGACCGAAAAAATATTTTCGTTCTATGTTGAGATGTTGGAATGAGTGATTTGAATTGGGCAAAATTCAAAAATTCCTCAAATATGGAGTCTGTACTTTTCAGCTCATTTGTAGAGGGCAACAAGTGGTAAGCTATTTCGAGGTACCTGTCTACGAGGTGACCAAGATTCCCAGCAGATAGCATTACCCTAAAACGTCAAAATATATGTGTTTTCTTTTGGAAATGACCATATTTTGAGGTCGTTTAGCTTTGATTCTCTTTGAGCAATTTAAGTGAAAGCTCAATTTTTTGAGAGGTTTTCCACTCAAAGTGAACTAACTCTTAAATTTTCAATGTAAGTTCTAATGCATTAAAAAAAATTTGTACAAGCAGAAACTGATACATTTGAAATTGGTAAAATGAAACGAATACGCGAATAAAAAAACGAAGCGCGGTTATAGTCGTGAAAAAAAACAATACTTGGCAAAATGCAAATATTTTAGCAACACCTCAATTACAAAAAATAAATACATACGTACAATATAATTGAACCATTAATTAGCACATTGCAGTAGCAAGGATGATTTTATCAAAAATAATAATACAGTTTATTCGTAGTTCAGAACTTAGGTGAAGAAAAAGTATTCCAAGAAATTACTTACTCATTTATTTGATCACTTAGTATTACTTATGCAATTGCATTCACAGTTGTGTGATTTGGAATGGGTAATCAGCACATTTCTATACTCAAGGGCTCTCTCATTCTGAATCAGTGAAAAGTCACTGATAAATAGTCAGAATTGCAGCACAGGAAAAATCAACGAAATTCACTGATTTTCAGCGAATTTTTGATGATTTTTCAAAGATTTTCATTGATTTTTCAGCAAATTTCATAAATTTTACTGACTTTTTTGTGAATTTTCACCTATTTTCTCCTGTGCTACAATTCTGACTGTTTCTCAGTGGTTTTTGATAATTTTCACTGATTTATAATTGAGAGAGTATAATATTAGTTATTGTTTGTGATTGGAATTTTAATTTCGGCAATCTTCTTTAGTTGCTTTTAATGATGGAATACGTAGGTGGGAAAGTTTATATCTTTTTAAATCGTTTCCTACCTATGACTTCGCAGCTATAGAAAAAGTGCCCCTCGAGAGAAAAAAATACGAAAAAATATGTAGGTCTAGGCGTACGAATCCTGGACATTATTTAGTATTATAAAAATAACTCGACTTAGTAATAATATTTCTTATTCGGACATTCGCAGCAGTCGCAGGTAAACACGTGTTTGGGGATTGCGATAATAACGGTACGAAAATTGGGAAAATAACGTAGGTGTAATACGAAATGTACGAGGTGGACGACGGTGGTCGAGCGTACGAAAAAAAAACACGTTAGAAATAAAGGCCAACGACAAAACGATAATAATCCTTCAGCGATTTGCTGTATAGCCTTATAACATAGAAAAAGATTTGTCTATTTGTGATATACGAAATGGACACCTAACCAAGATAAATATCTCGTATTTACCTCCGTGTAATATCTCCGTCGAGCTTTATATTTTCATTATGACGTTATTGTTACAAAGTGCTGTGAAAGTTGTATGCTATTTACTTTTATGTCAACAAAGCAAGACTTATTTCTAAGCAGTTTTCACCAACAGCTTATTCTTCGTTATGTGCCTTTTCCTTTCATATTTCATCAATTGATTACCGAACGAACTTATATTCGATATTTTGTTAGATAACGGGAATTTTTACTCGGATGAGAGTTCTTTCGAGATTGGTCTTTTGCTCCTCGCCATCCTTAATTTCGCCTGCTTTCATTTTCTACACTCAGCATTTTTGCTTGGTTTTTTTAATTTTTCTAAAATAAATATTTCTAGTTATAACTTTTCAATTAACTTACTTAAGGTTCTATTTGACTCCACGGTTAGAGATTTTAATCGACTGCGACGCGCCTCTGAAAAACATAATTCTTGGTTGGTTCATTTTGAAAATGCATAATAGACAAATGATTACTAGTCGACAAAAAATGTTTTGTTCTGTGTTTCAGTTCTACTTAATGCCTAAATTTTGAATCTAGGCATCAAAATACACCAAGATATTCATTCGTGGCCTTCAAAGTTTGCTTGGAGGGGAGGGGGGTTGAAAAATAAGGTTTTTCGAGAACAAAAAACACGAGCTTGAGAAAAACATTTTCACAATTTTTTGGCTTAGTCTTACGGGAAATTTCATGGCGAATCGAATGGAATAAACTTGAAGAAAAAAGTTACTTTTTTTGACCAAAAGTGACCAAAAAGTGACCAAAAAGTGACCAAAAATTCAATTTTTTCGAGGGGCAAATTTTTTTGTAGTTTTCTACAAACATTTCAAAGATAAATCAACTGAAAAGACGTGAATAATTTCATTTATTAAACTCCTTTGACAAAACAACAAACAAACTAGTAAAAATCTATTTTTTAATTTTTTTCTTGAAGAATTTTGAAAAATACCAATTTCTACGTGAAATTTGAATTTTTGCCTGGAAGTGCGAAGAGAAAGTGACTTTTGAGGGGAAAAAAGTGACAAACACCCTAGAAAAGTGACTCGCTATGAAGCCTGCTGAGACCTCTATCTCATTTAGAAAAAAAATTACAGCGTAAACTTTCCTAAATTCTGTGAAATTTTTTTTGTGCCTTGCCTGCCAAAAAGAGTGACAGTTCTGAGTAAACTAAGCGTCCTATGACAAAAATTTTGAGAACCAAAGTTGTAGAGAATGAAATTTCCTATCTGGTAGAAGCAGTTATATTTTTCTGAGAGGCATGAAATTGAGAAAAAAATATAAATTAATCAATTTTTAGCTGCCAATAGTTACTAATATTCAACTTACTCAAAAAATCTTGAAAATTATGCCCCTCAGAAAAATCTAACTGCCTCTACCAGATAGGAAATTTCATTCTCTACAACTTTGGTTCCTAAAATTTTTGTCGTAGAATGCTTAGTTTGCTCAGAAATGTCACTTTTTGGTAGCAAAGGCACAAAAAAATGAAATTTTTTCACAGAATTTAGGAAAGTTTAGGCCGTAACTTTTTTTCTAAATGAGATAGAGATCTACGGTTTGTTCCGTTCGATTCGCCGCAAAATTTTCTATAAAATTAGGCCAAAAAGTTTTTGAACATTTTTTTTCAAGCTCGTGTTTATTGTTTTTAAAAAACCTTATTTTTCAACCTCCCACCACCAAAAGCAAACTTTGGTCAAAAAAATTATTCTTCCCCTCATTAGTGACATAAAGGCAACCAATAGGCAATCGGAACCCAAGCACAAAAATAGTGTCTACCTGTTTTGTAGGAGTAACCGAGTCTGCAGAAATCAATGTTTTAGAATTCTGGATTTGTGATTCCTTTGAAAAAGTTTTGAAGTGTGGAAAATCACTCGGCAATTTTTTTACCTAGTTTTTTCCCACACTAAAAATAATTCAAATCTCGAAATGAATAACCAAACAATAATTTTTTTCTCCAATTTTGAGGAACTTTCTTTCAAATTTCCACCTCATACGACTAATACTCATTGTCAATTCACTATGGACAAACCTTTTTTCGTCTGCAAATGACTAGAAATACGTGAGAATTTGAAAAATAATTCATAGTTATTGATTTATTCCGAAATACTTGGGTAATTCAATTCAGAGCTAAATGGGGATCGAGAAAGGACGAAATTTTTTGTCAAAAAAATTAGGTTTGGGTTGGAAATTTTTCTGAAGTGATGAGAGCGATGCATTTCTCCTGGAAAATTTTCGTTTTGAGTCGAAAAAATAGTGAAACTCACGACTCTCGATCGAAAAAAAATTACTTAATTTCAGCCCAAAATTTTATGTTTTTTATCCTCCTAATGAGCCAACTTTGGTTTCTCCCTGACTCAGTAAAATACGTTTGGCAAGTTACTTTATAAGAGGGTGAATTCGAACTTTTGGTTTTTAAGAATGATTACCATGGTGGTTTTTCAATAAACTGGATGATTCAGCATAAAATAGATTCGAGTCTTGTTACGTAAATAAATTATTTCCTTTTGTAAACTTGATATTTTGGTAGATTTGTTTTTAAATATTTTGAAAAAAATTGAAGAGTTTTCTATTTTGTTTTTAGCTTTCTTTGATAACAATTTTGAGTTAGAAAAGGAGAGAGGACGATAAAATTGAAATTGAGCCTGTGTCTTGACGATTAATAAAAAATATTCGATATTTTCTATTTTTAATTGAATATTTTTAATTTTATCGATAGGTATATTTACATTTTTAGAGAATTTTTCTATTGGAATTTTATTTTTCATACAAAGATGAGTAATTAATAAATAAAAATGCTTAATTAAATTTTTTAATTTGCCTTTGAAACTGAATTCATCAATAAATAAATAAACAAGGTAATACGACGAAATGCGAAAAAAAATTCAAATCTCGTTGGTTCGTTTTTTCCAAAACTATTAGAAAAAACGAACCTTGTTTAATATCAGATTTATTATTTGAAAATTGAATCATTTTTTTTTTGCAAATTATTGTTTTCTGTGCTGTTTAGTGATGTTGAACTTGGCAAAAAAATAATAATTTGCGAGGGCTGGTGTTGAAAAAAAAACCATTGATAACTCTGACATGTAAGGTAGGATAAATATGTATTTGAAAATTATTTTTCTAATTCCCTTTCTTCAACATTTTCGAAGTTTTCTAGGGGACACGTTTTGGGAGGGGAGAGGGGAATAGCAAAATTTTTAATGCATTTATTAATTTTAATCAAACACCTGGTAGATGAAAAAAAATTAAAAATTAGAACTTGAAGAAGAAAAACATGTCACTATTTTGAATGGAACTGCCTTAGAAATTATTATTTATTTTTTTTAAAATATAGAATGTTTTGATTTTATTTTTTAATTTTTAATAAATCAATCTGATTCCTCTCAATTTCTCACATTCGTTTCACGTAAAACCACAAACTCAAAATATTATTTTAATTTACGATTTAAAGAAAAACAAACGACTTTTAAGTAAACAAAAATACTTATACTGAAAAAATTGAATAGACTCACCTGCAGAATACGGAGAAACACGTGGCGTCTTGAAAGAATTCCTACCAATTATGTTCGCGTATTCTTATCAAGTTTTCGAAAAAGAAAAAAGCGCTACTCTCCCGTTCGAATTTGAAAACGATACTAAACAGCATCACAGACTGGTCTACGAGACATTTGACAATGCGTTTCGAAAAGCCTCTTTTTGAAAGGAAAGGCGGAGACGCGCAGACGCTTTTCCCACTCTGGCCGCCCTTTTCATAGACTTTTACTATTTTTTCACCTACTTTCTTATCATCTGAAAGTTCGTTGGGTCATGTGTCAAAAATAAACATTTTTCAAGTCTTACTATTGGTTATCTTGGAATTTACCTCGACGGCCTGCGAATAATTTTCGCCGCAAAATCAGCTTAAATTTTCAACAATGTGTATTTATCGTGGAACTTATTGATAATTTTTTTACGACGCGAGGCTCGGTTTGAAGAATGGTAATGTTTGCTGAATTGTGGTTGTACGTGAGAAAAGTGGTTTGTTTCGATTTCTTTCAATTTTACAAGTGATTTTTTTGGGGGTGAACGTTTGTGTAGGAGGTAAATGATTACTTCCTAGATTTACCTTTGCAAGATATCAGCTTATAATATAATATTATTTTAGTGGTGGTCTGGTAGGAATAGGAAATCTGTTTTTTTACGTGTATCTTCATGTTCCTTTTTCTCAATTACCGGAAGAGGTAGAAAGCTTAGATTTGGAAGGTAACTGGAGTCAAATTTGAACTAAACTTTAACGAAGGGATCTTAAAATTTTGTTTCTGCTTCCATAATAAATCTTACATTTAGAATATTGTCGTAAAACACCATGGTTTTTAGTATATGTGACCCGCACTCTGAAAAGGGACTTCTGGGAAGAAAACAAAATTTTGAGAAAAAGGCGTTTAAAGAAAGCGCTTCGTTTTTCCGTGTTTTGCGGGTGGGTAGGCGACTATTCTTTCACCTCATCATTTTTGGTGGTCATTTTCGACTCTGTGGTACTTTGTACCATGTTTGCCATGCACCAGTTTTTTTTATTATTATCAGATTTTTTAGATTTTTGAATATTATAATCGTCATTATTACATTTTTTGACATTTTTTTGGACTTTGCCTTCATTTTTAAACGCGATTTCTAAGGAAAGTAAAAAAGATCGGAACTTGAGAGTTTGCGCCATTCAAAAGGGGGGGGGGAGTCTTTTTTTCTATAAAAATTACCAAAAAAAGTCAAAATTCATTTTTTGCCCCCAGATGTCCCTTTTTAGGGCGCGGGTCACATAAATAATTCCTCAGCCTGTTCTATGCATCATAATTTTGAGAAGAAGATTGAAAAGTTCGTTTTGAGAAAAACAGCTATAAGGTTTGAACTTTCTTTTTCACTAGTAGACTTCAGTTTAGTTGTACTACTGAGATCCAGGTGTAAATGATCATTTTTACTTTACCGAACAATTGTGGTTGAGCATATTGCGTTTGTTGCCGTTCATTTTCATCAATATCCGATTCGACAACTTTCGGTTTACCAAAATTTTTCCTAAATTTTAGGAAAATCTTAATCGTAACGAAGCAATTTTTCAACCGTAAGAAAATAAAATTATAAGTATCATTTTGAAGAGAATAAAATAGAGAATTCCAGTGATGGAAGAGCCTTGCTCAGATTGCTCCGACTTTTGCTCGCTCATTTGCTCTTTGTTATTTTAGGCTCTCACTCTTCACTCGCGCTTTTGAAAATTTCAATCATGAGTGTTCTCGCTCTATATCTGTTCTATTTTTTAAAATGATTCTTGCTCTTCGCTCCTGACTCACTCTTTAAATTTTTCCGCTCTCGCTCCCACTCTTGACTCTTCATCAAAATTGAAAATTTTGATAACTGAACACGGAATGGTGAATGCTATATTCGTGATGGGATTATGCGATATGATAGGAATGACTAAAATGGGCCCAAGAAAATTAAAATCACGAATGAAATTTAATTTTTATTCAAAGTTGTCTCAAAAGATATTATTTTTTTCTCATTTTTCACTTTTTTTTGCATTTTTAGTCTTCACAAACCCACTAACACAAAAAAATAAAGAAGAGCGAGAGTAGGCAAAAATTTGCTGGCTCTCGCTCCACTCCCGCTCTTCTCAGGTTAATCACTCTTTATGGTGAATGCTCTTCAACTGAGTTGGTGGATTTTTTTTCAGGAGCGCTCTCATTAGTTTTGAGATTTCAAATTTTTTTGCTCTTTGCTCTCTGCTCTCACTCTCACTCTCTCAAAGAGTATCACACTTTTAGACTCCCGCTCCAGCTCGCTTCCGGCTCTTCCATATCACTGAAGAATTCAAATCGGCAAAAAACTCAATTTCAGATTTTTGACCGAACCTGATTTCACACCCTCCTCCCTTGAATACCTACTTTCTAGATTTACCTTGGCAAAGTAGGTATCAGCTCATATTCGGTTCCAAAATCTGACGTCACAAATGGCTTTGAAGCCTGGAATAACAACAGCAATGAGGCATCGTAAAGGTGATAAATATTTTCGAAAAACATTTTTTTTATACAAAACGATCGAGTTTTAGAAAAAATTTACTATGAACTTTTTTTTCTTAATTTAATAATTTCTATTCAAATTTCAAAAAAATATCAAGTTTACCGCATTTTAAAACTTTTTTCACCTCTATAAATTCTTGCTGTGACGTCAAGACTTCGAAGCTGAATAGCAAATTAAAATATTTTTTTTGATAAATGAATTTTGTTGAATCATTTGCCTGAAACTGCGAATGGAGATATTACTAAACTTAATAAAATTATATTCAGATATCGGAGTTTTATCTCAAATCATCAAATAATGCTAATCCATTTAATAAAATAATTAATTTAATGTGTGATGTTCTTTAGTGGGCATGTTTTGTGCATCTGATGTTCATTTTTAGATCAGTTCGGTGTTGACATTCGCGTGTCTTTGTAGCCCTGACTTGAAAAATTAGGATTTCTTCTGTTGCAGCGCTAGAAAATAATTTTTTTTCTTTTTCTGCTTTTTTGATTTCATGAAAAATGACCATGACGGCTATAGACTTTGGTAGAGGTTGGTTTCTCTATTAAGAACGTAGTCGACAGTATCAATAAATAAGTAGTTTTGAGAACTGTCAAATGTCAAGGTCACCATCGGAGACTTTCCCAAAAAATTTGAATTCCCTAGGTGGAGGGGGAGGGGATACCCTCCCTTCTTCTTTAAGAAGAATCATAAAGTTGAAATTTCCCAGGGAGAGAGTGATATAAAAAATTTTTACATGAACAAATTCGCATCTAAAAATGTCATTTTTTCAATTTTTTAAACTAAAAATTGGAATTTTTCCACAATAAAATGGAAAAGAAACCATCATTTTAGCAGAAACTTTTTGACATTGGTTAGGACACGTTAAAGTGTTTTTGTAGTTTTCAAAAGAACTCTAATAATTTGCAAACATTTGGTAGATATTCAAAAAAACAACAAAAAAAAACTGTAAATCCGGTGCAAATGCACAGTGTAAATTGATGATTCCCAATTTAGTTCAAAGTAAATTCCTAAATACTGTGCCATGGTTTCGATGTGGATTATTACTTTACACATATTTTTTAAATCCAGACATTGATCCTGTACCATTGCAAAAAAAATAATAATTTTGCAAGTAGGTACTTTAATACAATGATATCGAGATATGTATTAGAAAAAAAAAAAGGAGGGCTAATAAGGAATGGCATTTGAATGAATTGAGGTGCTGTACTGGTTCTGGCTAATGTGTAAATTTACACTACTACATCATACCTGCATACACATGATGAACTTGTTTCTTATTTACTTTTTTTTTCATATTAGATAGTAAATATATATTTTCGGTGGAAAAAAACTGAGTGTTTTATATGGAAATGTTGACTTATTTTTGCGATGTAGGTAGTTAGTTACCATCCACTTATACATTCAATTATCACCATGAGTACCTAATAATTGGATTTTCTTCATTTTTTTTTTTAGCAGACTTTCCGCTTTAGCGGGAGTCCGCTATTGCAATAACCAGAGGGTTTTTTATATTTTTTGTCCCCCTTCCCTCATTTTGTCGGCTAATGGCGCGATCTACTAAAAAAAAATTTCATATTTTTTTCCACAGAAAAATCGAATAAGATCAAAATCATAAATCAGAAGCTCAAAACTTGCGAAGTTAAAGGCCAAAAATGATTTTGAAGAAATGAAAATAAAAAGTTCAGTACTTTCAACAGTGCTGTGCAGAAAAGTGACAATTTTTATTTCAAAAGTGAACGTTCTAATTCAAATTGAAATTTTAGAGAATTTATGCCAATAATTAGTTTTTAGGTACCATATGTAAAATGAAAAAAATAATATGAAAGCAACATGATAAATTAATTTCGAACATTAGGAGTAAGTATACTTTTAGGAGTGGTCGGAATAAGGGACCCAAAATTTAAAATCCATTTTGGGGTCTTCTACTAAAAAATTCATTAAAAAAAATTATAAGCATTTTTTGGCCCTAACTGTTTGGATTCAATTTTATTGAATGTAATTCATTAATTATCATTCATTTTACATCTTGATTTAATTCAAATTAATTTATCAATTATTTTTTTATAGCGGTAAGGTATACTTATCATTTAGGCCTAAGAAGTATTAGGGAAAAAATATTAAATGAATTGAGATAAATTAATTAATAGAATTATTTTTTAATAAATTATAATTTAAAGATCAAATTCAATAATAAACAAGATCGAAAAATAAATCCAGAAAAGATGGAAAAGATTAGGTAATCCTATAGATAAATGTTTTTCATTGATGGTGATGATGCCAATGATGATGATGAGGACATGTTGAATATGACGGGAAAACCCGAGTGACAGAATCGAACAAAAAATTAGGGGGCAGAAGCGCACAAAAAATAAAAGATAAGAAACAGTACACAAACGCTAGATGCAGAACCAGCACACATAAACTAAGGATACAAAAAGGACAACGTTTTCTACAAAATTCATTTAAAATCTTTTTATTTTTGGAAACTGGTGTAGGCGAATAAGGAATTAAAAAACATTTTTAGCTAGCCCAGATTTTATCGCCAAAAACTGTCGAGGGTGGTTTCCTGACTAACCTCTAAAAAGCCCGCACCCTCTAGACCCCGTGCTAAATTTTTTATGGAGGCTCCACCCCCTCAAAAATGATTTTTCCCGAATAACTTCCCAGGATTTGGTTTTACGGCAAAAGTAGTTCAGTACTTTTTTGTTCTGCATTCAATTTCCAACATTTTTTGTGTGACAATTTTTTTCGTACGACCAATAGCTGAGGAGATAGAGAGTCCTGAAGGAAGGGGGTTTTGGAAAATATATCATTCGAAAACGCGATATTTGTAGGTATAAAATCGAACTCAACTGTATGTTTTGGGCATGAAAATAGTAGTATTATGTAAATTGGTGGTGTCAATACTATGTAACCCCCCTTCCCGTTATATGTGCCCACCCCGCCTCACCCATTTGTTTTTTATTTAGCAATAGCAATATAATTGAGGGGTGGGGAGGGGTGGACATATGGGAGAGTGAAGAGGGTAAAAATGCTTCTTGATCATCTTTACCCCTCCGGGTAAGGTGGGGTGAGTGGTGAGTACATAGGGAGAGAAATTGATTTCTTGAATGAAAATTTGTGATTTTATCTATGATTCATGAAAACAGGTATCACCCCCTCACCCCAATGAAAAAAATATTGGCATAATCGAATTCTACGACCCAGAAAACGTATATTTTGATGTATCACATGTCCATATGCATGAGTTTGTTGATACTCCCCCAAGCCCCACCCCCTAGATATGAAAATTTAGTGAAATTTTGAAGTTGAAAAGTCATCCCTATTCTTGTGTAATGCTAAGAACCATTTAAACCCATTTCAACTCGATTAAGCGATTTTTTTGAAAATTTTACCAAAATTCTGTGAATTTTTCAAATTTTTTCCCCCTTTTACCCCGTCTGCCAACCCTTGGCAGCACTTGGGAGTCGGCAGACCTACATATTCGGATTCAGCGTAAAAATTCTGTAATTTGACACCAATTTCGGCCATCAATGTTTTCAGTCGAAAGTTCATGAAAATTGTGAACTTTCGAGCTTTCGCTGTGCTTAAAAGCAGCAGCTGCGAATCGGCAGACTGGTAGTTTTCAAAATAGGAGGTCATACACTAACTTCTGGAACAGGTGCCAGCTTTCAATTGCTTCAGTCCAGTTTCGGCAGGTTCGTCTCTTGGACTACAATAACTCATACAGAAGTGAACGAATTGAGCTGAAAATTGATACACAAAATATTTGTGATGTTCTTACTTTAATATACCAAAAAAATCATTTTTTATGGTTAATTTCTCTTTTTTCCCTGCACATTGACTCTCCATTCACAACGAGATGAATCATTCTCGAACGTTTTCGAAATCACCATCGGATTCCACACGTCGTGGTGTATTATAATCCATCAAAATCTCGATTTTCATTTTTTGGATTTAAGTCACCTTTTCGTATGACAGGTCACAGTTGTATTTTCGTTGTCATGTTTCTTGATGTTCGGTTTATTATTAATTCGCGGAGATTTATTTACTATGGTACAATTTTGATAATTCAACTACATAACAGGATTTTACTACTTACCCTTATTCTTATTTCATTAAGGGACGTTAAAGTTAGGTAATGGCTTTTGTTTCCATAAATTTCTTCAAACATTTGGTTCAGTCTAGTTTTCACAGAGGCAAAGGAGATTGTGGGCTGTGAAAAAGTCATTAGGACAAAATGGTTATAATGATGTAATGTTAGCCTGTTACTGGGTGCATCGTAAACATTCTCTTACAAAAAAAAAAAACTACTTACCTACTTAAATAATAAATTGGTATAAAATTACTTTTATTTCATAGTCAGCTCTCAATTGTACAAAAAAAGGCTTCCGCTCGGGATTTTTGTTAAAACCAATTTTATGATTGATTCTTGTTCTAGACCCAAAAACGAATAAATTTCGCTTGTATGCCTATTTTTCCCCTCCCCCTTTTCCCAGGGTCCACCCCCCAACATTTCAAACGTCTATATCGCTTCATCTACGGACTATATAAAAAAAATTTTCAAACAAAAGTTATTTCTCAGCTCCTAAGGAACAATTTCATTCCTTATCAAAATTCATTTTGGAACAACCCCCGCCCCTTAAATTTTGAAATTGTGTTTTGAGAAAGCATCAAAATCACGTTTTTTGCATTTTAAACGAAAACTTTCGGTTATACACTAAAATTTGTAACCACCAAAAGTGTTTGGAATCAAATTTCCTTTCCAATGAGCTATAGCACGACTATTTCCCCCAAAATTTTCCCGGCTGGGTGAACCCCCTCCCCCCTCATTTCAAAAATTGAACCACAAAAAAAAATTGAACGTTTTTTTTTCGTCGATATTTAATGCACAATTTCTTCTATTATCAAAAATAATTTTGGAACAATTTTCGAAGGCAAATTTTTATGAAAAATCATCCCTAAAAAGCAATATAATGCAATAAAATTTCATAGAATTTTCCGATTTGTAAAGAATCTTTCTTTTTTAGAAAATTGTCCAAGTTTTGGGAGATTCCTCAATTTTTGGAAAATCGTTCCGGCTGTGGAAAAAAGTCACTTTACTTTTGGAATTACGTAAAGTTTTGAATAATTCCCAAGTTTTTGCAAAGTCGTTGCAAGTTATGGAAAATTCATTCCAACTTGAGTACGCAATCTCTGAGAATTTAAATAATTCTGAATGCCCTAATTTACAATCTTCTAATAGGATATTTTTTGTCATGTTGTGAAAAAAGTCCTCAAGTTACCTTTTTTGATGAAAAGTCACTTGCTTAATTTTTATTTCAAAATTTGAAAAATGAACTTCGGCATTTGAAATTTTGCATATGAGGTTCTTTTATGATGTACTTTCGATTCATTTTTGTTTACGCGCAAAATTTTACTTTGAGTTGAAATATCTAAAATTTCTGGAGCTGAAGTTCATTTCTCAAATTTTAGATAATTTTTGAAAAAACAAAATTCCTCATCACCCTGCAAAAGATGAAAATTTGATCTAATCAACGAAAAAGCTGAAATTTGGTATAATATGCCCTTACTTTTGACTTCCCGGGTCGATTGGGAGCGGTTTCAAGACGTTTTGCAGCCTCCATAAAATTTTGGAATTTTCCAGCAATAATGGAGAAAAGCGTATAAAAATGGTCCATGAGCTTTAATGAATTGAATTTTTCCAATCATCATTATCTGCACATTTGTTATGAATAAAATGACAGCGTAAGTCAAAAGATTTGGAAATTTGTGATCAAATGATTTCATTAATTTTGTTCTAATATTCAATGAAAAAAAAATTAATTTCAATTCCGATTTTGATTCAATGTTATCATTTTTATTTTGATATAAAATTTTTAGGACATGGTATATATTTTTTTAAATTTCATTAGAGAGTCTTCAAGTTTTGGCACACCCTCACACCCATGATCGTTTGTACTACTCATATTTCATCAATAATTTTGGGAAAATTTACCATTTGTGGTACATATTTTTATATACATATTTTATTTTTCCAAAATGGGAAAGCAAAACATACGTCCGTGTAAAAACTACCTTAAAGTGACTGTCCAATGATGGGAGACGTTTTAGAAAGAGAAATTAGTCTGGGGACCACTCAAACAATGAAAAAATTGTGGAATTTTGGGTCTTAAACTCTCTGAATCTGAATCAGTAAATTTTAGTGAAATCCTTTGTTTTTTAAATAGTGAAATGAATCTGCCAATTTTCCAATTGATCATAAAAAGAAATCAACAGTAATTTTCGACTAAAAAATTAGTAAAAAATCACTCCAATTTTCAGTGACAATTTATTTCACTGTTTCAAAATTTCACTGATCTAGACTTGGATGAAACTTTTTTTCGAAACAAAATTTTCAAAAAATAGTTTTTAGATAGGTACCTTATTGGTCCTAGAATGTCATATAATTTTTCAAGAATTTTACCTAGGGTACCCCGTGGTCAAAATTGACGAAAACCAGACCCAGCTTCGTTTTATTGGGAAAAACTGTGAAAATAATATTTTTTTGACAGATAATATAAGTTTTTATTTTCTTCGTACCGACTCTTGAATAAATGAAAAGAAAGAAAGAAATTAAAAACTTATCTATAAAAAAAAAATTATTTTTACGATTTCTCCCAGTATAAATGCAACTCCAACTTCAAAAGATAGAAGAAATTGTACATTAGATATCGACAAAAAAAAAGAACGTTGTGGAGGGGGTCCACCCAGCCGGGAAAATTTTGGGGGAAATAGTCGTGCTATAGCTCATTGGAAAGGAAATTCGATTCCAAACACTTTTGGTGGTTACAAATTTTAGTGTATAACCGAAAGTTTTCGTTTAAAATGCAAAAAACGTGATTTTGATGCTTTCTCAAAACACAATTTCAAAATTTAAGGGGCGGGGGTTGTTCCAAAATGAATTTTGATAAGGAATGAAATTGTTCCTTAGGAGCTGAGAAATAACTTTTGTTTGAATTTTTTTTTGTATAGTCCATAGATGAAGCGATATAGACGTTTGAAATGTTGGGGGGTGGACCCTGGGAAAAGGGGGAGGGGAAAAATAGGCATACAAGCGAAATTTATTCGTTTTTGGGTCTAGAACAAGAATCAATCATAAAATTACTTTTAACATGAAACCCGAACGGATGTACAATTGAGACCTGACTATCACCCAATTTCCCTCTTTTCGTCGCGCTAATGCTAAAACCAGCTAAGTGCCATTTTTTTCAAAATCGAGGTTTTTACAATTTTGGGCTCTTTGATTTAAAATATAAAAAACGTAAATTAATTAATTTAAACTTTAAAAAAATGAGATTGAAATTTGCAAAGTCCATAAGCGCAATGCAAATATTGTTACGTTTTTTGGCTTTCCTGTAAAAAAAACCAATTTGGCACTTAGCTGGTTTTAGCATTAGCGCGACGAAAAGAGGGAAATTGGGTGAAATTAAATTTTTCATTTCTACTCGTAACGATTTTCCAATTGCTTTTTATATCATAAGCTGATATTTAATGTTCTTAATTAGAAAACAAAAACGTAAAATTTTTAGGGGGTTGTGCTCAAATGCCCTATACCTACAATGGTTTAGTTAAATTCACTGTAGACGATTTCTACGGTGCTGGAAGTGTTGGGGGTAGAAATTAAGTATATTTTGTGAACACCCTATATTCTAAATTGTCGCTCGGCTTCGATTTGAATATTAATCACAAGAACGCGATGTGGTCACGAGCTGTACTTGTTAAGCCAGATGTTACATATACTGCCTTTTCGGATTCCCTGTGCAAAACATTCTCTCGCATACTGGACACATTAATTTTAAACATAATCCATTAATATAGCCGAAATCTGCCGTTTAGAAACTTTGAAAAGTTATAAACTTTCTATCTGTGTAAAGTTTAAATGTGTTTTATAAAACTGTATACGAAGTACGTCTACGTATCGTAATAAGAATGGAATTGCGAATTTGTTCGTAGAAAATAAATTTCGCAGCTACAAATTATCTACAGAGAAGGGTTTTCCAGGTGATATTAACATTGCTCTTTGTGGTTCGGTTATTGGTATGCTTTTTTTATCGCGACGTCGATGTGGAAACTTTCAACACGAGAGTAAAACTCGCACACATTTTATCAGGTAATCCAAAACTTCGAATCGATAAAGAACCCCCGGTTTTTCTTCAAATGCTCAGGAAGTTTAATTTAAGACGCCTTACAGTCGACATAACGTAACCGTCTAAACTGTCGATAAGGGAGCCATTTCTTCAAAGTTAATCGTCTCCGAAATGCCACCATTCCTCCCATCGTCGTTACAAAAACCTTCTTAATGGCTTGAATAATGCTCCGCTTAAACTTGAAAATAATGCAAAATAGATTCTTGTTCGTTGTTAAATCATAATTCGAATTTCGATATCTGAGCGGTTGGGTTCGTTTAATATTCTGAAAATGTTGCTAAACTTGCCTCCTTTTTTTTTGGTGTTTTTGTAAAATGTTTATTCGGGCTTTTTTCGAACATCGTACAGTGGACCGAATGGGCGAAATATCCGTTCATCAGTGAAAAAATAAGTTACCCCTGAAGAAGTTTTGTCTTCCAACGTCGATAGTAGGTACACTTTTGGAATGCAAAAAAAAACCAATAAGACCAGCCCGGATTATCTCCACTATTGCGAGTACGGGTGTGCTGAAATTACATTGAAACACATTGCCAGTGGCTACAATGTAATGCATTGTGTCAAGTGTTTTCTCTAATTCGACATTATTCTTGTTCATAGGTGATTTATTTTTTGAAAAAAATCATGGTTGAAGGAAAAAATATGTAGTTTTCAATTATTTAAACCCCATAGCTCCAAGTCTTTTAGTTTTGGAAAAAAAATTTGCAAACATGTATGAAATTTTTTGAAACTAAGTATGAATTATTATATTCATTTTTTTCACTGATTTTTCATGACCAAAAAAAAAAATTTCGAAACTTCCAGTAAAACGATTGTGAAAAAAGTGTTTATCGGAGTATTTTAGCCTGCTGAACACGAATATGGGATTAGTTTTTTCATTTGGTCATTTCTTTTCTTATGAAATGTTGAAAATTTGAAAGATATGCAGAAATAACCACATTTCCGTAAGGGTTTGCGATTTTCGGGCCGTTAGTTCAAAGGAATGGCCAAAACCAAATAAACAGCAAAATTCTACATGAAAAGAAATTTTTCAATTATTTTTCCAAAGTGGTCACTCTTCCCTAATACAGTGTTTTTTATGATTGAAAACTTCAAATATCGGAAAAAGAAAAACGTGAAGGAGTGCACCAAATTTGTTGAAAAAATCATCTATACCTATACGAGATGTAACTTTGTGCCAAATAACAGAAAATTTCCTTCACTTCCGTTGAGATTAAAAATTCTTGAAAATATGAAATCAAATGACCATAACTCTGAAAGGAAAGGGGATTAGGGTCCGAAATTTTGTAAAAAAAATTTAAACTGACCCCAAATTGCAAAATCCTTGACCCAAAAACCTAGAATTCCATACCCATGTTGATTTTTTTCAATTTTTCCCAAATTTGGTGTTGTACTGCTCTCCTTGAGGGTTGAATGAAAAAATAACCCCAAATTCGAAATCCTCGACCTAAAAAACCTAGATTTTCATACTCATGTCGATTTTTTTCAATTTTTCTCATATTTGATGTTGGTACTGTCCATCCTTGAGAATTGAGTGAAAAAATGACCCCAAATTCGAAATACTCGACCCAAAAAACCTAGAATTTCATGCCATGTCGAATTTTTTCGAATTTTTGCCAAATTTGGTGTCAGCACTGCCTCCCCTTGAGGGATGAGAGAAATTTTTTTTGAAAAATTTGAATTCAGCGTGTAAAATTGTATAAGGTATGAACCTCATTCTCTTCTTGGGACCTCTTTTTGGGAATGAAACTTGATGAACAGGTATTTTGCTCATTCGAACCACTGTGTATCGTGAGAGTTTTCAGAGAGGTTTTGAACCATTCCAAGTCCAACTATAAAAATGTTGTTCGAAATGGTGTGAAAAGGGTTTGATTATAGTGGAACTGTGTAATGTAGTGGGTATAAAAAATTCATAAAACGAGTAAAAAATTTCAACCAATGTTAGTTTCTTTTTTGTTGCAATTTTTCCAAAACTGGATTCCATTCATAGGGGGATATAGAGGATCATGGGAGGCTTAAGCCCCTCAAATGTTGAATTACCCCCCAAAATCGTTTTACACAAAAAAAATCGCAAACACTTGATTTTCAAGGGATAAACTATCACTATGTGACGAATTTCCTACTTTTTTTAAAAAATTACTAAAACAGTCTTTTTAATGAAGAACATATGAGGGGCTTGGTTCCAAAACTCACTTTTGCCAAAAAAATCGATTTCTTTTTTTTTGCGGATTCTGATTCAGTTTTTCATGCTCTACAACCCTACGATCTCCGTTTTCACGTTAATGTCTCGATTCCGCGAGAATCCGCAAACGAAAAGTGACTTCAGTTCCAAAACTCACTTTTGCCAGTTTTGATGCCAACTTTTTTTTTAAAAGTATTTTTGAGCGGTTCAATGATTGATAACATCAAATAATATGTGGTTAACAAAGTTGCAATGATCTTAACGGTATTATAATGGCAAACGGGCGAAGAAATACTACAAAAAGACTTCGACATCCGAATGAGTGGGAAAAAAACATTGTTAAAATGAACCGGTAAGTCATTGTTGTTTAGGGTCAAACTTTGTTCTTAGGTCATGAAAACCGGCATCGAAACATAAAACGCGCACTGTGTAATCGTTTTTCGTGGTTTTCTCAAAATGTACCTTGATGGCAAAAGTGAGTTTTGGAACCAAGCCCCTCATATAACACAATACAAGTCAACACGATTTTTGTGTTTGGGTTCCGATTACGAAATTTGGGTTGCTTTTATGTATCTAATGAAGGGAAAAATAATTTTTTTGTCCAAAGTTTGCTTTGGGGGGGTGGGGTAGCCAAAAATGTGATTTTTCAAGAACAATACACACGGATTTGAGAAAAATTTGAAAAAAAAATCTTTTTTGAACCAATCTTATAGAAATTTTTACGCTGAATCAAACCCCGCAAACCGCAGACCTCTATCTCTTTTAGAAAAAAAGTTACAGCTAAAACTTTCCTAAATTAGTATGTGAAAAAATCGATTTTTTTTCGCCTTGCTCACCGAAAAGTGAGATTTCTGAGAAATCTAAGCGTTTTACAACCATGATGATCATAACAAAAGTTGTAGAGAATTAAATTTTCTATCGGATAAGTGGATTCAGATTTTTCCGGAAGGCGTAGTTTTTGAGATATTCTCGAGTAAAGTTGAACATTAGTTGAGGCAATTGAGAAAAAAAAGAGAAATAAAGCAATTTTTGGCTGTCAAAAGTTTTACAGCGAAAAATTATGGATAGTAACTAACCTTTAGGAGTTACCACGACCTCCCACAATTTCACGCTGTAACACTTTTGACAGCCAAAAATTGCTTCATTTCTCTTTTTTTCTCAATTGCCTCAACTAATGTTCAACTTTACTCGAGAGTATCTGAAAAACTACGCCTCCCGGAAAAATCTGAATCCACCCATCCGATAGAAAATTTAATTCTCTACAACTTTTGTCATGATCATTATGGTTGTAGAACGCTTAGATTTCTCAGAAATCTCACTTTTCGGTGAGCAAGGCGAAAAAAAATCGATTTTTTCACAGACTAATTTAGGAAAGTTTTAGCTGTAACTTTTTTTCTAAAAGAGACACGAGGTCTGCGGTTTGCGGCGTTCGATTCAGCGTAAAATTTTCTATAAGATTGGTTCAAAAAAGATTTTTTTTTCAAATTTTTCTCAAATCCGTGTGTATTGTTTTTGAAAAATCACATTTTTGCCCCCCCCCCCCCATCCTCCCAAGCAAACTTTGGAAGCCACGAATAAGCATACATTGTATTTTGATGTCTAGAATCAGAATTTGGCCATGAGAACTGAAACACAGAACTTTTTTTTTTTTTGTTGACTTGTGTACTTAATAATTGGGTGCTTACATGTAATCGATCGAAAATGGTACACAATTATTTATTGTGGAAACAGATTATTTGTATTTTTGTTAAATCCACGTTAGATGACTGATGACACCGAATGATATTAAACCATTTATTTTAGCTAATACGGGTTAGACGCCATCAATGAAAACTTATGATTTAAGTGATTTGGGAACCATCCCGACTGACAAATTTGCTGACGATTCGTTAGCGAGACTAGCGAAAATGTAGCTGACTCTCGATTTCTTGTCGAGTAAACGATTTTTAGTTGACGAATCGTTAACTACAGCTGACGTTTATTTGGGAAAAATCGTTTACGAAACGCTAAGGTTTTCGTGACGAATTCGCCAGTGTTATAGTTGGAAATTCGTTAGTTTGAATTTGTTTCAATTGACAAGGAATTTTAAACAAAATTGTAAACTATTCTCGAGAAAGAATAAAAAAAATCCAAAATACCGTTGTCAAATGCAAATTGATAAATAGCACTGGTAGCTCAATGGTTAGAGAGGTCGCCTATTATGCCGAGGGTCTCGGATTCGAATCCCTAACGCGACATAAATTTTTCAAATTTTTTTATGGGTAATAAGGTAACAACTAACGAATTTCTAACTAATATTATGACGAATTCGTCGCGAAAACGTTAGCGTTTCGTCAACGATTTTTCCCAAAAAGACGCCAGCGTCAGTAAGCGATTCGTTAACGTTTTTTTCAATTTTTTTTTCAAATTTTGTCAGTCGGGATGTGGATAGATTACAGCGTGAAACAATGGGATATTTTGTTCATCGTATCGAAAAAATTTCTCAAAAATAGAAAAATTTCGTTAAAAATAGGAAATTTTACAGACTTTTTAAGAATTTTTCTTCAAAAAGTCTGTAAATCTTGTAGGTTGCTTAAAATGATAAATTTCGTTGTAAATTGGCCCATTTTCGAAAATTTGTTAATTTACAACGAAATTTGTTGACTTGAAAATTTTTCTGGCAACTTGTACAAAAAACGCATAATTTTTTATCATTAGGTATAGCAAAAAAATACAAAATTTCATAAAACACTTTAAAAAGCACAAAATTTCTACACCAAAGTAATGGAATTTTTTCAAACAACAAACTATTAAAAAACGAATATTTTTTTTGAAAATCATAAATTTTTTAAGTCTTAGCCCTCGCTTTGCTCGGGCATATGAAGATTAAAATAAATATTAAAAAGTGAAGGATTCGGAATTTCACCTCCAATTCAATACTAAAATTTGATTTTGAAAAATAAAGAAATTTAACTTTTGGATTCCTTTTATTTCAAAAATGTTCGCCCTCGCTTCGCTTGGGCTCGATGAATTTATGCAATTCATTCTCAAAAAGATGGTATGAACCCTCTTTTCTTTCATCGATTTCTGCTATAAAAAAAGATTGAGTAAAAATCTCGCAATGGTAAGAGTAGAAACATTTTTCGAAGGTCAAACATTTTTTTTTCTTTTTTAATTGAGGCTCAAGCCCTTCCCCAAAGTTACGCTCCATTTCTGCCTATGATTTCTTTTTGTTAATTTTTTGACATATCCATTAGCAGGTACTTGGTTCCAAAGTGACGAGTCGATGAAATCGAATGGTACTCGTAACATCTACAACTTGGTAAAAAAATAAAAATACAGAGTTGAGTTTGGTGTTGAAGAATTTTGAAAAATTTACCATTATACAAAATAATTTGATTGAAGTTGAAAAAAGCCCTATTTTGCGGATTTTAAGAACGTGCAGGGACAGGGTACCTAAAGTTGCGTTAAAGCCAAAAAACGGAAAGTGGGCAATTTTTTCAAAAATTTTTTTTTGCATTTTCAAGTAGTTCAGCCTCTTAGGTACTCATCTGTTACCAAAGTTTCACTTCGGATAACCTATTAGAAGACGTCTAAATGACGTTCAAACCGACTGAAGAATAGGTACCTAAAGTCGGAACGTTGAAAAAATCGATGTGCGCTGCAAAATGCGGTCCATGAAATATGTCACCTTTTTGGAAACTTAGTCAGTCTAAACGTAAAAAACTTCAAAAATCTCAAAATCGTTTTCCCTTCATCGAAAATAAGCTGTTGTTTTTCTGATTTACTTAATAATAAATAATACCCAGATTAATTAAACGCATTGAAATAGTAATTTTTTCATTTTTCTCTTCTCCTAAGGTAATTTTCGACGTCAGAAACGAATTCCTCGTGAAATTTTAGTAAGTACGAAGAAGTAGTTTTGGCAGCTTTTTTGATGATTGATACATAAAAAACAAGAGTAAAAACTTTGAACGCATTTTTCTCAGAATTTTTTTTTGCAATTCAAGAATTTTTCAACTTCAAATGTTTCTATCTCGGCGAAAAATCAATCTTAGATGCGCATCAAGGTCTCAATATGTTCCTTATGGTCTCCTTTATTATTTAAGCTAAAAAAAAACTCATTTTTGAAAATTCCGACTTTAGGTACAGGTACCTCTTCCCTGTACGGGTCACAAATAATGAAATAAGAAAAAATCAGTGAAATTCTTTTGAAAAATCTGCGTAATTCGCTGTTAATACCATCATAAAGTATGAATGGGAAATTGTACTTAACATTACAATGCTAGAAGGAAAAAAGAAAATCGTGAAGTAAAAAACCGGTTTGTCCAGATCAGAACCAGAAAGAATACCTACTTTTCAAAAAATCTGTTCTGTTCTGTTCTTTATTTGTTCAGATTTTCTGTTTCAAAATAGGCATTATTAATGAGGTACATCTACATAGTACATACCTATAAATATAGTTGTATGATTGAATACATATTCTACAAGTTGTCCGTATATTTAAATGTGGATATAGAATACCTATAAGCTCAATTTTTAAATGTATGTGTTTTCATAACACTTGGATGAATTTTATTTTAAAAACAAAATTTTTGATAATGAAATAAATGAAGTTCGACACAAAAAATTCTCCAAACTTTAGCCAGATAAGATATAAGAACTTTTCGCTTTTTTCAAAAATTAATTTAGCACAATGAAAAATACAAAAAAATTATAAAACGAATAAAAAATTTCAATTGCCCTCGTAATAAATTGTCAACATGTTGAAAGCTGCAATTTTACCTGTCGATGAAATCCAATTGCAACATCTGCCAATTGATAAAATATGAAAACATAGAGCTGAGAAAGAATTGAAAGATCCGATCGGTGGAAATTCTTTCTGAGCGTTCTTATGTAGCATTGCGATGAGAATTCACTCCCTATCACTCCTCAATTGTTCTCAAAACATTTGAAAAAATTGAAAAAAAAATTTACCAAAAATGGATCTGTCTGAGGCAATACTAATTATTTTCATTTTTTTCAACGATTTCTTCTCAAACTGTACCTGAAAAAATATTGTGTAAGTAAAAAATATTCACTTTATTGCACCTACTTACACGTAATTTTATTTTTTAAATATCACAAAGTGCATTCCATACTATACTCTTTCATTTTTAAATTAGTGAATTTTATCAAAAAACACTGAAAAACAGGCAGAATTGCAGCAAAAAAATTGAATCAGTGAAAATTTTTTCACTGAAAGCAAGTCATTGAAAGAAAATTACTGGAAATCAGTGAAAATTCACAGAAAATTCTGTGATGTAATTTACTGAAAAATCTGTGAAATTCTTTAAATAATCAGTGAAATTCACTGATTTTTCCTGTGCTGCAATTCTGACTGCATATCAGTGACTTTTCACTGATTCGGAATGGGAGTGTAGGTACATATGTGTACGTGAATCTAAAAAGGTCCCACTTTGTCGGGATTATTTACGGAGTTATAGCAATTTTTCTGAAGTTGGGTCGAAAATTACGTTTTTGGGATTTTTAACGTTTCTGATAGTGGCAACCCTGCTCTTTCGAATGCCGCAAACCGCATCTCGATCCGACCTTGTGTTTCGCTTCTATGGAGAGAAACGTCAGCCTACAATTTTGTATTATTTTTACTTCAAAGTTTTCGAATTGTTCATGATCTATATCGAGTAAAAATTGTTTCGGCATACATTTTTATTGAAAATCTATCAAATTTCTAATCGAATGAGACCTTTCCGAGTCTCTATGGAGCAAATCTCTCAGAGATATTCGGATTTGAAGTTGAAACTTTATTACTTTTTTTTTTCAAAAACTTTAAACACGTTTTTCTCGAAATCGTGTTTTTTGAACTTTCAACTTCAAATGCGCGTATCTCTGAGAGATTTGCACCATGGAGCCTCGTAGTGGTCTTAAATGATCCGAAATTTTATCTAGTATTACGCTCCGGTCATAACTCAATCCCGACAAAGTGGGACCTTTTTAGATTCACGTACACATATATTATCACTCTAATTAGCTTTCGAAAAGTAAAGTTGTGTAGAACTTTGTTTCAAGTTACAAACGAGTAAATCTCTAATGAGTTCTTCAAATTTACGATTATCATTTAAGTAATTTTCAGTGTCACCGTTTTTTGATGATTTTGCTCAAATTGCGATAGCCACTTTAGATGACGTAATTTAAGTATGTGTAAATAGGACGAGAAATTGGGACCTAAGCATTTTGGTAACATTGGCCAAATGATAATATTAAAAGACTTTTTAATAAGCGAATTCTACTATAATTTAAATAGTAACAAAACTTGATGGAAAAATTAATTGCCACACTTTTTTGTGCTATAAAAATATATTATCGTTATTTTATGCCACACGATCCAAAAAGCCAAAAGTTTTAGGTTTGCTATCAGTTTTTTTCAAATACGTGAGAAAACCATGTTAAAAAATGACAATTGGTGAAAACAGTAGGTCAACCGGAGTTTCTGTTTTAAAATAAAAAGGGTTTGAAAATTTTAAGATGACAGATTTTGGAAATTCCACCCTGTCGGATGTTGACGAGGTTTTTAATAAAGTGTGATTATGATAATGAGAATATCAATGTTAGGTACCGTTTTCACTGTCAAAAAAATTGACTTCTAACAATGTTTAATTAAAATTCAAAATGAAATTTCTAGGTACCTATGTCTGTAGTCCAGCGCATTTAGACAGTAGGTAGGTACCTATCTTAATTACAAATAATGAATAGATGATATTCAATATAATAAATATAAAATGACAAGCTCTTATATTGCGTACGTGAAGATAATTTTTGATATTTTAATTAATATTTTAAAAGAATGTACAAATCGTCAAATAGAATGAGTTCTAAAAATAATTATATTTAAATAGGTACTTTTTCAATTTTAAAAAATAATTAATAAATTAATAAATGAAGATTCTAAATTAACTCCGGAACCTTTTTTTTTCACTAACCTACTTATAATTTATAATTATTTTATTTTTCATTACATTTGCATGAGTCCTTAAACCTCTGTTTCTGTTGGAAATGTCTTTCCCGATGTGAAATTCCAATGTTCGAATTTTTAAATTTCTTCTTGTATTTTATTCCTATTTGTAATTTCTGTTTCAAAATAGACATTATTAATGAGGGACTTGTAAAAATATTGTTGTATGATCGAGTACCTATTCTATACGTTGTTCTTGTAGTATTCAAGTGTGAATATGGACTGCAACATCTATTCTAAGGATAATTAGAAATATTTATGTATTATTGTAATAAAAGATTCATTTTTAAATGTTGATATTTGAAAATAAAATTTGTTTTTAAAAAGTTGCATTTTATTTCAAAAATAAAATTTGAAATATAAAATTTGACACAAAAAATTCTACAGACTTTAACCAGGTAAGATGGACAAATCGAACTAAGAACTCGTCACTTTTTTCAATAATTAATTTAGTACAGTGAAAGATATAATTTTTGGTTCCTAAATGACGACCTCAATTACCCACCCCTCTGGAAGAAGGCGTAACCACGAAAAATTTAGTTTAGAATTTCTTAGCGATTCCAGAATTCAGGAGGATTCAAAACCGCTTCTAGTCGATTCGGGAGGTCGAAAATAAGGTACAAAAGGTGTCTCAAAGTGACTGGTAATTAGCCTCGTATGGACCTTCAACAATCTCCAGAGCCAAAATGACATTAAATTCTCAAAATCTAATAATTTTTGTTCAATAAAATTTTTTTAAGGTTAATTAGGCACAAAATTGAGAAAGTTGCAGGGTAGTTGAAAAAAAATCTCATGAATTTTACTTTACCATTTAAAAAAATTCGTTAAAAAAATTATGCCAGCTCTTCAAGCCTCAATTTCTGATTAAAATTTGAAGCTTTAGCCCAGTCATTATAGGTCCGAACCTCCAAAAAATTCTTGCGCTTCTGAATTTCACATTATTTATGTGAAATGGTCTCCCAAACAACATACTAAAACTTGCACCCCCCAAGTGTCCGGCAAACCCTGCAAGAGGGTAAAAACCACCCTCAAAACCAGTTTTTCGCGTTTTCCTCCGAAAAAAAAGGTTTAATCAAAAAATGTCAAGAGTAAAAATATTTTCTACGTTAAATTTCCTATAGAAACGTTATAAAACTTTCTCGAAAATTTTCATTTTTAAGCCATTTCGGCGGGGTTGAAAATGAACGATTTTTCAAAATTCACAATTTCTTTCATTTTACGAAGTTTTTTGGCATTTTAGAAAAAAAATAATGAGAACCAAAATCATTTTACATCGAATTTCCAATAGAAGACATCCCTCAGTTTTCACGAACGAGCAAGGGTGTTGCAAGAAAGAGGGTAGGCGGAAGAGAGGGTGTTTTTCATGAAAATGATGGTGGTAAGACATACCCAGCAAGATTAAAAATATGGTACATGTGATTAAATTTCATTCCATATGAAAGTTGTATACCGAAATCTGATTGCGAACGCATACTCAATTTACTGTCCGGGAGGGGAGGGGAGGAGAGAGCGGGTGAATATTGAGGCGACGGCCTCTAAACCACAAATTTAAACCTCGGTTTTTGATGCAGAGTATAATTTCAGAAAAAAACGAATAGTGGCTAATTTTACATCGTCAATTGTAGAATTTTTGTTGTTGAATACAGAAACGACTTATTTTACTTCATAACGAAATAGGCAAATTTGCCTATTAAAAATCCACACATATAGGCACTCCTCATTGATTTATATACCCATTATTTCAAATTTCAACTGAAAAAAATATCAGCATTGAGCATACTGTATAAAAAAATCATGTATGTACGTACCTTTTGATATTTTAGTCGTTGATTATGAAAATACCTACCTCGCCAGAAAGGAAGGCAAATGTTGAAAAAATCGTTTTTTTGTTTGTTTTTTTGGCTTCATTTTTAATATTCTTTCCAATGTTTCAAAAAGAATTTTTTTTTACATATGTGCCCTTCTTTCCGGCAACGTCACATATTCGTTTTTGGCAATGTCGATTCATATGCAATCAACTCCAATCACGTGAAATTTACTCAATTTCACGTTTAAATTCGTGGTTAAGAGGCCGTCGCGTCGCCACAATATTCACCCGCTCTCTCCTTCCCTCCCACCCCCTCTCCTCCACTCCCGGACAGTAAATTGAGTATGCGTTCGCAATCAGATTTCGGTATACAACTTTCATATGGAATGAAATTTAATCACATGTACCATATTTTTAATCTTGCTGGGTATGTCTTACCACCATCATTTTCATGAAAAACACCCTCTCTTCCGCCTACCCTCTTTCTTGCAACACCCTTGCTCGTTCGTGAAAACTGAGGGATGTCTTCTATTGGAAATTCGATGTAAAATGATTTTGGTTCTCATTATTTTTTTTCTAAAATGCCAAAAAACTTCGTAAAATGAAAGAAATTGTGAATTTTGAAAAATCGTTCATTTTCAACCCCGCCGAAATGGCTTAAAAATGAGAATTTTCGAGAAAGTTTTATAACGTTTCTATAGGAAATTTAACGTAGAAAATATTTTTACTCTTGACATTTTTTGATTAAACCTTTTTTTTTCGGAGGAAAACGCGAAAAACTGGTTTTGAGGGTGGTTTTTACCCTCTTGCAGGGTTTGCCGGACACTTGGGGGGTGCAAGTTTTAGTATGTTGTTTGGGAGACCATTTCACATAAATAATGTGAAATTCAGAAGCGCAAGAATTTTTTGGAGGTTCGGACCTAAAATGACTGGGCTACTTGGGAACATGGGGAAATTGCATCAGGAAAAACGAGTCCGAATTCTCCAAAAGAGATGAGAGAGGAATACAGGAGGCCGTCGGTTGGATGAAAATGAAACTTTAGAGCCAATTGATGCATAATCTACAAAGCTATACCTACAAAATGATCCAGGGAAAAGGCAAACGCACTCCGAATCAAAGTGAAAACTTCAAAATAGCTTGGGAATAATTCAATAATCATATTTTAATGAAATGAAATATTCATTTGCATCAATTTTTACGAATGAATTCTTACAAAACTTGTAGAGTGAAATTTATTTCTGTTTTTTGGAAATCTCTCCAGCTCCCCTAATTTTGGAACGAATGATCCAAAAAAATTTCATGTAAGAAAAAAAGTTTGATTTATTTAAGTATTTTCCAATGTTCGCCAAAAAGTGAAAATTAACTGAAAAGTCAGTAAAATTTATGAAATTTACTGAAAAATCAGTGAAAATTGTTGTAAAATCAGCATAAATTCGCTAATGTTTTCCTGTGTTGCAATTCACTGATTTTCAGCGAATTTTTGCTGATTTTTCAACGATTTTCACTGATTTTTCTGGTAATTTCACAAATTTTACTGATTTCAGTGAATTTTCACTGATTTTCCAGCGATTTTTCTCGCTGATTTGTTTTCATTGAAAATGTTTTCACTGATTTTCTCCTGTGCTGCAATTCTAACTGCTTCTTTGTGATTTTCGATCATTTTCACTGATTTATATGTAATTGAGAGAGCTGTGAGCCAGTATGGATTTGATCCCAGAGATGCGAATTGTGGAAAATTGGCTTTAATCAATCAAATGAATATAATCCGCATATAAGCCTGGATATAGAAGCCACTTTTGGGTGTCAAAAATTGATTTTTGAGTTGAAGACTTTTGATTCTATGTACTACTGAAAGGCCCAAAATCAGTGTCAACTAAGAAACCAATTTTTGACCTCTAAGGGTGGTTTCTATATTCAGGCTCACAAAGTAGGTGCTAAAGATCTTATGGACTATTTCTGTAAAATTTTTTCAATGTTGTTGAATGTTAGAATTTTATTGTGACTCTAAAACAACTCAAAACTACTTCTGATGAGGTAGGTAAGTATTATCAAATTTTTGCTTTTCACCTTGATTAGATTAAATTTTCATACTATTTTGCACTTTTGCAGAACCATAAATTAATTTAAAATGTTTTAGAATTTGCCAAAATTCAAATAATGAACTTCAACGTTGTAAATTTTTAAAATGGTTTTATTTTTGGATGGACTTTCGACATTCCGTTTTGACTCGCAATCTTTCTGTTGATATCGGTTGAAATACTTCTTCCTTTGTGAGACTATTTTCGAAAAATTTTGTTTGTTTTTTCATATTTTTCAAAATTTTTTGAACATTTATAGTCACATAGAAAGAGGATGTGTGGTGTTGCGGAAATTCAATTTTTATCAAGTTTTTTTGAAGATTTCCTATATCTACCCCTTTCCACTCCTACTCGATCCTATTCAACATTCGGAAAAAAGGCAAAACGAATCCAGAATAGTTTATAAAAATTATTATGAATGGAAAAAGTTTAAAAAAGTGTCACATGTGCTTGAACGTGTTCTGGACCCACGAAAATCCTTCAAAACCTGTTTTGTTTTTTTTTTCAATTTTTGCCAATTTTGAGAAGAAGGGAAACTTGAATGGAGAAACTGGCTCGAATTCGTGTTCAAAAGGTCGAATTACTCCCATAGACACTATTTCAGCCGCCATTTCCTCAAAGTTTTAAATTCCATATCTTTTCAATGTTTTTCAGTGACGACTAGAAAACACATGTTAAAAAAAAGAAATAGCATGTGTTATATCGATTTCTACTAATTCGAGGGTGCTGAGCTTGATTATCAATTTACTTTATTGATCGGCCTTCCCCATCCCCCATCTTGATTCCCAAAATGCTAAGAAATTTAAAAAAACGATGTTTTTCTCAAAATTGGGGGCTAGGGGTGCACCCAAGGGTCGAATTCGGAAAATAAGCAAATATTCGAACTCAGCGCCCTCAAAAACCCGACAAACGACACGTCACACGTTATTTTTCATTTTTTTGAAAGTTACGATTTTTCCATTTTTCAACATTCTACAAAATCCTTGGGTTCAAATTTAGCACACTTCTGTATTTTGCACTACCGATGAATAGTAGGGTGGCCCTTATTTTAAAAATTCGATTTTTTAGGTCCTACCCTCTAAAATGGTTACCTACCATGAAAAAATGATACCCTGAAAATTTCATCAAAATTGGTCAAGGTTAACCCGTGCCTCAAACGTGTTGAAGTTTGTCAATTGCAGTAGCGCGTCTTACCAATATGACCCACGCGGAGCCGTGCGGTGTTATCTGTACATAGAACGACGCTACTGTATGTTGTCAATGTGCAATGAGTTGAAACTTGAATTTATGAACTGAGGATTGCTCAGGGCTTGCTCAGGGCGCATGCTTATTATCTTGCACGGTGTATTTGGTATAGTTATTTACTTATTACCATTTATCCTCGTTAAAGTGCATAATTTTTCGCTATTTTCATCATAAAAAATTAGTGAAAAGGTGAATTTTGAGAATTGAAGCAAAACGATCGCGAAATGGGTGTTTATCGGGTTACTATGACTCGCTAAACACAAATCCAACATTAGTTTCTTTATATGACGATTTTTTTTTGGTATAAAACACTCAAAATTTGAAAAATCTGCTAACAACAACATTTCTGCTTGGGTTTTTGCAATTTTTGGACCTTAGTTCAAAGAAACAGCTAAAACAAAATACTTAGGAAAAATCTACATTAAAAATGATGAAAATGTAAATTTTGTACTTAGGTCCCTAGCTCCCTACTAGGCCAAAATTTCAATCCCGGGTAGATAATTTAATAACTTCACCGCACGGGTTATATGTGACGCGCTACTACATACAATTGAACAACTTTAACACGTTTGAGGCACAGGTTAACCTTCACCAATTTTGGTAAAATTTTCAGGACATCATTTTTTCATGCTAGGTAACATTTACATTTTCATCTTTTTTAATGTAGACTTTTCCTAAGTATTTTGTTTTGGCTGTTTCTTTGAACTGAGGTCCAAAAATTGCAAAAACCCAAGCAGAAATGTCGTTGTTAGCAGATTTTTCAAATTTTGAGTGTTTTATACCAAAAAAAATCGCCATATAAAGAAACTAATGTCGGATTTGTGTTTAGCGAGTCATAATAACCCGATAAACACCCATTTCGCGATCGTTTTGCTTCAATTCTCAAAATTCACCTTTTCACTGATTTTTTATGATGAAAATAGCGAAAAATTACGCTCTTTAACGAGGATAAATGGTAATAAGTAAATAACTATACCAAATACACCGTGAAAGATAATAAG
The DNA here is from genome assembly GCA_033439095.1 of Pseudococcus viburni. Taxonomy (NCBI): domain Eukaryota; kingdom Metazoa; phylum Arthropoda; class Insecta; order Hemiptera; family Pseudococcidae; genus Pseudococcus; species Pseudococcus viburni. The sequence continues at coordinate 164,021 of JAVBJF010000494.1, read as the reverse complement.
CATGCGCCCTGAGCAAGCCCTGAGCAATCCTTTGTTTTGTAACAGTTTATAAATTCAAGTTTCAACTCATTGCACATTGACAACATACAGTAGCGCCGTTCTACAGATAACACCGCACGGCTCCGCGTGGGTCATACTGATGTGACGCGCTACTACAATTGAAAAACTTTAACACGTTTGAGGCACGGGTTAACCTTCATCAATTTTGGTGAAATTTTCAGGACATCATTTTTTCATGCTAGGTAACAATTTTAGGGGGTAGGACCTCACAAATTCGAAAAAAAAAAAATCATCATATGTAAATAAGGGCCACCCTAATGAATAGGTACCAATTTTTATGATTAAAAGGTTTTTTAGCTCACTAAAACGAATTTTAAAACAATTAAAAATCTTGAAATTTTGGCGAAATGAAATAAAATATGTATTAGAAACTGTCCGTAGGTATGTATTCATTCCCTATTTTGAGATTCCAAAACCCAAATTTTTAATCAAAATTATTCTTACGGTTAACACATCAATCCAATCAAATTTTGCCACCAACTACAAGTAAAATTTCGAGCCGGAACAAAAATAAATTGAAAATACGTCATAAAAGAATCCAATATCCAAAATATCAGGTGCTAAAGTTCATTTCTCGAATTTTGGCGAAGTTTTGAAATTTTCAAATTACCCCATCGCCCTACATAATATGAATATTTAACGAAATCAACTCGAAAAAAAAATGAAATTGGGTATCCACCCTACTTCTTGAATTCACAGATCGATTACAAGGGGTTTCGAGATGTTTCGGAGCCTTCAGAAAGTTTTGGAATTTTCCTGCAGTAGATAGGTAAACGTCATAAAAATGGTTCATATGAACTTTAGCACCTATAACCGCAGATTATTCATACTTGTGACCTATTTGACAGATTAAAGTACAATTTTCAAAAATTCGTCACTTCCAGTTCAAGTTTATATTTTTAGGCAAAAAATTTTCATGAAAAAAAATGATAAATCCCTACACAGGCAGCAAAAACGTCGAAAGAAAAATCTGAAAATTTTAGATACTCCACTTGGAATTTTCCAAAACTGGAGAAAAGACCATGAAAATGGTCCATAAGAAACTTCCACCCTAATGATCGCAGATTACCCATATCTATTGGTAACCTATTTGATCGATTAAAGCACAATTTTCTGGAATTTGTAACTTACATTTTGAATTCTTACTTTTGACAAAGAATTTTTTGACTACAATTGAAAAATAATTACATATGTACTTACCTACGTAGTACGTACTATTTTTGCTTTTGTATTACATTTCGAACCCGTTTCAAATAAATTCGATACGCCAAAAATAGGAAACTTTCAGCTTTTTACCTCAATGCGTGTGCTGTCGGCATACTTTTCAATTTTTCAAGAAAAATTATTTGCGAAAAAAAATGGATTTAATTTAAACTAAAAGTTACGAAGTTTGGAAAATTGAGTGTTAATCGATGAAATAGGTAAATCATGATTAGATAGGTATGAGTAATTTGTGATTATAACTTATAAAGTTCATGTGGATCATTTTATGGGGTTTTCTCTAGTGCTGGAAAATTCCAAAAAAAATTTGGAGGCTTCGCAACGTCTTGAAACCACTTCCAGTTCGTACCTACAAACTAACAAGGAAAAAAATGGATTTAAACTAAAAGTTACGAAGTTTGGAAAATTGAGTGTTAATCGATGAAATAGATAAATCATGAATAGATAGGTATGAGTAATTTGTGATTTTAGGCCAAAATAAAAATATATCGAAGGTACCTATACCTACATCATTAAAAAATCCCATCAAAGATCATTTCTAGAATTTTGGAAAGTTTTTTAGATTTCAAAATTATTTTATCGCCTTGCAAAATACATTTGAAAATTTGATGTAATCTACGAAAAAGGAGTCTTATGATGCACATTATTTTGATTAATTTGGTTCCGGCTCAAAATTTCATTCAAATTAGAATACCTCCCTTGTAAGTAATTTTGAAATTTGATTTAAAATTGAGAAAAAAACATACCTACTTAAATAGATATCCGAAATTTTAACAAAGTTACGAATTGCTAAAATGCTAAAATTTTTCAATACTTTGATTAGGTACTAAAAACGTAAAAACATGTCGCCACTCAGGCTCCTCCATTATGGTACCTTTTCTTTGTATACATTTTGGTCTCACGGTGCGACTGATTGCTGAACACATTTGCTTTTTACTTTATGCTGATCTCTCCAAGTGGTATTTCAGGTACCAAACAATAACGCCAGTAAACAGAATGGGAAAAAAATCTCCAGGCCACCCGAAAGAAGTAAAATCCAACGGAAGCACTGTCTCGATGTAGGTAGTAGGCTTCGATCATGCAGCTTATATATAATGGATCGCTTGTTCAACGTTAATGCGATGGCACCTACCTCTAGCTATATCTCTAGCGCTATGGGACTTGGGGTATGGGATTACGCATGCGCGAGATCGTTAGACATCATATGGTATTCAAACGCGTTCTCGTGGAATTCCTGGAAATTCCATACCGCTCAGACGCCCCTCGCTACTACAGAGCGCATGCGTTATCCTATACCCCAAGTCCCATAACGCTAGACCAGTCGTTAAAAGCTTTAGATGTTGGTGCCATTCTGTTATATGTGTTTCCATATACACGAGCGATCTATTATATTTAAGCTGCATGATCGAAGGTAGTAGGTTTATTTCTTCGCGAACTATTTCTACAAATAACCCCCATTTATAGTGGTGGTGGTGCGGGGTAGTGAAAAAGTAATGATTCACACTGTGCCGTAAATAAAATTTGGTAATTTTTCAATAGCCAGTGTATATTAACTATTGCTTAGTTTTGTTCGTTACTGTTTGCAAGACGTTGTTGTTTTTGGCAAACTCTTTTGAAACGAACTATAGGAACGTTTTATATTTTTCTGTATAGACTTCGTACAATCGTTAAGTTAGCAGACCATTTTTAAACCTTGAAAGTTTTAAAATAATTTCATCTACGTCTACTAGTGTTGTATTGACACCATTTTCGTAATACGATAATACTTTCGGCGTGGTAAATCGAACGTGATACGTGTAAATTTTATTCATATTATTTTAACAGTGCGATAATTTTTTAAATATCTCGAAAAAAGATAGAAATTTAACATATTCAACATTTATTTTGACAGTGCAATTATTTTCTCAATAATTAATTTAAACAAGACATAAAACTTTACACGTATTTTAAGTGTGAATTCGCCATGATAAAAAAAAATACAGTAATGTTATTCATTTTGAATATTACATTTTGTTCATCCGTATTAAGTCAACAATTGAAGCTGAACTCGGATACAGGATTTAATTATTCATATTCAGGATTGCCGCTTGCTCTAAGATGGGACGTTCTCAATTTTCGCCAACCTTTAAATCACTTTAAATCTGAATTCGGAGATTGGACGCAAGTAGGTATATTTATACTTATTTGAAACAAAACCTATCATAGCTGAAACCCTACTTTAAACAAAATTGTAATAGTCAAATATAGAGTACTAGAGGGTTAGAATCGAAAAATAACTCAATTTTTGAACTCAACTCCATCATTTTTTTAATTTTTGGGCTAAATTTAGTTCCTCGTAACCTCGTAAGAGAATAAATGCGGATTCTAAAAACTAAATTAATATTCAAGCTCAATATTCAGCTCGTGGCTACGCGCTACGAGGCCGTAGAGAACGGTCATTTGCCTCTACGAGAAATTTCTCAAATACCTTTTTTTATGTCATATCTCTATTGAGCGCCTCTCGACATAAACTAATAACAATTTTAATTTTTTTGGAAATATCGATCTTGAAACTCTTTATAGAAAGGTGGAAAAACAACGAAAAAATGCTATTTTTATGGATTTAATTTTTTAATTGACCATGTTGCACTCATTTTTGCCTCCCCCCTCAAAAAAAATTGTTACACAAAAGAATGTAACAAAATTTTGTAAATAAAAAAATTTTGTGGCTCCGCTCCCATTTTTCGAGAATTTTTGAAATTTTCAAATTGTGAAAACCACCATAAAATTAAATGTTTTTTTTACATAATGTTATATATGTGGTATTTATGATCTGTAAAAATTTCAAAGAGTACTAGCGGGTAGGATATACCATAGGCGGAGAAAGAAAATAACTTTTTTGGGGGGGAGGCTTGGACCCCAGTCAAAAAGGAATGAAATACAGAACAAAAATGTTAATTTTGCAATTTATCGAGTGATGTACCTATTATTGAAAACAAGGATTTCTTTAGATTACCTACTCAAAAAGGTTGTAAAATTGAAAATTTTCAAGAGTCACCCTTTTTCTACCTCGACAGTATAGTCTATGTTCTATACCCGATTATCGTTCAAAAAAAATTTTTTGTTCGGGGACTGAAAAATTCTGTTTTTATAAGGTATTCACGGACGCCCTCATCCCAAAAATGCAATGTTCCCAACCCCAAGTCACTGGGCTCACCCCTTGGGGGGGCTCTGAAAATTCAAATTTTTGTCCCGTGACTACTTCTCGGGGGCTATGGGAACATTATATTTTTGGAAAGGGCACTTATAACTGATTAAGAAAAAAAAAATGTTCCCACCCCTCGGACCCTGGGCTGAGGTACCACCCCCCTCGAGGTGGTGTGAAGTACCCCCTTATCGTGTATAATTTCGTAATTTTTGTGTGGAACATATATTATCGTCCTGCAGTGCTTCAAGAACGATCATCACCTCCCCTCCCCCAACCCTTAAAGAGGGCCCACCCCCCTTGAAATTTAAAATGTGTATATCTCATGATGTAATCCAGTTATTTGAACGCAGTTTTTTCCAATAGGTAGTAATTTATTTCCACAATTTGAAAAATATTTCCCTCACCCCCCTCCACCTCATCCTTATGTCTCACCCCCTACTCAGATTTTTAAAAACATCCAATTTGGACAGTAATTCAGTTATTTTTGCGTGGTTTTCACTATTCACCTATGAATTATATCTAAAATTCAAAAAATAATTTACCTACCTACCCTTCGTATTCCTGTATCACCCTACCTACCCCCTTACTTCAAATTTACCTATTTTGCGCTGTAATAAGGCGATTTTGATGCAGTTTTTTTTAGAATACCTCGTATTTGTACTGTTCTGAAATTGTGGTAATGATTTTTGATCCGTCAAGTTTGAATCAAAGCCTCCTTAATCCCCTCCTCACCTCTTAATAGATACGTATAAAGTACAGCTAAAGTAGGTATCTACATTAGGGTGGATCGCGAAAAAAAACATACCTCGGATTTGGACCAAATTTGCTGGAGTGGTTCTCCTAGATATGGAAACCTCCCAAAAAAAATTTGAGCCCCCCAGGTGTACGTGGGGGGGAGGGGTGCTCAAAGTGCACATATTTTCGAAAAAATCGCTGTTTTTTGTGTTTTTCAGTCACTCAAAAGTCGAGCCAGAAGCCTTCGTAGCACTTAAAAGGTGCGATTTGAGTTTCTACATCTCATCCTCCTCCGATCAAAACTCAGACGGCTACCAGGGGGTCGAAAAGTTGCAGATTGCAATATTTCGACAAAACGAAATTTCTACTAATCTGAAATGATTGTTCTCCAATTCTCCATGTAGTAATTAAACAAAACCTTTTTTCGACCACTGAAACTGAATTTTGAAAAAAAAATTCATACGTCAGTGCAGCCAACTGAAAATCTTAAAATTCAAAAATACGTATGTAGTTTATATCGACTTTGAACTGACTATTTTTTCGTTTGAAAATGTATTATTTTTTTCAATCACTAAAAGTACATATATTTCAAGATTTTTTGGAAAATTTTGAACATCAGTGCAGCCATTTAGATACAAATTGTGACATGCTAAACTCTGGAATTTACATTTACCTCCAATTAATTTTTTTGTCGTTTGAAAAAATCATAATAAATTTGTTTTTAATCATCAGAAATGTTGAATGAATTAAAAATTTTTCTTAGAAAATTTAATTTGCCAACACTGAGCGTAGGTTTCATCCTTGAATCAGTTAAATCAGTGAACGATCTTGTTAATGTCACACTTCGGCGCTGGCCGGAGTTGTCATGTAGAATGTAAAATGTAGAATAAAATGTAGAATAAGATGTAGAATAAGTAAAGTAGAATAAGTTTTGGAAAAAATGTAGAATGTAGTATCAAATTTTTTTAAGAAATTTTGATTACTGAGCGTAGGTTTCATCCTTGAATCAGTTAAATCAGTGAACGATCTTGTTAACATCACACTTCGGCGCTGGCTGCACCAATGTATCAAATTTTCTAAGAAAAATTTTTAATTCATTCAACATTTCTGATGATTGAAAACAAATTTATTATGATTTTTTCAAACGACAAAAAAATTAATTGGAGGTAAATGTAAATTCCAGAGTTTAGCATGTCACAATTTGTATCTAAATGGCTGCACTGATGTTCAAAATTTTCCAAAAAATCTTGAAATATATGTACTTTTAGTGATTGAAAAAAATAATACATTTTCAAACGAAAAAATAGTCAGTTCAAAGTCGATATAAACTACATACGTATTTTTGAATTTTAAGATTTTCAGTTGGCTGCACTGACGTATGAATTTTTTTTTCAAAATTCAGTTTCAGTGGTCGAAAAAAGGTTTTGTTTAATTACTACATGGAGAATTGGAGAACAATCATTTCAGATTAGTAGAAATTTCGTTTTGTCGAAATATTGCAATCTGCAACTTTTCGACCCCCTGGTAGCCGTCTGAGTTTTGATCGGAGGAGGATGAGATGTAGAAACTCAAATCGCACCTTTTAAGTGCTACGAAGGCTTCTGGCTCGACTTTTGAGTGACTGAAAAACACAAAAAACAGCGATTTTTTCGAAAATATGTGCACTTTGAGCACCCCTCCCCCCCACGTACACCTGGGGGGCTCAAATTTTTTTTGGGAGGTTTCCATATCTAGGAGAACCACTCCAGCAAATTTGGTCCAAATCCGAGGTATGTTTTTTTTCGCGATCCACCCTAATGTAGATACCTACTTTAGCTGTACTTTATACGTATCTATTAAGAGGTGAGGAGGGGATTAAGGAGGCTTTGATTCAAACTTGACGGATCAAAAATCATTACCACAATTTCAGAACAGTACAAATACGAGGTATTCTAAAAAAAACTGCATCAAAATCGCCTTATTACAGCGCAAAATAGGTAAATTTGAAGTAAGGGGGTAGGTAGGGTGATACAGGAATACGAAGGGTAGGTAGGTAAATTATTTTTTGAATTTTAGATATAATTCATAGGTGAATAGTGAAAACCACGCAAAAATAACTGAATTACTGTCCAAATTGGATGTTTTTAAAAATCTGAGTAGGGGGTGAGACGTAAGGATGAGGTGGAGGGGGGTGAGGGAAATATTTTTCAAATTGTGGAAATAAATTACTACCTATTGGAAAAAACTGCGTTCAAATAACTGGATTACATCATGAGATATACACATTTTAAATTTCAAGGGGGGTGGGCCCTCTTTAAGGGTTGGGGGAGGGGAGGTGATGATCGTTCTTGAAGCACTGCAGGACGATAATATATGTTCCACACAAAAATTACGAAATTATACACGATAAGGGGGTACTTCACACCACCTCGAGGGGGGTGGTACCTCAGCCCAGGGTCCGAGGGGTGGGAACATTTTTTTTTCTTTATCAGTTATAAGTGCCCTTTCCAAAAATATAATGTTCCCATAGTCCCCGAGAAGTAGTCACGGGACAAAAATTTGAATTTTCAGAGCCCCCCCAAGGGGTGAGCCCAGTGACTTGGGGTTGGGAACATTGCATTTTTGGGACGAGGGCGTCCGTGAATACCTTATAAAAACAGAATTTTTCAGTCCCCGTGGTTTTAAAAAAAAATCATTTTCTAGAGCACTTTTTCGGGTATAGAACATAGACTAGTATTTTACGCAATCAAAAATATAGATTTCGACAGATCGCTCGAAAAATTGCATAATTCAAATCTTCATTTCTACCAGAAAATTTTTGTCAAATTCGTATTATACGCCCTCTAAACCATATATTTCGATATTATATCACTCGTAATTTTAAAAAATTGAAAATTTTTTAAATTACCCTTCACTCATCCCAGTATTCTACGCCCAAAAATACACAGATTTCGATATATCACCCGGAAAATTGAAAATTTTCATGTCTCGTCTCCATCTCCCACCCCACCGTTCCCCCACCAGACCCTTCACTTCAATCCTAACGGGAAAATATTGTCAAATTCGCGTTCTACCCCCCGAAAATATATATTTCGATATATTACCCGAAATTTTTAAAAATTGAAAATTTTCAAGTCTCACCACCTCCCACCCCTACTTCATCATAATCCTTCAATCCTAACGGAAAAATATTGTCAAAATCGTATTCTACGACCAAAAATACATCGATTTCGATATATCGCTCGAAAAATTGGAAAATTGAAATTTTCTGAGTCTCTCATCACCATCTCCTACCCCTTCCTCACCCAACCGCCATGAACCCTTCATTTCTAACAGAAAGATATTGTCAAATTCGTGTTATATGCCCTCCAGAACGTATATTTCGATGTATCACTCAAAAAATTAAATTTTCCATTTTCCCACCTGGCTTCTCCCACCCAACCATTAAATTCCTAACGGAGATTGTAGAATTCGTGCACGCCCTCAAAAACATAGATTTTGACTACCCCATCCCCGCCCAACCCTTGAATTATTAGTGGAAAAATATCGTCAGATTCGTGTTCTACACCCGCAAAAACATGAATTTCGATACACTTATTATTCGAAAAATTTAAATTTTATACGTCTTGCTTCCATCTCTCACCCTTCACCCACCCAACCCTTGAATTCCTAACGGAAAGGTTTTGTCAAATTTGTATTCTACGCCCTTGAAAATACTAATTTCGAAAAGTCACACCAATAAATCGAAAAATTTCAATTTTTTCAACTTGTTACTTTTCTTTTTCCTTCTTAAATTAAATTGTCCTTTTAAAAAACAACCATAGTCCATTTCAGAATTCTGACTTCAGAGAGTTCTAATGAAAAGAAATTTACACTGAGAAAAATGTTAACAACTTTAATTTATTCGCAAATGTTTGGACAATTCGTAAAAATATTCACTATTTCCCTAGGGGCAAAATATTTTTCATAATAACTGTCCAGGATCGGAGTTTCAAAGTGCACTATGATTGTAGTATGTCACGATTTGTAACTGGCTGCACTGACATACAAAATTTTCCTCAAAAAAATTCCGAAACATACCTCTATAGTGATTGGAAAAAAAACTAAAATATTTTCAGGCGAAAAAATGATCAATAAAAAATCGATATAAATTCCGTATTTTGGAATTTTATGATTTGCTGTTGGCTGCACTGGTGAATAAAATTTTCAATTTTTTTTTCAAGATACACTTTTCGTGGTTGAAAAAATTTTTTGTTCAATTAAGTACTCGATGAAAAAAAAAAAATCATTCTAGCTTAGTGAAAATTTCGTATTATTGGAATATTGCAATCTGCAACTTTTCAACCCCCTGGTAGCAGTTTGATTTTTGATCGGAGAAGGATGGTGATGGTTTAGGTAGATGTAGAAACTCAAATCGCATCTTTTAAGTGCTGTGACACCTTTCTCACACAATTTTAATTGACTAAAAAACACAAAAAAAAAGTTTTTTTTTTCAAAAGGAGGTGCACTTTGAGCACCCCCTACTCCCCTCCCCTTACCCCTGGGGGGCTCAAAATTTTTTGGGAGGTCTCCCACTCAAAGTGAACCACCCTACCAAATTTGGTCAAAATCAAAGATATGGTTTTTTTTTTACTCCACCCTATTCTACAGTCTTTCTTGATGAATTCAGCTGTATTTGTTTTCAATGAATATGCACAATTTTGATTTTCATCTCTGGTTTTACAGAGGTATGCGGTCATGGTAGAATATTACAAAAAATCTGGAACAGTAGCATTATTGAATGTATATGGTACAGCATCTATGGACGAAGGATATATATTTCCATACCACATATTAGCGTACGCAAAGCATCTCAACGCCATAGTCTTCTCTTTAGAGCATCGTTTCTATAGTAGAACTCGCCCAACAAAGTAATACTCTACATAGAAAACTATGCATTCATTGTTCTCCATCAGTGTAATACATACGGTGAGCACTACTAATTTTTTGTTGCAGCGGATCTATTTTGCATCACCTAAGCACAGCACAAGCCTTGGCAGATATTGCAAACTTCATCAAAGGTAATTCTGTGCACTTTGAGAAGCAAATCTCTGAAAGTGTCTAACTTTTCTTTGCAGACCACCCTGTGTATAAAGAATTCACAAATTGCCGGCAATTTGTAAAACCGTAGAATATTTCAAATTCTATTTTATTTGAGTATTAAAGAACACAAAAATGAATTTAAACTGTTTTAATATAATTACATTGCAGCTCACGCCAAGTACTTTTTCGAATGCACCAAATTCTGCTTCTTTTCAACCAACTGTGGTCATTTTTCAATCAATAAATTTAAATACTCAACAGTAAACGCACGTAATCCATTTTGAAGGTAGATAGAAAAAAAATACACGGAAAAAAGGAAGTTATATGAAAACGAATACTTTTTGCCCAGAAAATAATAAATTTTATCAAAAAAATGAATAATTTTTACCAAAAGAATTAAATTTTATTCAAAAAATAATAACATTTATTCAAAAATAATTATAAGGTGGCCCAATTTACAAAATAGGTGAAAGGGTAGCGGCGGTAAAGATAGGCGAATCTGCCCCCGAGCTGAAATTTGAAACTAACCGATGGAAGTTGGTTCTTATGGTCTGAAAACCTTGTGGAAAAATTTTTGGCCCCCTACCCCTCCCCTATTCTTAGTTATGGGCCAAAACGTTCTTTTTTTCACCCTTTTCATTAGGAATTTTTATTTTCGCGAGTTTTCAACCAAAATTTTTCAAACTTGCGTGGGTGGTACACTATACTGAGGGATATTAGTTGGTGGTTGGAAAAAAATTTTCGATGATTTCTTCTAGCTGAAACTCGTGTTTGAAAACTTCAAATCGAGTTTTCCACATGATGGTTCAGAGGTGCAATTCTGAAAAAAATATATTTCATGTACCTAGTCCTTATGTACAACGTGATATTTTTTCCAGAATTTTCCACGTGGTAGAACATCTTGAAAAATGCGAAAAACCATTTTTCCACACCGTTTTTCACTCATAAAGTGGTCATTTTTGGTCGAAAATTTTTTTTGTGTAATTATACCCCAAAATACGTATTTATACACTATTTTTCCGATTTTCACTTCATTTCATTCCTTTTTGGCGATTTTTGTTATTTTAAGTATACAAATAAGTACAGCAGAAGGCTCAAAATTGAACATGTCACTTTCGTTTGTATACGAAATTGGCATACGAAAAAATTTACAGCAGATCCGTGTTCAGCAGCTCAATTTACTTGCATATACCCAATCTATACGATAAAAGTACCCAAATTTTGAAAATTCACCTTCCACCCAACGAATTACCTTTCAAAATACGCCAATACTAAGGTTAGGGTAACAATGAAAAGCGTGGGTAATTTTTTTTTTTTGATTTTGAAATTGCTCACTCCCAGAAGTGTTCATTTGTATGAAAAAAATTATTCCCAACATTTCACTTCTCCGAGTTGAGGTTAACCTGTGTTGCCGGGCATTCAAGTTGAGGAAGCGACGCCCGAGCGCGTTCGATGCTACCCCGCCACCGTACGTGTTGGTGAAGTTTTTTGCGCACGGGCTACGTTACAAAAATGTTCTTACGTCGTTATGGGTGTCAGGGGAGGGGTAGGTGTTAAAATTACTCAATAAGGAATCGTTTTAGATTATCTAGAGTATACCCAGTCTGTTTCGAATTTTTTTTGTGAACTTCTGTCTGTTGAAAAAACTTGTAAATATAGAGATTTTTTTCTGCATTGTTTCGATGTTTTTCACACAAAAATCGATTCTCAACTAGAACCGTACGCCGCCGAGCCCGCGCCGCCGCCGCCGGTGAAATGTGTACGCCGCCGCTTTGAGCCAAATTACTCGGCGCGCCGCTGGCCGCCGCCGCCGACAAAAATCGGCGGCGTCAGTTCGGCGTGGAGTTTTTTTACTTTTTTTATTACAAAAATATGAAAAAATACATTTTTTCGCTCTTATATCAAGCAATATTTTTCAAAAAATTTCGCCCTCGCTTCGTTCGGGTAGTATTTTTATCATTTTATTTTGAAAATTGATGATTTTTTATTGATTTTTCAGTCAAAAATCACTGATTTCTCAAATAATCCCCAATTTGTTTAGAAAAATCAATAATTCTGACTGAAAGATCTGTGAAAAATGACTGATTTGAAATTTGACCCCTTGACCCTATTTTTTTTTATAGGAAATACCGTTTGAAGTTTGATCAGCATACTTTTTCGGGCAGATCACGAAAAAAATGGTAAAAAATTCCACCACCAAAAGATTTCTCTGTCTGTTTTTTTTTTTTTTTTTTTTTTGCACATTTCGTTTACAATTTTCATAACTTTTGACACTTGAAGTCGATCTTCTGAGGAAAGGAAAGATTCTATAAAAATGAATACAACATCAATTAAAGAGCCAAAAATTTCCTTTTTGTCGAGCTCGATTATCTAGCTTCTTCTTGAATAAGAAAAGATAACTTTTCGAGCTATTTTAATTGAAAGTTTGAAATTCAACTTATTTTATTATAGGTAAATCAGAAAAACTAAGCCTCACAAGAGAAAACCAATTCGATTAATGGGGGAAACAGGAGGCTTGGTTTTTGAAAAATTATCAATGAAATGAAAAAGGTTGAACTTTCAGTTGAAATATCTCAGCTTTTCACACAAAAACTAAGAAAATATTCAACAAAAAATTCAAAAAATGTTGAAAAAATTTTCGGTGATTGAATTTTTTATTATTTCTTCCATGATCAGCGCGAGAAGTTCCATAAAAATCACCCATTACATTTCAAACAGCATTTTAAAAGTTTGAAAATGATGGCCTGAGACAAAGAACCGCATGGCGCCGCTCCTGCGCCGCCGCCGCCGATAAAATGCAGACGCCGCCGCTTTGAGCCCAAATATTCGGCGCGCCGCCGGCCGCCGAAGAAAAAACCTCAAACGCCGCCGCCGAGAAAAAGACCGCGGCCTGCGGTTCTATTCTCAACTATGGTCTGCGTCTGCAAGTATTTCACACTAGGGTACCTATTGTAAAGAAAAGAGAATGTAGCCAAAATTTTCCAAAAACTTGGGGTTTTCAATTTTTGAGGGCTGATTTAAAGCGAAAAACTTCGAAAACAATGGGAAAATCGCTATATTTACAAGATTTTTCCACAGTCATAAAATCACAAAAAAAATTTCGAAACAGAATGGGTATACTCTAGATAATCTAAAACGATTCCTTATTGAATAATTTTAACACCTACCCCTCCCCTTTCACCAATAACAACATAAGAACATTTTTGTAACGTGGCCCATACGCAACAACTTCACCACCGCGTACGGTGGCGGGGTACCATCGATAGCGCTCGGGCGTCGCGTCCTCAACTTTGAGTGTCCGGCGGCACGTGTTAACCTCAACTCAGAGAAGTGAAATTTTGGGGATAATTCCGAAAGATGGGTGGGGACCCGTGCCTTCCCCTCCCCAATTCTGAAATTTCAACAACCATTCAGATCGGAAAGAAGAGGAATTTTTTCAATAATATACCTACCTCTGTACATTGAAAAAATATAAATGACAATCACCTCTATTGGGATGGGGTGTACCATATTTCCTTTTTCAGTGTAGGTACAATATAATAATAATTCATATGTGCTTCAATTATGCTTGTTACTTGATCAATGATCAATATCAATGTGTTTGAATTATTTCAGTTGGCATTAGTTCTGAGTAATTTTCATTACATTTTGAGATGGTGCGAGAGTTACGAGCCCCCCTCCCCCACCTCCAACTATCGGGTTTTTTAAACTCCAGTAAAAGATTATTGTTGCTTCCATGGCCCCGTTTTTCCCCTTACAAAAAAATTATTCAGTGAATTGTGACATTTTTGTTGAAATTTCAAAATTGGGGATGGGGTGGCACGGGTCCCTTCCCATCGATTAGGCTGAATTTTTTGCTGTGTAATACCATCCCACAAAGGAAAAAATTGGCGGGGTGGCACAACCGATCTCACAAAAAATTTTCATTTTAGTATTGGTGTATTTTTGAAAGGTAATTCGTTGGGTGGAAGGTAAATTTTCAAAATTTGGGTACTTTTTCGTATAAATGGGGTATATGCAAGTAGTTTGAGCTGCTGAACACGGATCTGCTGCAAATTTTTTCGTATGCCAATTTCGTATACAAAAGAAAGTGACATGTTCAATTTTGAGCCATCTGCTGTACTTATTTGTACTTAAAATTACAAAAATCGCCAAAAAGGAATGAAATGAAGTGAAAATCGGAAAAGTGGTGTATAAATACGTATTTTGGGGTATAATTACACAAAAAAAATGTTCGACCAAAAATGACCACTTTATGAGTGAAAAACGGTGTGGAAAAATGGTTTTTCGCATTTTTCAAGATGTTCTACCACGTGGAAAATTCTGGAAAAAATATCACGTTGTACATAAGGACTAGGTACATGAAATATATTTTTTTCAGAATTGCACCTCTGAACCATCATGTGGAAAACTCGATTTGAAGTTTTCAAACACGAGTTTCAGCTAGAAGAAATCATCGAAAATGTTTTTCCAACCACCAACTAATACCCCTCAGTATAGTGTACCACCCACGCAACGTGCTGCGCCCCTTCTCGAAATTTTCAAAATTATATTTCATTTTCTATCTCAGCAGAGGATGGTCCAAAAATTTTGAAATTATTAGGTACAAATTATAGACACCAGGTATGTACTTGGTCGTATACATTACCTTAAAGTTTTTTCAAATAAATTTTTCTAAATTTTCCTGGGTTTTAAACAGCTTAAAAATTTCAAATATTTGCCAATAAGGAGGGGGGAGCCACAAAATTTTCGAACGTCAATAGATTCAAATTACTTTTAATTTTTAATCCCATTTTGTACATTTTTATCATGATTAAATTACCAGACGTTTACACAAAATACAGTCAATAAAAAAATGTAATGAAGTAAAATTTTGGAAAAAAATATAAATATCAAATTTTAATGATTTTTGAAAGACTATACTTACTCGTAGAGATTTTTAATATTTCAAGACTTATGTCTCATTTCTTATTTTTTTATCATTTTTTTATCATTTTTGATCGTACATAGCCCTCGTAACTCGAAGGGTGGAGGTTCAGAAATTTTTTGGGGTAATAACATTGGAATATCTAGCGAATCGTATTCGTTATTCTATTTATTTCTCCGCGCGAACCGTTGTTTTGGTATTATATATCCTGGCAGAGCTTTTCCCTAACAAAGACTCGCGTGCTCTGAGAGAACCCTCAAAACCACCTATTCTCTCACCACACCAAAGGATCCCAGAATTATTATTATCAATTCAATATTGAATTTTCTGGGCTGGAAAGGAAGAGAGTTCATACTTACACTCAAAAAAATAAAAAATAAATTTTATTAAACGTAATAATAAAAAGGCACCATTCACAAAACTACATAGTAAAATTTATTCAAAAAATAATAATATTTATCGCAAAATAATAATATTTATCGCAAAATTGACAAACTTTATTTTCTATGCAATAAACTTTACCAAATTTCGTGATAAATTTTATTATTTTTTTAAATAAAAATTGCTAATTTTGCGAATGGTGCCCCGTTATTATTATTTTTGGATAAACTTTATTTTTTTTTGATAAAATTTATCATTTTCGGATAAAATTTATTTTTTCGGATAAAATTTATTTTTTTTGGATAAAATTTATTTTTTTTGAATAAAATTTATAATTTTTACACTTTCTATTCATTTTTCATTCTCCATTTTTCTCAGTGTACCATTATTTAAAAAATCAATTGTGCAAATTTTCTGAGCCCGATCTTGGTGAGGGCGAAATTTTTTTAAGAAAAAGGCATTTCAAGCTAAAATTTCTTCATTTTTAAAATTGATGTTTTAGTTTTTAAGGGGAGTTGAAATTGACATCCTGTGTGCTCGATTAGGAAAGCAAAACTTGTCATTTTCTGACGAAATCCGCATTATTGTTGTTAGATAATAAGTATTATTTGTTAAAGGTGTGCCTAAGGAATTTAATTTGCCCAAACAAACAAAATGGATCGTTTTTGGGTGCTCGTATGGAGGCAGATTAGCTGCATTGTCTCGACTTAAATATCCTTATCTGATACATGGAGCCGTGGCTTCCAGCGCGCCCATGTTGTTAAAAGTAGACTATTACGGTAAGTGAAGGGTGGAGATCTTTGAAAATTGTGAATTATTTTTGTATGAAGTTTTCATAATGTAACACTCATTTTTACCGAAGCTACCATAATAATGAACATAGAAAAAAAAAGAAGACAATTACAGATTCTGTGGACTTTTTTCCATTTTTTTGTACATTCACTTTTATTTTTAATGCTTTACACTAGAGAGCATACTTCAGTTTTCGAAACTTTCCGGGGATTAGTTTTTGTCTAGCTTGATGTGTGTTCCATGATAGATATTTCATTTTTGTTTCAAAAAAACTCATAAGAAATACAAAAAATGTTACGTACGAGGAACCGTATGAGGCGAAGAAATTAAGGGCATTTACTTTATTCAGGGTTGAGTTAAATGGTGTTGAAATGGGCACATTTCTATCACAGATGGGCAACACAATGGCAGACCAGCAACATAAATGATGCTGCAATTTTTTTTCATGCCTTCAATCTTGTCTTTTTCAAAGCCATTTGAGTAGAAATGAAGGGTTTTACCAAAACAATGTGTAACCATTGAAACATTAACTAAGCTTTCAAAAGTTCTCACACCCCAAATACCTACATTATTGACCAAAGATTCGTTTACGAATCATGAACTTACACAAAATTTTAGAAAAATTGGATTTTTAATGCCCCCCAAAAAACATTTTTTTCGTGTTTTAATGTTTTGAAAATCTCTGGAAAAATTTCATGTGAGTGGTTGAAAAAAATTGAAGAAAAATTTTAAGGTCGAAAATTTTTTTGAAAACATCGAGTTGAAAATTAGAAGAAATCGAAGTTGAAAAATTTTCTAAAACTAAAACTTTTCTAACTTTGAAATATTTTTTACTGTAAATCTTCTTTACATTTTTCCAGCACAGATTTTTTTAAATTTCCTCCACTTCGATTCCAATAATTTAAACTTTTTTTTCGTTTTTTTAAATTTTAATTTCTTGAAAAAATGTTAGCTTTGTTTTTTGAGATTTCTTTCAACATCCAATTCGATAATGTTGAAAAAATTTGAATAATTATTATGTGATACTATTTTCAAAACTTTTAGAATTAAAGAAACTGCAAGATTTGGAATCGAAAAATTTATCCTTACTTGGAATAAATTTGGGCTTCAATCGTCGAAATCATAGGAGTTAGTCAATTACCAAGCAATTTTGGAGCTACCGAAAAATTTTGAAGTAACCAGTGTAAATTTTAGGAACTACCTAAACGACCTGGAACTAATTCTTAGAATAACCCCTGGAAAAGTACAGAAAATTTCCTTCACTTCTGTCAATATTAGGTAATAATTCTTGAAAATAATTCATAAAATGGCCATTACTCTGAAAAAGAGAGGACGTGGGGGGTCAAAAAATTTTTTTTGAATTTTTTTTACGAGTAGGTACACCAGAAAATACCATCTGAGAGGGTTAGATTGAAAATCAGAGTGGGGACCAAATTCACTTCTTATCTGACTAGACCCTTATGAATTACAGTCATTAATATATTAGGTAGTTTAAATATAATACCTACTAAGTACTCGTAAATTCAAATTCATCATACAAAAAATAAAAGTGAATAAATGTTTAAAAAAATATAAAGTCCACAGAATCTGAATCTGTAGTATTCATTTTTCTGTTATTTTTAAATGAAATACCTATTATGGTCACTTCATGGGAAAAAATAACATTTAACTTTTACTCATACGGTAGATACATATGATATACCTATTGTATCGAATAACTTATAGAGTATGAACAAATTGTTGAAGAATCGCTTAAATCCTACGATCCAAAGTGTGTTGAAAGTATTATGATTGGTTTTGAAGAAATTGAACGTGTTGTTAACAGCCCTCAAAACAAACAAAAAATGTTACAAATGTTCTAGTAAGGGCTACCTAGTACCTACTTATATTCCCTTTTAATGAACCTCAATTTGGAAATTGAATTGAAATTTTCTCAACAGTATTGAAGATTATCCATTGGATGATATTATTCATGCCAAATCATTCATTCTTTACACTATGCTGAGAATTATCGATTATGCTGTTCAGTATAATGATACAGCATCTATTTCCATTCCCGTAATTTGTAGGATTATGACTGAATATAGTGGTACAAAGGTAAAAATCATAAGCTAAAATGTAGAAGGATTATTTTACACGATATTTTTAAAGAATTTATTTTCCAGTTGGAGGCTCTTGCTGAAATTCGTAGAATGGGTATGGAAGACAAAGATGACATGAAAATGCAATCTGAGAAAAGCCAAGAAATTCAAAATTCTGCGAAGGATTTTAAGGGTGAGGTTTCAGATGGGTACTGATAAGTATTTGTGTTGTACATTAATCTCAGACTGTAAATTATTATAGTATGAGGGGAAGAAAGTAAACAGAGTGAACTGGAACTGATTTTTCAAGGTAGTTTTAAAAACTGAAAAGTCTGGAGTCTTGAGAAAAATTGATTTGTTGACTTTTTATAAAATAATTTCATTACTCGTTAATATTTTTCCCTCGAGTACAAGCAAACTTTAAATTTCGAGTTGTTTGGCAAAACATAGATATTTCTCAAAAACTACCAGATCTCAAACATTTTTGAAAATTTAAAACTACCTTATCGCTTTGCAAAAATAAAAATTGGATTTAATCTACGAGAAAAATGTGAAATTCTGCGCTTTTGAGGTTGTAGAATACAAATTTCAAGTCAAATTTTACACCTATTTGCATCCTTAAAGGAAGGATTGGGGTGTGGACGTGGTACTTTTTTAAAATTGAAAGCAGGGGATTTGCAAAAGCTTACCATTAGAAGTACCATCCGTTCACATTTCAGCAATAAGTTATACAGAAGTAAACAATCTGAAGAATTTCACTTCAACCACCCACCCCTCGCTCCAAAACGTGAAAATATTGGAAATTCGTGTTCTACAACCTCAAAAGCGTAGAATGTCACGTTTTTCACACTGAAAAGGCGGAATTTTTTTTCAGCCCCATCCACCCATCCAACCTTACCTACACCTTGTTCTCAAACATATATATGTTGCCAAATTTGTGTTTGATGACCTCAAAAATGTAGATTTAGACATATTACACGCCATAATAAATACGTTATTTTCATTACACAGCAATCAGCATCTCCTTCTTAGGGGTGCAAGTGAATTTAAAGGGGCGATTCATTAAATACGAAAAGTTGAACGTCATATCAAATATAGAGTATCGAATATTTCAAAATACATATATAAGTCAACAGAGACAGTGCATCAGGTGCCTATTCAAAAAAGCAACAAAGGGTATAGCGTATAGCCGGATAAGGGGTGGTTTTGGCCCCAGTCCCGATTTTTGATCTGATGCCCCCAGATTGTGTACCTTGATGAAAAAAAATTCTGGAAAAAATTTTGGCCCCCAACCCCCTCCCTTTCGGAGCTATGGCCATTTTATTGCATCATTTTCAATAATTTTTAATTCCAATGGAAGTGAATGAAATTTTCTGTTCTTTGGCATAAAGTTACATCTCGTAGAGGTCTATTCGCGATAATTTTTTCATTAATTTTGGTGCACTCCTTCATGAGGTTTTGGCTATTTGAAATTTTCAACTGTAAAAAAAACCTAAACAGCGAAGTTCGACTAATTTTTGAAAATGTCCTAAAAACGTGTTTTTTGACGTAGATTCACGTCACGTATTCAGTTTTGACGAATGAGGTGGCACAAGGGCCGAAAATTGCGAAAAACCGTAAAAAATGTTGTTATTTTGGCAGGTTTTTTGAAATTTTGAGCATTTTATACGGAAAGAAACGAGAAAATCAAAAAACGAATCCCGTATTCGTGTTCAGCAGGTCAAAATACCCCGATAAACACACTTTTTGCGATCATTTTACTTTAAATCTCGAAATTTAGTTTTATTGTCTTTAAAAATCAGTGAAAAAAGAGAATTTCGACATAAAATTCGTTTTCATATACCTACCTATTTTTTTGGAAGAAATAAACTTTATTATAATGACTGAAAATGCATAAAATCTATTTTATTTTCAAGAATTTTTAATTTCAACGGAAGTGAAGGAAATTTTCTGTTTTTTGGCACAATGTTACATTTTGTAGAAGGGGTTTTGGTCGTTTCTTTGGAAGAAAGACCGAAAATTACAAAAACCCTTCAGAAATATTGTTATTTTGGCTGATTTTTCAAATCTTGAGAATTTTATACGCAAAGAAATGGCCAAATGAAAAAACTAACATCGGATTCGTGTTGAGCAGGTCAAAATACCCCGATAAACATCCTTTTCGCGATCATTTTACTTTAAATGTCGAAATTCACTTTTTTCACTGATTTTTCAAGACAATAAAACTAAATTTCGAGATTTAAAGTAAAATGATCGCAACAAGTGTGTTTATCGGGGTATTTTGACCTGCTGAACACGAATACGGGATTCGTTTTTTGATTTTCTCGTTTCTTTCCGTATAAAATGCTCAAAATTTCAAAAAACCTGCCAAAATAACAACATTTTTTACGGTTTTTCGCAATTTTCGGCCCTTGTGCCACCTCATTCGCCAAAACTGAATACGTGACGTGAATCTACGTCAAAAAACACGTTTTTAGGACATTTTCAAAAATTAGTCGAACTTCGCTGTTTAGGTTTTTTTTACAGTTGAAAATTTCAAATAGCCAAAACCTCATGAAGGAGTGCACCAAAATTAATGAAAAAATTATCGCGAATAGACCTCTACGAGATGTAACTTTGTGCCAAAGAACAGAAAATTTCATTCACTTCCATTGGAATTAAAAATTATTGAAAATGATGCAATAAAATGGCCATAGCTCCGAAAGGGAGGGGGTTGGGGGCCAAAATTTTTTCCAGAATTTTTTTTCATCAAGGTACACAATCTGGGGGCATCAGATCAAAAATCGGGGCTGGGGCCAAAACCACCCCTTATCCGGCTATACCCTTTATCGAAATTTTGACACCCCCCCCCCCCCATATCCCTAATCGCGACTCTTCTAAGACTAAGAGCCTTCACAAATACCTATATTTATTAGTCAAGGTGTTGGCTTGCCATATCCGAAAATCTAAATGGTTAAAAATCCTTTAAATATATTACCTATGTACGGTGAACAAAATATTCAATAAAATTGTAAAAAAACTCTAAAGAAACTTCGAAAAAAGGAATATTGTGGCACCTCCTACTCATACCCTTGAAGATGTGTGAAGCTCGGAAGCGAGTCAATTAATCGGGGTTGACTTGGCCTCTACTATCCGAATATCGTACATAAAAAAATCGTGCTTGGCCATTGTATCAGGTGTAGGGGCAAAAAACTGAGTTTTCGGGGTATTTTTCATAAATATTGGTAAATAGAAGGGGTTTTAATTCGAAATTTGGGGCACTTCTAGTTATCAGATTCCAAAGTAATGACATGTTTGTCTACACCCATACTGACACAATCGCATTGGTCACGTTTGAAAACTACTTCACATGCTGTAGATGGTGAATTTTGAATTATTAGAATTACATTCCTACAAACGAATCTACTTCTGTGGATTATTTCACCGGTTCTGAGTAAATTTTACAATTAAATACGAGATCGGTCCCAAGAACGCCGACTAATGCTAACGTAAGTTCTCACTCGCGAAATTCTTAAATTTTGAGTTACATAATCGTCACCTAGTATGTATGTACTATGTATACATGAAAGTACACTATTGTAGCACTTTTTCATTTCCACTTTATTATTAATAATTAATTACTTCTAAATTAATTTCCAAATTTCAAAAATATTTCGCATCCACATTGATAAGTTTCCAAGTTTGTTGTTGCAATCTTGGTGAAAATTGTTGATAACAATCAAAAGAATGATTCTTTCCATCCTTAAATAGGATTTTCGTAAAAACTATTGATAAGCCCCCTATATTGAAAATGGTTCAACTAAAAAATGTACCTATACTTCATACCAAAAGAGTTTGCCAAAAACAACAAGACCTTGCGAGCAATAACGAACAAAACAGAGCAACAATATTCATTGGCTATTCAAAAAATTATGAAATTTTATTGACCACACAGTGTGAATAGCTACCTCTTCATCACCCCGCACCGCCCACTATAAATCGGCCATTTTGGCAAACTCTTTTGGTACAGAGTATAAACAAACCAAAATTTTCTCTATGCCACTGTCAATATCAGTACATAATTGTACATTTTAAAAATACGGATTACTTAGTTAATAATAAATGAATCTATTTAAAATTTTGTATATAGCTTTATAAGATCATTGTGAAGTCTGCATTGAAGTTTTTTTCTCTCACAAACTGCTTTCCAACTGCATGATGTTTGAGTGAAAGTGACGTAAATTTACCAACTTCAGAATAATATAGTAAATTCAGGTAATTGATTATTCGAAAAATAGTTTCAAAGCAGAATAGCTTTAACCTTTCTGAACAACTTAATCCAAAAATGAAATAAATCCGTTCATTCAGTTCCGTAAAATACGTTCGCAAAAATTTGTCATTTTACCTATTCATTTTATACTCGTTTACCTACTAAAGTACAGCCTTAAGAAAAACTGATTCAAACTGAGGTATTTTTTTTAATTTTAGAACCTTGTGATTTTTAAAAAAATGAAAATTTTCAATTGATTGAATTTTCAATTCATGGGAAGAGATATTTAAAAAAATTATTCGATCTGAAATTCAAATTAAGTACTATCTATTGATCTAATTTTTAATTAATGGAAGTGGTGTTAAAAAAAAGATTCGTCCCATGTTGTTAATTTTTGAATATATACTAGGGTGGCCCTTATTTTAAAAATTCGATTTTTTTAGGTCCTACCCTCTAAAATGGTTACCTACCATGAAAAAATGATACCCTGAAAATTTCATCAAAATTGGTCAAGGTTAACCCGTGCCTCAAACGTGTTGAAGTTTGTCAATTGCAGTAGCGCGTCTTACCAATATGACCCACGCGGAGCCGTGCGGTGTTATCTGTACATAGAACGACGCTACTGTATGTTGTCAATGTGCAATGAGTTGAAACTTGAATTTATGAACTGAGGATTGCTCAGGGCTTGCTCAGGGCGCATGCTTATTATCTTGCACGGTGTATTTGGTATAGTTATTTACTTATTACCATTTATCCTCGTTAAAGTGCATAATTTTTCGCTATTTTCATCATAAAAAATTAGTGAAAAGGTGAATTTTGAGAATTGAAGCAAAACGATCGCGAAATGGGTGTTTATCGGGTTACTATGACTCGCTAAACACAAATCCAACATTAGTTTCTTTATATGACGATTTTTTTTTGGTATAAAACACTCAAAATTTGAAAAATCTGCTAACAACGACATTTCTGCTTGGGTTTTTGCAATTTTTGGACCTTAGTTCAAAGAAACAGCTAAAACAAAATACTTAGGAAAAATCTACATTAAAAATGATGAAAATGTAAATTTTGTACTTAGGTCCCTAGCTCCCTACTAGGCCAAAATTTCAATCCCGGGTAGATAATTTAATAACTTCACCGCACGGGTTATATGTGACGCTCTACTACATACAATTGAACAACTTTAACACGTTTGAGGCACAGGTTAACCTTCACCAATTTTGGTAAAATTTTCAGGACATCATTTTTTCAGTGTTCAAAACCGCCAGAACCAAAACCCACCAGAACCACTTTATTTTCGATTTTTCAAATGGGAACCAGGACCAATTGGAACCGGTTCCAAGAGGTGTTGAAATATTCCCAAAAAAGACCAAAACGAACCAATTCAGCAGGGAAAAAGAGAAATTCCCAATTGGGAGAACCATAAGAAATTTTGAAACTTGTAAATCAACAGAACCACCAGAACAAGCATAAGTATTTTGAGATAAAAACCACCACCAACAGGAACCATTTCAATAAATTTCTAATCGATACAAGAACAACCACCACCAATTTGTGAATCGGTTCCAATTGGTTCTAAAAAAAATTTAAGCAATTGAGTAGGCACCTTTCTTTAATCGTTATATGAAGTATGTACTTAGTGTATTTCAATTTGGCGGAGGATGACGGAATGTAATATTCAATTCAAATTTTCGTAGTTTGGTATTTTTGAATTTTTTTCCTTCTTTTAGGTCTTCCTATTTTTCTCAAAATTTATTTACAGGTTTCCCTAAATGGTACAATCGAGGAATCATTGTCATTTCGATCAAAATCCTTTAGGAGGGTGGGAGAGCCGGGAGCCCACGTAATTTTCATACAATTAAGATTTTTTGTGAAACGACTCAACTTTGAAGGTTCATATCTCGAGATTGGTAAAGTCCAAGAAGAATCTGTTTGCACAGTTTTGTAAACAATTGAAAGGAAATTGAAAATAATTGAAAGGAAATTGAAAATAATTGATGATCACATTTTGAGAAGTTCAAAGTTTAACCTCCATAATTAAAGTTCAACTTTCATGATGAATATAAAAGATAAAGATGTGGGCCACCATTTAAAAATCTAAAAAAATTACAGCAAGGAGAAATTTTCATGCTGTCAAATAATTACGTTTCAAGATGGGATCTGAACACCCGAAGGGGGGACAGGGATTTCCAAATCTGGTCAAAATTCAAAAAAATGGAAAAACCAAAGTACCTTACATATCAATTTTGAATTTTTTCTAATTGATTGAAAATTGAAAAAATAAATTGAAAGACCGAATGGAACCGGGAGAACCGGGACCAATTGAAACGGTCTCTAATTTTGGGAACCACCACCAGAACAATATGATGAAATTTTTTGAAACAGAACCCAAAACCAGAACCGTTTGCAAAAAATAAAAAACCAGAACCATTTCAAGATCAGAATCACAAATTACAAAAACTGAAAATATCAGAACCAAACAGAACCGTTTCAGACAATTGTCAAAAACCAATTCAAAAACCAGAACCAGGAACCATTTAATAACAACGCATCCCAAAACCACAACCACCACCACCAATTGAACTTCAATCGGTTTTGAACACTGCATTTTTTCATGCTAGGTAACATTTACATTTTCATCTTTTTTAATGTAGACTTTTCCTAAGTATTTTGTTTTGGCTGTTTCTTTGAACTGAGGTCCAAAAATTGCAAAAACCCAAGCAGAAATGTCGTTGTTAGCAGATTTTTCAAATTTTGGGTGTTTTATACCAAAAAAAATCGCCATATAAAGAAACTAATGTCGGATTTGTGTTTAGCGAGTCATAATAACCCGATAAACACCCATTTCGCGATCGTTTTGCTTCAATTCTCAAAATTCACCTTTTCACTGATTTTTTATGATGAAAATAGCGAAAAATTACGCTCTTTAACGAGGATAAATGGTAATAAGTAAATAACTATACCAAATACACCGTGAAAGATAATAAGCATGCGCCCTGAGCAAGCCCTGAGCAATCCTTTGTTTTGTAACAGTTTATAAATTCAAGTTTCAACTCATTGCACATTGACAACATACAGTAGCGCCGTTCTACAGATAACACCGCACGGCTCCGCGTGGGTCATACTGATGTGACGCGCTACTACAATTGAAAAACTTTAACACGTTTGAGGCACGGGTTAACCTTCATCAATTTTGGTGAAATTTTCAGGACATCATTTTTTCATACTAGGTAACAATTTTAGGGGGTAGGACCTCACAAATTCGAAAAAAAAAATCATCATATGTAAATAAGGGCCACCCTAATATATACTTATTCAAAAATTAACAACCTGGGACAAATCTTTTTTTTAACACCCCTCCCATTAATTAAAAATTAGATAAATTGTACTAAATTTGAATTTTATTAGTGACCAAGAAAATTTTCTGCCAAAAAATATGGATTTGAACTCAAATCTACGAATTTCAGCAAATTGTGCTTCAATAGATCAAATAGATCATCAATGTGGGCAGCCTGGATATCAGTATAGGACGTCGATTCCCATCCGGAGGACGGGTTAAACGCTAGTTTCTTAATAAAATGACGGGGTTCGAATTACATATAATTTTAAAACAGTAATCATAGGTACGAGTATTTTGGAAAATTCACAACTAAGCTTTTTTTTAAAAAAGCTCAACTTGCATGCTAAAAACAAAATATGAAAACCACCATTTCAAAATCTAAAAACTATACTTAACGAAGTGTCTTTTTTTTACCTTTTTTCTAACCAACAAACTTTCAAAATGTGATCTCGACGACCTGGGGGGGGGGGGGTGTATATCCAGGTCCTCAATTTTGAGCGAAGTTCAAAAAAATGCATCAAGTATAGCATTGCACCTAACATCTCAAAAAAAAATTGTAATGTTTCATTACAACTCCAAAAGTATGATTAGTGGTTTAACTATTAGGTATTACATCATTTTCCACTTCTCATATGCCCAGTTTATTTTTTATTTTCATGACAGGCGTTTTACGATAAGGGATCTTGTGGTGAAAAGAAATACAAGTAGATTGTTTAATTTAGTCTAGTTAAATTTTTTTCCATCACGAGGTCCCTTATCGAAAAACGCCTCTGATATGTAGATTTATTAACATTTTGTATGACTTTTAAAATCTAATATTTTTTTTTTAAATTTATGTTACCAAATTCCAACATTTTCAAAATTTTATTCATACATTTAGAGTATAAAGAAGAAGCATGGACATATCAACGTTGTTCAGAATTTGGTTATTTTTCAAGTTATACCAATACCACTTTTTTATCTCATGTAAAGTACTTACTTCTTTCAATTGAAGCGGAAATCAAACTTCTATGCAAATCGTTTTATGGCCCAAAGTGAGTGTATGATTCATTCCCCTTTGAATGTAATGCGTTCTGAAAAGGTACAATAAATCGGAGAAGTAAATTTCTCAAGGGAGCTAAAAAAACAAATTTTGAGTTGAACATTTCAAAAAAAAAAAAAATGTACCTAAATTAACAAAACTATGTGTTGACCAATTCTAGGAAAAATTTGGTGTTAATCCGGTCACACCTCACGCTTCCAGAGCAATGTTCGCGAAGTTAGCTTGCAAAATGATCTTCGTCTTGGAAACGCGGTAGGCGAATTTACACGTAGCAAGTAAATAAAACTTACGTTAAAACCGGTTCATCCGGGACTATTACGATGTCTTGAAGTAGAGGGTACCTCCGGGAGGACCTTAGACGCTATAACCCAAAATAAAGTGAGGAGAGGAGGTGGTCAAAACAATTGTTATATCGCAGGTACTGAATAATTATTTTTCGCCAAGTCGCGCTGAAAACCTGCTGCCATATCGATAGGCACATCTCGAAGAGGACCACAAGGTCCACTTCTGGTGAAATTTCCAACCACTTTCCATGCATAGGAGGGGAGGGGGAATTTTCGCAAGATGATAACTACTTTTTGAAGTTTTAATTTTTTGCTGAGTCATGCAAACAACCTGCCGGGATATCGATGGGTACATCTCGCGGAGGGCCCCGAGGTCCACTTATAATGAAATTTTGAACCACTTTCTATGCATAGGAGGGGAGGGGGAATTTTTTAATGATAAATTCTGAACTGAATTCATCAGTTTTTATTTTTTGCTGAGTCATGCAAACAACCTGCCTAGATATCGATAGGTACTCTCATACAGGACTCCAAGGTGCACTTCTGGTGAAATTTTGAATCACTTTCTATGCATAGGAAAGGAGGAAGAATTTTCTGAAGATGATAACTACTTTTTTATGTTTTTATTTTTTGCTGAGTCATGCAAACAACCTGCCGGGATATCGATAGGTACGCCACATAGAGGACCCCAAGGTGCACCCCTGGTGAAATTTTGAACCACTTTTTATGCATAGGAGGGGAGGGGGAATTTTTTAATGACGAATTCTGAACAGAATTCATTAGTTTTTATTTTTTGCTGAGTCATGCAAACAACCTGCCGCGATATCGATAGGTACATCTCATAGAGGACCCCAAGGTGCACTTATGGTGAAATTTTGAATCACTTTCTATGCATAGGAGGGGAGGGGGATTTTGTAATGATAAATTCTTTACTGAATTCAACAGTTTTCATTTTTTGCTGAGTCATGCAAACAACCTGCCAGGATATCAGTAGGCACATCTCGTGAAGGGACTCGAGGTCCACGTCTGGTGAAATTTTGAATCACTTTCTATGCATAGGAGGGGAGGGAGAAATTTTTAATGATGAATTCCCAATCAAATTGAACAGTTTCAATGTTTTGCTGAGTCATGCAAACAACCTGCCGGCATATTGATAAGCACACCTCATAGAGGATTCCAAGGTCCACCTCTGGTAAAATTTCGAATCGTTTTCTATGCATAGGAGGGAAGAGGGAATGTTTTAAAGATATAACTATATTTTTTAAAGTTTCAATTTTTTGCTGAGTCATGCAAGCAACCTGCCGCGATATGGATAAGCACTTCTCGTGAAGGGGCTCAAGGTGCACTGTTGGTGAAAATTTGAACCACTTTCTATGCATAGGAGAGGAAGGGGAATTTTTTTGGCAAAAAATATAAATTTTAAAAAACAGTTATATCTTTAAAAAATCTCCCCTCCACTCCTATGCATAGAAAGTGGTTCCAAATTTCATCAATAGTGCACCTTGGGGTCCTCGTTCGATTTTTCGTCGTCGGACGATTTTGGACTTTTCGGCGGTTTGAAATCGAGATCTTCCTCTTCAGGAACCTGCCTTCTATTCTGTATGATGCATACAAATTGACCCTGGAATCGGATTTAGGATAAGAAATTATTACAGACAATCTCAATCTATTCCGTAATGCAACAAAAGAAAAATTTTGAAAAAAAAATAATTTCAAAACTTTAAGGGTACGCTTTACAGTTGATTTTTTAAGTGGCGAGTATGCAACGCTCACCACTCTCGTAACAATGTAAATCATCTTCCTCACGGAAGAAAGTAAATTGCACACAAACGAGTGTAATTTGCACACGTATGTAATCTGCACACACTAAGAAGAAGTGTGATTTGCACACATATGTAATTAGCACACAAAAAATAAATGAACGAAATGGCACATACAAAAAATGATAAACATTCATGATCAAAATTGGTGTCAACTGCTCTCTCATTTATAAATCAGTGAAAATTATCAAAAATCACTGGAAAAAAGTCAGAATTGCAGCAAAGTAGGTAAAAATCAGTGAAAAAATTGCTGAAAAATCAGTGAAAATTCACCGGAAATTCAGTAAAATCTCTGAAATTTATTTAAAAAATCAGTGAAATTCTTTGAAAAATTAGCAAATATCCTCTGAAAACCAAAGAATTTCGCTGATTTTCTCTGTGCTGCAATAATTCTGATCATTTTTCAGTGATTTTCCACTGATTCAAAATGAGAGAGAAATTACAGAATTTTTTTGATCTGTCGACCCTAAGTGCTGCCAAAAGGTTGTCAAATCAGTTAAAAGGGGGAGAAATAAATTCAAAAAATTTACAGAATTTAGTCAAATTCTCATAATAGTCATATAATTGGATTGAAATGGGTTTAAAAATTGTTCCAAGCGTTACTCACTCGACAATTTGTCCCAATAAAAGCTTTATTAGCGAAAATTGTTTTTTTTTTTTGGATTCTGCTAATTCACCTACACCAAAAAAGAAGTAAATTGCACGTTGGTATGCAAAAACTGTAAATTCTGCCGAATGTCATGAACGATTCAATCGTTCATTCAAACCAACGGTGTGCAGAATACCTTATCGCTGTGAGTGTGCAATTTACATATGTGTGCAGTTTACATACACCATTTCGTTGTTTACTCCAACGTGTGTGCAGTTTACATGCGCCCTTCCTCACAATACCCATTCGAATCATTGAGCGACCGACTTCACATTATGATCTTCGCGAGACCTTTTTTTTTTTTGTCTACTTCTCCATAGGAGGGCTAATGAGGGATGGTATTTGAATGAATCCACTGAATCCAGGTACTGTACTGGTCCTGGCAAAAGGCAAACTTTGTGTAAATTTACACCACTACATCCGCAGACACTATGACACAGACAATGAACTGGTTTCTTTTTTCTTTTTTTCACGTCCGCGTTTTTAAGGATATGGAGTGTATTTTTAGTGAAATGAAATATTAAGGCTGTTTTCGAGTGTTGTGAACTAAAATGTTGACTTCTTTTCCCGATATTTCACAAATGACACATAGTAGGTATGAGAGCTGAACCTACTGAAATTTACTTGAAAAGGTATAAAGCTGGGACCGGTCCCAAAAGTTAGTATATGTACCCTTATTTTGAAAATCACCAGTCTGCCAATCCGGGAGTGACATGGTCAAGCACAGCGAAAGATCGAAAGTTCACAATTTTCATGAACTTTTGGCCAAAAACATTGATAGTCGAAATTGGTGTCAAATTACTGGATTTTTTGAGCTGAATCCGAATATGTAAGTCTGCCGACTCTGAAGTGCTGCCAAAGCTCCAATAGACGGTGTCAAAAAAGAAAAAACCCAAATTATCAATTTTTGAGCTAAATTCGCATGAAAAGCAATATAATTGGTCTGAAAAATTATTTTAATCGGTTTTAAGGGGTGTTCGATAGTAGTGACGACTTTTAAAACTCTAAAATGCCCAAAACGTTTAAATTTAGGGAGTGGGGTAAGGGGAGACGCCCGAATTCGTGAATTTATGGACGCTCTCCCCTTACCCTACTCCCTAAATTTAAAAGTTTTGGGCATTTTCGAGTTTTAAAAGTCGTCACTAATATCGAACACCCCTTAAAACCGATTAAAATTATTTTTTAGACCAATTATATTGCTCTTCATGCGAGTTTAGCTCAAAAATTGATAATTTGGTTTTCTTCCCCTTTGACACCGTCTATCGGAACTTTGGCAGCACTTCGGAGTCGACATACCTACATATTCGGATTCAGCGCAAAAATCCAGTAACTTGACACCAATTTCGACCATCAATGTTTTTAGCCGAAAGTTCATGAAAATTATGAACTTTCGAGCTTTCACTGTGCTTGACCATGTCACCCTCGGATTGGCAGACTGGTGATTTTCAAAATAGGGGTACATATACTAACTTTTAGGACCGGTCCCAGCTTTGTACCTTCTCAAGTAAATTTCAGTAGGTTCAGCTCTTGGACTATCAGGTCGACTCAGAAAATGCTATTTGAAGTTTCCTGAGCGATTTTTATACTTAGTATTTTTCACGCTAATCACAAAAAAAGAACAAAAAAATGATATCACCCAAGGATTTTTCACAATTTGAATTTTTTGTTGAACATTTCCTCACAATTTTTGATAACTTTTGACAACTACGGTCAATTTTCTGAGCAAAGGAAGGATTTAACGAAAAAAGTGGAGTATCAAAAAATGTAAAACGAATTCTCTACAAAATATTCAAAGTATAAACAACCCGGACGTGATGGAGTAAAACTGAAATCACATTCGAACTCAGCCCTAAAAAGTAAGTCAGAATCAATCATACGTAGAAAAAAATGTTGATTTGCCAACCTTTGATATTTCCATTGTTACAAATGAAAAATGTTGAAAATGAAGTTCATTACAAAAAATTGATTTTCTGTAAAAATCAAGCCATCAAAAAAAATATGAATAGAACATGAATTGAAGAGCATAAAATTTATTTTCTGTAAAGTCCAAGTTTTTTTGATAGAGTCTTTAATTTCAATAAAAAGATAAGTTGAACTTTCAACTTAAATATCTCGAAAGGTAAGCTTCATGAGAAAAAACTAATTGGACTCTACAGAAATGAAATTTTATGCTCTATACTTACAATTTATGTTCTATTAATTTTTGTTTTGTTGAACACTTTCATTGTTCAGAATATTGACTTCAAGTGTCAAAAGTTATTAAAACGTGTAACAAAAAGGTTAGACAAAAACTTCAAATTGTGAAAAATCCTTGGGTGATGGAATTTTTTCACCACTTTTTTCATGATCAGCTTCCGCGTGAAAAATACTGTGAGAGGGAGTGACGGGTGTGGCCCAAAAATAATCGTAAAATTGTTCAAAATGAAACAAATAATTTAAAACCCTCAACAAAGGTGAAAAAATGCGTTTCGAATCTCCTTTTGCATTTCACTTTCTACATAGGTAATTAGGTATCTCTTTCCAACAACAATGACAATAGGAAAAAAAAGGAACATTGGAAGGATATTATTAAGAAGTATTCAACCCTGTGGATATACAAATATTATACTCTGTTTCAAATAAGAAACGCCAATTTTTTCAAGGGGCAAAAAAAGACGTTCACACTAACCTGCAAGGTGGTGCATGATACAAAACCAACAAAATTATAACATGAAGTTGTTTCTTAATTAATATTTCGTGTCATTATATTAATTTATTTTCGAATAAATAAATCAAACTCATGATCGTGAAAATACGCGAGAAGAATATTAATGAGCGATGCTCAGTTGTGCTGGTAAGTGTAGAACACCTCCCCGTCAGTTCCCCGCGATACACCGCTAGCATCCAAGTTGGCCGTGTATTGCGGGTTGCGGTTGGCGTTTCTTATTTGAAACAGAGTATAGACAAATATACCTACACCAGAAGACTATAGTCTTCCATTGTAATTTGATAGGAACGATTTCGCACAGCCTTTGATGTGAATTTTGCCCCTACGCACTTCTATTTTAGCTTGAACTGTTCTCCTTAAAAATGATGCCGTCATTATACTTCCCCTTACCGAGACCGCCCATTTACTATGCAAACTTATAATGGAAATATCTCGAAAACTTTTCAAATTTTTTCAATTTTTTTTTTCACAAAATAATTTAGAAAACAAAACATAAGAGTTCCTGACTTCTGAGACTTTCTCCAAAAATAGTTTCCTTAACGCAATACATCCATTCAAAGTTCTTTTCAAAAATGCCCTCCTCATACCTCATCTAATAAATAAAATGGAAAAAACTCAAAAGTCAGGAACTTTCAAATGGATTACCTACCGATTAATTAAAACAAAAATGAAGAAAATCGGCTTATTATTACCCGAGATATTTCCATTCAAAGTCAGTGGCATAGCCAGGATTTTGTCAAGGGGGGGGGGGGCAAGAACGAGTTTTTTGTCAAATTTTCTGTGGTCGTTTTGAAACATATCGAGTATTTTTTTCATGGCGTATTTTGTAGTGTACGTATAACTGAGTCTGAGGTAGCGGGTGTGTAATGAAAAGACTGTAACAGTAACACAACGATTTATAGGATTTTTGGAACAAACACTTTATACTGTCTAAATATGAATTAGCCAATTTTTGTAAAATTCCAACTTTTTGATTCTGTGAAATAAATTTATTTGAAAATCAGTGATTTTTCACTGATTTTTATTTAGCTGAAATTACTGAATTTTTTGCAGGGCTGCAAGAACGATGGGTTTTTGGTTCTTGTTCTCGTTCTCGGTCTGTTCTCCAAACTTTTGGTTCTTTGGTTCTTCGCTCGTTTTTTGCTCTCAAAAATCTTTCTTGTTCTCGTTCTCGCTCTTTTATGATCGTTCTGTTCTCGTTCCTGTTCTTTTCTTTTCATTCTGGTTCTTCCAACGCTTTAAAATTGTGTTCTCATTCTCGTAATTTTTTGTTCTATTTGGTTCTTTTTTGGTTCTATTTGGTTCTTTTTTGTTCTTTTTTGTTCTTTTTTGTTTTTTTTGTTCTTTTTTTTTTTTGTTCTTTTTTGGTTCTTTGCTTTTGGTGTTTTGGTTTGTTCTTTTTTTGGGATATTTATTAGGTACCTATTATTCTTGACTTCTTGAGTTTTCTCTTTTTCAGAGTAATCCAAAATTAAAAATTGAAAATAAAATTACGAAAAAATAACACCACCAAGACTAACAAAGAGTCGAAGACTATCGAACGACTAGGGATGGCATGCTCAAATGCTCAAATGAGCATTTTGAGCATATGCTCAAATGCGCGAGAACGCACTTTCTATATGTGCGCGAGCAAGAGCATTTTCTAAAAAAAAATCAGAAAAAATTCTACAGTAAACAGCCCAATTGCGGCTTGATAAAAACATGTTTGATAATTGATAAACTCGTGAGTATTTCGTATTTCCTATTTTTCAGTTTCTTCTAATTTTTCATTATTATATGTCAGATGTGACTGAAACGCTGTATATTTGGAGTTCTTTTCAATTATAAAAATTATCAGAGTCAGTGGAATAGGACAACCGTTTCTGCAGGATTTTTCGAAAACGGCTCAACAGAATTTGATGAATTTTGGATATGTTGTAGAGAATAGAGTGAGGTACAAAATTACAGAAAATGCTCGCGTGCTCGAGCATATGCGCGCATATGCTCGAGAAAGCGCACACAAAACAAAATGCGCGAGCATTTGCCATCCCTACGAACGACGAACACAAGTGCCGTACACTTTAAGGATAAGTGTGAAAACAATTCAAAATTTTTTTAAAAGAACAGAAAATAACAAGAAAATTGTCGTTCTCGTTCTCATTCTCATTCTTGTTCTTTCACACTCACAAAGTTTGTTCTTGTTCTTGTTCTTCAAATTTTTGGTTCTTTTTGGTTCTTTGGTTCTTCCTTCTTTTGTGTTCTTGCAGCCCTAATTTTTTGACGAATTGGAAATTGATTAAGAAATCAGTAAGTTTTAACTAAAATACCAGTGAAAATAATCAAATTTCGATGGAAATTAATAATTATTTCACTAATCCGAAGAAGGAAATAGGAAAATCTCATCAAATTTGATTGATTAAAATCGAAAGGATGATACTGTGTTCAAAAAATAAAGATAGTGAAATACTGCCCGAGCGAAGCAAGGGCGGATTTTTTTGGAAAAATCATCCCGTCGTGCAAATTTTTTTCACAGTTGCATTCTGTCGCAAAATAAACCTCGAAAAACAAACAATCAAACATTTTCTGCAACTTTGACGTCACTTTTGCAATTTGTCCCATCTCAGTTGCATTTTGTCAAAAAAATTTTTTGAACATTTTCTGACAGAGTTGAGAATGCGACAGAACGCAACCAAATGCGACAAAATGCAACCGAATGGGACAAAATGCAACCGAATGCGACAAAATGCAACCCAATATCCTATTAGGCTACAAACACAGTAGATCCGTTACGCGATCCGATACTAAAAATTACACGGGGTTCTATATCTATACATGACTATATATAGATATAGAACCCCGTGTAATTTTTAGTATCGGATCGCGTAACGGATCTACTGTGTCTGTGGCCTTACACTAAAATCCGAAGCACCGAAAGAAAAATCACTGGTTGCCAAATTCCATGAAAAATGAAAAAAAATTCAACTGGGTAGGTAATTAAGTAATAATTCAACGCCAATCAGAAGTCAGAATAAATGACAAACGGTTGGTTAGCAATATCAACATATTTTTTCGAATGACTGTTGATGTTATCTATTCGTAAAAAATTATCTTAGTATATTTAGACCATAGATAACATACTTATAATACATTGAATAGATGGGCAACTGAATGATTTTTAGAAAACTTGTTTTTTGCAGTGTTCAAAACCGATTGAAGTTCAATTGGTGGTGGTGGTTGTGGTTTTGGGATGCGTTGTTATTAAATGGTTCCTGGTTCTGGGTTTTGAATTGGTTTTTGACAATTGTCTGAAACGGTTCTGTTTGGTTCTGATATTTTCAGTTTTTGTAATTTGTGATTCTGATCTTGAAATGGTTCTGGTTTTTTATTTTTTGCAAACGGTTCTGGTTTTGGGTTCTGTTTCGAACAATTTCATCATATTGTTCTGGTGGTGGTTCCCAAAATTAGAGACCGTTTCAATTGGTCCCGGTTCTCCCGGTTCCATTCGGTCTTTCAATTTATTTTTTCAATTTTCAATCAATTAGAAAAAATTCAAAATTGATATGTAAGGTACTTTGGTTTTTCCATTTTTTTGAATTTTGACCAGATTTGGAAATCCCTGTCCCCCTTGGGGTGTTCAGATCCCATCTTGAAACGTAATTATTTGACAGCATGAAAATTTCTCCTTGCTGTAATTTTTTCAGATTTTTAAATGGTGGCCCACATCTTTATCTTTTATATTCATCATGAAAGTTGAACTTTAATTATGGAGGTGAAACTTTGAACTTTTCAAAATGTGATCATCAATTATTTTCAATTTCCTTTCAATTGTTTACAAAACTGTGCAAACAGATTCTTCTTGGACTTTACCAATCTCGAGATATGAACCTTCAAAGTTGAGTCGTTTCACAAAAAATTTTAATTGTATGAAAATTACGTGGGCTCCCGGCTCTCCCACCCTCCTAAAGGATTTTGATCGAAATGACAATGATTCCTCGATTGTACTATTTAGGGAAACCTGTAAATAAATTTTGAGAAAAATAGGAAGACCTAAGATCAAAACCTGCTCGAGTTGACATGGAACACGCCAAAAGAAGAAAAAAAATTCAAAAATACCAAACTACGAAAATTTGAATTGAATATTACATTCCGTCATCTTCCGCCAAATTGAAATACACTAAGTACATACTTCATATAAAGATTAAAGAAATGGTGCCTACTCAATTGCTTAAAATTATTTGAGAACCAATTGGAACCGATTCACAAATTGGTGGTGGTTGTTCTTGTATCGATTAGAAATTTATTGAAATGGTTCCTGTTGGTGGTGGTTTTTATCTCAAAATACTTATGCTTGTTCTGGTGGTTCTGTTAATTTACAAGCTTCAAAATTTCTTATGGTTCTCCCAATTTGGAATTTCTCTTTTTCCCTGCTGAATTGGTTCGTTTTGGTCTTTTTTGGGAATATTTCAACACCTCTTGGAACCGGTTCCAATTGGTCCTGGTTCCCATTTGAAAAATCGAAAATAAAGTGGTTCTGGTGGGTTTTGGTTCTGGCGGTTTTGAACACTGGTTTTTTGAGACGTTCAAATCTTTTTCGCGGCTGTTTGTGTCTGATGAAGTGATGATAGTTCATACTTATGTCGCCGAAATAAACCAGCGCTACTGTCGGAATAATACTTTTTTTTAAATATTAAATTGTAAATTTTTTACCCAAACAAATTGTGATGTCAAGTTATTATATAGTGCATATCATATCTTTACATTTCTGTTTTCATGTTTTTCCCTATTCTTTGCACTGAAAATATGGGAAAGAAAAATGAAGAAATTAATTATAGAAAATTAGAAATGCCAATATTGATATGCAATTGATAACTTTACATCACTTCTAACAGTTCTAACAAAAGGTACAGTTTGATTGCAAAGTCAGATGTTCAACAATAACATAGAAACAAAGCTTTATAATAAAATTTCACTTTATTTAGTTTATTTTCAATAATTTATTAATTTCTACAAAAATAATTACCTATAATTGAAATGAAATGAGGAAAATAAACTTGATGTAAATTAATCAATTGATAATAAATTGATAATCAGTTGATTGGTAAACAACGAATCATTCATGTTGATTCTTGTTTGAATTTCAAAACCATTGATTTATTTTTGAAAATATTTATTCCAACTAGCGCTATAAATCGCAGCGACACAGGTATACACTAATCCAGTGGAACAGTAATACCAGGCCATCAGTATAGTTATCTATAGTAGAGGCCTGCGCCGCCGGGCCGCGCCTTCGCCGCAGCCAATTTTCTCAAAATTTTCAAACCGCCACCAGCCGTATAAATTACAGCTGAGCCGCCACCAGCCGCCGCCGTTTGAACACTCGGCTCAGCCATGGCTTAGCCAATCGCCGTTACAATAGCAATACCTCATCTATACATCTCGGTCACTTCACTTTTCTAGTCGCACCACCAGTGCAATAACAACACATCTAAAAAAAAATGAACTTCTTTATTTTTGATGTAAATTGAAAACTGATCAAAGCTGAGCACGTTTCAGGAAAAAATATGAAGGTCAAATTTTTTTGAGATGTGTTGTTATTGCACTAGGGGTGTGTAGTGGCTTTGTCACTTTTTTCATCAAAAATGTCAGTTTTAGTGACTTTTGCTCGCTTTTTCCTCTTTCCCCGTCCAAAGCCCTCGTTTAAAATTTTAAATTAAAAAAAAATCAAATACTTGATTGAAAAAATTAAATTTTCGCCATCGCTTCTCTCGGGCTCATTAACTTTAATCAGTTCATTTTTAAAATGATGGTATGAATCTTTTTCCTTTCTAGCCCAGACATTTGAATATTTTTTGATGAAAAAAATTGCCCTTCTCATTTATCAGAGGACTTTGTGACAATCTAAAATGGAATTTTCAAAAATTTTCAGATTATTTTGGGAGGAGAAGCTTTTTTTGGAAATCCAAAAGTAGAGCGAAAAAAACATGAATATTTTAATGAAGAAATTTCAACTTTTGGTGTTTGGATGCTATGTTTTCTTCTAAAATTTCTGTCCTCGGCTCCTCGCTTCACTCGAACTCGATAAATTTACTCAAATTTTCAAAATTATGCTTTTCCATTCAAACATTTTTTGGCTAAAAGCTTTGAAAAATTGGTAAAAATTGAGAATAGGTTTGAGAAAATTTTTTTACTTTGATTCATGAAGCATCAAAATTTTAAAAAATGGTCACTGTTTCGTTTCTAAAAGTCACTAAAGTCACTTTTTTGGAAATTTTGAAGAAATATGTCTGAATTCTTCAATTTTTATTAAATTTGGTGGGTGTAGCACTGAAATTTGGGAAAACCTAGCCAAAATTTGGTTATTTCAGTCGGCTGAGCCGCCGCCTTCGAAGATTTTACGCGCCGCCGATAGTATCAGCTCAGGTCGGCTTGCCGGCCGGCCGAGGTGAAGAAATTATCCAAGCCGCCGCCGGTACAAGTGCCATCGGCGCAGGCCTCTAATCTATGGTGGTTCTCAAAAACAAGTTTTGAGATCACCCCCCATGATTTAAACTCGTGGAGAACTCGTGGTTCATGTCTCATCATATATACAGTCTGTCGCAAATGGTTGCATTCTGTTGCAAATGGTTGCATTCTGTCGCTTTTTTTTCAATATTTTGCGACACAATGCAACCAAAAATGCAATTTGTCCCATGTTGCATTTGGTTGCAAAACTTTTAAAAATTGCACGACGGGATGTTTGAAAAAAAAGGCCATGGGGCCATGGAGGGGCGATCGCCCCAGTCGCCCCCCAGCTACGCCACTGTTCAAAGTTGTACACCTCAAGCAACGAAATCGTCTACTGATTGCAACTGTGAAGCGTACCCTTAAAGCTCATTTTCTCAAGAGTAAGATTTTTACTATACCAAAACATGATGGAAGAAAGAACATCAGAAAAATTTCAATAAATCAGTCTGATTTTATTCTCAAAATGATCATCAAAATCTCCTCTACCTGGTCACTGAATATCTCAAAAATAATCTCTGCCGACTTATTGTTCATTTTCCTGGAGCGTATTGCAAATAATATGTACATTATTTTTGCCATCATACTGAATTATTTATTGAACTATAAAAAATCTAACAATTTTTAAAGTTTCACTCGCAGAAATTTGACAAGGAAAATCGATCAGATGAATTCTGAATACGGAGGGTTAAATTTCAACATGAATAACACAATATTTATTCATGGATCTCTCGATCCGTGGTATAAAGCTGGCCTTTACATGAATTCAAAAGATTCTTTGTACGAAACGATTTTCATAAAAGGTAAGCATGTTAAAGATTAGTCCTTCAACTCACTAATAACAAATTATTTTTCAGGTGAATTTTTATCATTAATATTTCCGGTCAAATACGAGTATACCTGTTACATAAATTGTACATATCTTCATTGTTCATTTCAGGGACATCGCATTGTGCTGATATAGGTGAACCTACAGCTAAAGACATACCTGAATTGCAAAATGCTCGGGATAACATTTTTAAAATACTGCATAGTTGGTTGAACACAAAATCCACTTCAACCAACTCTATAAATTAAAGCTACATATACATAATTTACAAAGGAGGATTTTAATCTCTCTTGAAATGGTAGACCCTCATCTCTTCAGCTACAGGGCTGCATTCACTTTGGGATTAGGTGTATGTATACATATACCGATCGACGTCATAATTAGGTGTAAACAAACAAATTGGCGAGCAAATTCGTTAAAATTTGAAAAAATGCTGGTTATAAAATTTATTATTATGATCTATGATTGGACAAATCTGATATTTGTCCCATCATAATAATAAATTTTATAACCAGCATTTTTTCAAATTTGAACGAATTTGTTTGTTTACACCTAATTATGACGTAGATCGGTATATGTATACATACACCTAATCCCAAATTGATTGCACCCCAGATCCATTATCATTTTAATAACAGAAGGTAACTAATTTTTTATCACAAACTGTTGTATCTTTATAAACACAAAAGCAAACATTTTTTCGCTCGTTTACAGTGGCGTAGCGAGGGGATGAGAAAGGTGAGAACACGCTCAGTGCAAATTTTTGACATGGCACCAGCAGTGATGTGGAAACGTGAAAAAAAATTTCCGTTTCTGGGAACATTTCTAGTTTTAAGCACAACGTTTCCGTTTCTGGGAACGTTTCCGTTTCCGAGTGCAGCATTTCCGTTTCCGTTTCCGTTTCCAGAAACATGTTCAGTTTCCAGAAACGCGTTTCCGTATTTTTTTTTCAAATTACAGGGCACGAAAAATTCATTTAAAATCAACGAAAATTGATAAAATTTGGCATTATACCCTATTTTTGACCTCCCAAATCGATTGAAAGCGGTTTCGAAACTTTTCAGAGTCTCCAGAAAATTTTAGAAATTTTTAACGGTGGAGAAAACCCCATAAGAATGACTCATATAAATTTCAGTACCCTGTAACCTCAAATTACCAATATTAGTGATCTATTTGATCTATCAAAACACAATTTTCCGAAATTTAGCAGAGTTCAGTTCAAATTCATATTTTTTCTATGTATTATTGTAATAAAAGCTTCATTTTTAAATGTTGATATTTGAAAATAAAATTTGTTTTTAAAAAGTTGCATTTTATTTCAAAAATAAAATTTGAAATATAAAATTTGACACAAAAAATTCTACAGACTTTAACCAGGTAAGATGGACAAATCGAACTAAGAACTCGTCACTTTTTTCAATAATTAATTTAGTACAGTGAAAGGTATGATTTTTGGTTCCAAAATGACGACCTCAATTACTCACCCCTCTGGAAGAAGGCGTAACCACGAAAAATTTAGTTTAGAATTTCTTAGCGATTCCAGAATTCAGGAGGATTCAAAACCGCTTCTAGTCGATTCGGGAGATCGAAAATAAGGTACAAAAGGTGTCTCAAAGTGACTGGTAATTAGCCTCGTATGGACCTTCAACAATCTCCAGAGCCAAAATGACATTAAATTCTCAAAATCTAATAATTTTTGTTCAATAAAACTTTTTTAGGGTCAATTAGGCACAAAATTGGGAAAGTTGCAGGGTAGTTGAAAAAAAATCTCATGAATTTTACTTCACCATTTTTAAAAAAATTCGTTAAAAAAATTATGCCAGCTCATCAAGCCTCAATTTCAGATTAGAATTTGAAGTTTGGGAACATGGGGAAATTGCATCAGAAAAAACGAGTCCGAATTCTCCAAAAGAGATGAGAGAGGAATACAGGAGGCCGTCGGTTGGATGAAAATGAAACTTTGGAGCCAACTATACCTACAAAATGATCCAGGGAAAAAACGCATTCCGAATCAAAGTGAAAACTTCAAAATAGCTTGAGAATAATTCAATAATCATATTTTAGGGAAATGAAAAATTCATTTGCATCAATTTATACGAATGAATTCTTACAAAACTTGTAGGGTGAAATTTATTTCAGTTTTTTGGAAATCTCTCCAGCTCCCCTAATTTTGGAACGAATGATCCAAAAAAATTGCATGTAAGAAAAAAAGTTTGATTTATTTAAGTATTTTCCAATGTTCGCCAAAAAATTTTCTGGAGAAACGCAACGAATTTGGGGAAGAAGATAGTGTTTGAATCGATCAAATAGGTCACTAATATGATCAATCCACATTTATTTTATAGATTCTCAAGTTATTTTGAACTATTTTTATGGTTTTTTTCGAAGCTGGAAATTCCAAAATTTTATGGAGGCTCCAAGTGGATTCGAAACCGCTTCTATTAGATTCGAGAGGTCGAAAATAGAACGTATGCTAACTTTGTGCTTTTTCCCTCACTCTCTCAATTAAAAATCAGTGAGAATTATCAAAAATCACTGAGAAACAGTCAGAATTGCAGCACAGGAGAAAATCAGTGACATTTTTTTTACTTAAAACAAATCAGTGAGAAAAATTACTGGAAAATCAGTGAAAATTCACTGAAAAGTCAGTAAAATTTATGAAATTTGCTGAAAAATTAGTGAAAATCTTTGAAAAATCAGCGAAAATTTACTGAAAATCAGCGAATTTTGCTAATTTTTCCTGTGTTGCAATTCTGACTATTTTTCAGTGACTTTTCATTGATTCTGAATGAGAGAGAATGCGTACGTTGTGAGCCAGTAATGCTGGATTTGATCCGAGAGCTACGAATTTTGGAAAATTCCCTTTGATTCTACTCCTGAAAGGCCCAAAATCAGTGTCAACTCAAAAACCAATTTTTAACCTCAAAGGGTGGTTTCTATATTCAGGCTCACAAAGTAGGTGCTAAAGATCTTATGGACTATTTCTATGGAATTTTCTCAATGTGTAGAATGTTAAAATTTTATTGAGACTCTAGAACGCCTTGAAACTACTTCTGAAGAGGTAAGTATATATCAAATTTCTGCTTTTTACCTTGATTAGATTAGACTTTCATACCTATTTTGCACTTTTACAGAATCATAAGGTAATTATAAATGTTTTAGAATAATTCGCCAAAATTCAAATAATAAACTTCAACGTTGTAAGTTTTTAATATGGTTTTATTCTTGGATGAATTTTCGACATTCTGTTTTGACTCACAACCTTACGTTGATATCGGTTGAAATACTTCTTCCCTTGTAAGACTATTTTCGATTTTTTTTTTAATTCTTCGAAATTTTTGGAACATTTATACTCACATAGAACGAGTAAGTGTAGTGTTGGGGAAATTAAATTTTTACCAAGAGTTTTTGAAGTCTGGATATAATTTCCTATCTACCCCTTCCCACTCCCACTCGATTCCATTCAACATTCGGGAAAAAGGCAAAACAAATGCCTCTAATGAACATCCAGAATTGTTTTTGATCACAAAAATTTACCTTGAAACGAGTTTTGAAAACTTGAAATTTTCAAAAGCTTATAAAAATTATTATGAATGGAAAAAGTCACGTGTTCTGGGCCCACGAAAATTCTTCAAAAACATGTTTTTTATTTAAATTTTTGCCAATTTTGAAAAGAAGAGAATCTTGAATGGAGAAACTGACTCGGATTCGTGTTCAAAAGGTCGAATTACCCCTTTAAACACTATTTGAGCAACCAATTTTTCAAAGTGTTAAATTCCATTTCTTTTCAATGTTTTTCAGTGACGACTGATTGTGAAAATTTAGACAGAAAGTAAATTTAAAAAAATTTAATCAAATGATCACGAAAATCCTTTGGATAAAATTATGAAAAATCATTCAGAACGGTGAGAACGAAATATGCAGTCTCTTAAATTTCAAAATCAACCTACATGTTCGTTTACAAAATCGAATTCCACCTCCTCATCGACCCACCCACCCAAACTAGGCCACCTGATGACCGCAAGGACGATAATTTCGAATCCTGAAATATTACCCGGGCACACCTCGAAAGGCAAAAACCGCCGAAGAAATCGTATAAAACAAATAAAAAAATACTAAATCAAAGAGGATTTAAAATTCGAGAATAATAATAAAAAAATACGAGTATTAACTTTTGTCGTAAATTTCTCGAGTTTGAGATATTTGGGGTACCGGCTGTAACGATTTCAGGTATAAACAAAAGCTGTTGGCAAAGTTGGGCGAAACGCGAGGCGACGCGTTTAAAAGGGAAACAATCCAAATTGATGGGATGGATTAAGCCGAGCTTAGCAATTTGACATGAAAACCCGCAGCGTTCATAAATTCACTACGCACCTTATCTGAAGACAAACATGCCACTGAGGAATTCCTAATGACCAGTCTCTTTATTCCCCGCGGATAATTTTCTTGGCTAATTTCTGTATAGAGCGTGTATATTTCGATGTGGTTGGATTTTGGGAGGGGTGGAGGTGAATTCGATGGTGTTTCGACTATAATAAGAGTGAGAAACGAAAGATGATTCTATTGTTGGATTTTATCAACGAGTTATTCAATTTGAAACTTTTTCGAAATCTAAGATTTAATTACTTACTTGAGATTCTAACAAAAGAGGAATCCCAAATTAAAGGAAAATTTTGAGCCAAATTGAGAATAAATCGAAAGTATCTCATGAAAGAACCCCTGATCCAAAATATCAGGAGCTGAAGTTCATTTCTCGAATTTTGACGAATTTTTGAAATTTTAAAATTACTTCATCGCCCTGTAAAATATAAAAATTTGATTTAATCAACGAAAAAATCTGAAATTTGGTATTTCCCATATTTTTGACCTTCCAAATTATTTGGAAGCAGTTTCGAGACGTTTCGAAGCCTCCGGATAATTTTGGAATTTTTCCAGCGTTAAAGAAAATTCCATAAAA
Source organism: Pseudococcus viburni (assembly GCA_033439095.1). Taxonomy (NCBI): domain Eukaryota; kingdom Metazoa; phylum Arthropoda; class Insecta; order Hemiptera; family Pseudococcidae; genus Pseudococcus; species Pseudococcus viburni. The sequence goes on along the minus strand of JAVBJF010000494.1, from coordinate 119,222 downwards.
ATGGTCCTTTGAACTTCAGCACCTATAATCGCGGATTACCCATATTGGTGGCCTACTTTATCGATTAAACTACAACTTCCCGAAATTTGTAACTTCCATTTCAGAACCATACTTTTTAGCTAAAAATATAAAAATACACCACAACGCAGGCATTGAGGTAAAAATCTGAAGGTTGGTAGATCCTATTTCTGACATTTCGAATCGATTGAAAGCAATTTCGAGACGTTTCAGAGTTTCTAGAAAATTTTCAAATTTTCCGAAATTCTAAATTTTTAGAGAAAAATTTTCTGTCAAAATTTGAATTTGAACTCGAAGTTACGGATTTCAAAAAACAGAAACGTAACCAGAAAATAACGAATAGGTGAGCCAAATAAGGCCCCAAAAAATTTTAGGGGGACAAAAATATTGAATCCAGGTGTATGGTGGAGGGGGCGATAAAAATGAGCGAATACTTCAGAACTCAAACAGATGAGGAATTTGTTAACGTTGACGAAAATTCATGATCTGCGTCCTGAATATCACAAAACTGAAATATAGGTATAAATTCACAAATTTTTCACTTTTCAGAATTGGAAATAAATGAAAATCAAAATAAATGTCTTAATCTTAATTCCAGTGATTGGAATTCTCATACCTTATGTATTGCATATAACTACGAGACCTTTTAATTGAACTTTCGACTGAAATATCTCGAAAGCCTAGGTTTCTAGAAAAAAACTAATTGCACTTTTCAGAAAGGAAATTTTACGCTCTACGATTTACGTTCTATTTATTTTTTCGGTAGAACCCTTCCTTTGCTCAGAAAATCGACTTCAAGTGTCAAAAGTTTTCAATTTTTGTTGAAAATTTTTTCACATTTTTTAAAAAAATTTTGTCACTTGAAGTCAATTTTCTGAGTAAAGAAAAGGTTCTACGGAAAAAATGAATAGAACATAAATTGTAGAGCGTAAAATTTCCTTTCTGTAAAGTACGATTAGTTTTTTTCTAGAAAGCTATGCTTTCGAGATATTTCAGTCGGAAATTCAAAATTCAACTTTTATTGAAAATGTATCGAAAATTAAGCTTCCTGGCAAAAATAATAAAATTTGGAGTCTGCGGTTTGTTTCATTGGAATAAGCATACTTTCTTCTATCAATATCGATCAAAAACGAAAAATCAGTTTTGGTGACTAGGTACCTTTCCGTAGTCCAGGTCACAATGGAGGAAAATGTTAATTTAAAAACATTTTACGATAAAATTTTATAGTTCGAAGCAGCTTTGTCAACCTCACTGATTTCTCACTGAAATCAGTAATTTTTCAACTTTTGAAAAAGTTTAGTGATTTTTGATGAAAAATATTTGAAAAACGACCATTTCTGGCGAGTTTGAATTTTTTTTATCTCCTTTGTGATGTGATTTTTGAGGATGAATACAAAGATAAAGTGATTTTTGAATAAATTGGGTACAGTAATTTTTAGTGATGCGTTTTTTTGACCAAAATAGTGGTTTTTCGAAATCTTGGTTGGCAACTTTGATTAGAAGAAATATTTTGAGGAAATTCTCAAAGTTGAAAAAATATTTTGGATAAAAAATTTAAAACCTGAAAAAAAGTTTGAGAATAAATTATAATTCAATACCTAAATATGTAACCTGGAATTTTAGAGCAGAATTAAATCTTGAGAAAAAATATTACTTAATCAAAACAAATTTTAAAAAAAATTAATGTTGAGAAAAAATTTGATGTTGAAAAAAAAAAAACAGAAAAAATTCATGTCAAAAAACTTTCAATAAAATTTGAGAAGAAAATCAAATTAAGTATTGGAATTTGGAATTTAAAAAAATTGAACTTGAAAAAAAATGAAAATTTGAAAATGAGTAAGTAAGTACATTTATTTGGAGTCGTCGTTGGAAAATCACAATTTATTTTACATTTCATGTTTTCCATATTACTTGTTTGATTTAATACAATAATAATTCGAAGTAATTTGAAAAAAAAATAGACAGAGTCAAAAAACAAAATTCCGCAGTATTAACGTCATAATCGCTTCATGCGAAATGCAATCCACAAAATAGAGCCAATCCTGCCTTTAGACAATGCTTCCAGTGGAGTGTTAAGTAGAAACAGATCATGTTCTCCTATGCAATCGAAAATGCTAAAAATGCTGATTTTAAACAGATTTTTTTCAGTGAGTACAGTAAATTTTTTCATTTTTTATCATTAAATGGACCAGCCCTAAGGAGTCAGATGGATTTTTCAGGTGGACCTGGCCCCCTTAACCCACTCACTAGTTACGCCCTTGTCGAAAAGTTGTCCTTTAATCTATCAAATAGGTCACCAATATTGGTAATCCACAATTATATGTAGGTGCTGAAGTTCATATGGACCATTTTTATCGACGTTTCTCCAGCGTTGAAAAATTCCAGAATATTCTGGAGGCTCCAAAACGTTTTGCAACTGATTCTGATCGATTCGAAAGGTCGAAAATAAGGTATCTACCAACTTTCAGCTTTTACCTCGATGTGTGCGCTGTAGGTATATTTTAAATTTTTTCCAGAAAAATTTTCTGCCAAAAAATATGGATTTGAACTCACAGTTACGAATTTCGGAAAATTGTGCTTTAATCGATCAAATAGGCCACCAATACAGGTAGTCTGCGATTATGTACCATTTTTATGGGCTTTTCTCAAGCGCTGGAAAATTCCAAAATTTTCTGGGGACTCCAAAACGTCTCGAAACCGCTTCCAATCAATTCGGGAGGTCAAAAATAGAGCATGCATACCAAATTTCAGTTTTTTTCGGTGATTAGATCAAATTTTTATATTTTGCAAGACGTTGTGGTAAGAATTTTAAATTTCAAAAATTTGCCTAAATTCGAGAAATGCACTTCAGCTTCTGAAATTTTGGATATGGGGTTCTTTTATGATGTACTTTCAATTTATATTTGTTTCAACTCAAAATTTTAATTTGAATTGGGATACTTTTCTTGTGAGTAGATTTCCAGAGCTAGAAAATAATGGGAAAATGATCAAGATTTTTTTCCTAAATTTCCAAGGTAAGTAAATTTATATATTAAAAATGAAAATAATTTATTCGTTTTGATTACTTTTTGTATAACTCATTTAAACTCGGATTAGAAAACGAGCCATAAAAACGACCGAAACGGTTAAAAGACGTGCGGTTAATTACGAAAGTGTAAACTGTAAAAGCAGCAGAAACCAATTTCCTTCCGATAATTACAGGAATTTGGTTTCGTGTTTATAAGCCTTTTCGGTTTACACTCTACACAAACACACGAGCTTTGCTTTTTTTCATTCGTACAATATTAGATACCTTTACAGTTTCGACTTTGCCACCTTAACTTCGCATTGAATAACTTGTTAAGCATAATTAACCTACAACGTTACCTCTTAATTAACGAACAACCCTTTTTAATCCTTTCATTTTGTGCGAAAGCTTTACCTTGGTTGGCTTTTCTATCGCAATGTTATATGCTATAATTTAAAATAGCCATATGCTTTCATTAAATTCGAATCATTTTGAAATATTTACGCTTAATTAACGCGACCGATGCGTTCGTTCGGTACAGAAGAGTTTTAAAATAGGTAAGTACCTACCTACATGTGCGGAATGATTTTTTGCTGGTTTTTTCACATCTAAAATGAAAAAAAAAATCAATGGCAAGTAGGTAAATATTGAAAAAATATTGTTGGAGAAAGATATACCTACGTAGAATTTAGGAATACTTAGAGCTACCCCTTGTGTCGTCTTTTAATTGGCAATTTGGCATACCCAGGTAAAGTTTCCAAATGAAATTGATCTGACCGCCACACCGTTTCGAGCGAGTGTTAAATTCGAGCTATTTATTTAATTAGTAAAACGTCAAAATTTCATTACAAACTACCATCGGAATAGCTTCGAATGGTGGCGTTTGGCGTTGTGTTTGATATTTGCGAAACTATTTGAAGCGGTCACGTTTATAACGGAAAGTTTACAGCGGTGGAATATTAACGCGAGTGTAAATATGCGAAATTACACACGTTAAAAGCCAATAATTAACATCGGTAGGTATAATCAGCGATGGGGATTGTTAATTATAAGACTTTACGTGACGCAATCTCTTCATTTGCGATAAACGTGTGTAGGTAACGAGTGCGTACTCGTGTTTCGAGACGAGTTTCCCAAAATTTTCGTATGGTTTGGGTAACTACGAAAGTTCTACTTGGGGGTACGTATGTGTAGATGAACGTACCTTTTTGTAGTATCTGTGTAGTGAAATGAAAGTGGAACACTCGATATGGTAATTTTGGTTGAAAATCGTTGATGGGGGAGATCCAATACAGAGGAAATTGAGGGGAGGGGTGAAAAAAGGAAATTTTACGATTTAAATAAAAATTTGACCAATTTTAGAGAAAAATTGGCGATTCTTATCAAGAAATTTTCGACTTGTGTGCCCCCTAAAGTGCAACGATTTCCAATTTCTTCGAATTTTGAAGAGCCTGTGCCAAAAATAATTGTGAAATGATCTCAAAAAAGGTAGCTACAATTTTGAAATTTTTTGCTTCAAGTGTAACTCCCCCCCCCCCCCAACAGAAGTTCAAAATTTCAATTTTTTTCAAACAAATTTTTTCTAAATTTTGTAGGTAATTTTTCGTGGGTGGTTGATCGTATTTTGACCATAAAAAAGTAAAAAAGTTTTTCCCGATTTTTCTGGGAATAGTTCACATGATTTTTGTTCATGGCTAAAAACCCTTTTTGAAGATATTTTGAAAGTGAAAAGTGAAAAAAAAATTCCCTACATAGGCTTTGATCGATTTTGTGATGTAAGTATAGACGTAAAACGACTCGCGACTAAATTTCATTTTTTGGTTCTAAAATTAATGTGAAATAACATTAAATTACATGGTAACATCGTTGAATGATTAATGCAAAAAAATTTGACAGCCCCTAAAAAAAAAACGAAAGTGGGGTTGAGGGTCATCCTACGTCCATCTAGAGTGAAAATCAATTTTACGAAATCAATCAGGGCCTATAAATAATTATTGTTGTATTTACTTCCAAACGGTATTTGAAAACAGTGTTTTTGATCATTTGTATTTCTTTGGTTAAAAATTCGAGGTGATTTTCAATCACGGTATAAAAAACTTATATTTTCGAATAAATTGTATTTTTTTCTCTTAGAATTAATTTTTTTTCAAAACATTTACTTATCACATTGAATAAAAAATTATCAACTTTTTGTAATTTCTTGATTTTTCTTTGCGATCGATTTTGAACAAGATATAATGTATTTTGTATTTACGGCAAACAGAGTATGCAATTCTATTAACATCACAATTAACATTGTCTAAAAACCAGTGGTACCTATACCTACAAATAGTTAATCTTGAAACAAGTTTAGTGAAGTATTTTTTTCAACTCGTCGTATTCTTGAAAAATTGTTCTAACATGTCAGAAATTTGTTGGAGTAACTTCCATTTTCTAGGGCTTTTCGTGATCCTGGACCCCCTCCTCCTCCACCGAACTTAACTTGCAAGATTTTGAGTGAGGAGTTGGATAGAATCAAAATTCATCAATTAATTCGAATTTAGCCATTAAAATTTCGGATTTTTATTCCAGATTTTAGGCCTTGATTTTTTAATATGGTCAATTTTTTAAAAAAAATTACTTACTCAAAAAATGAAAAATTCTTAGTATGGCGTCTAAACGTAACAAAATTTGTTGTCGAATTCAAATTTAGCTTACGACTTGAAAACAGCTAAACAGAATTTTTTTCAAATGATGACTTTTTGTTAAATGCCGGATATTTGAGTATTTTTCCCTTTATTAAAGTTTACATAATATTAATTTTGGATGATCTATTTGATAATATTCTACTCGTGAGAAAAATTTTCGCAGGCGAAAAATCGAACTTTTTAAAAAACTTGTTATTTACGTAATTTTCAAGCTCAACATTCGTTCCAAGTGTCAATTATGACCAATTAAAGGTCGCTGATTACTAATTTGCAATTATTTTTTCGCTGGGGTTGTCAATTTTTCGAAAAAAAACAACAGTTTTTCTTTAAAATCGAATTTTTCTTGAAAACAAAACACTAAGAAGGAAAAAAAAACACAAGAAATGGATTCTATGTGTACGAAAACATTCCCTGGGACCCTTCATTTACTTTTTTTCGTTCAATAAAAGGGCATCTTTTGGTCTTTTTTAACCAATTTTTCCAGATTCTTCGCAAAATTTCAGACTTACATCAAAATCAAGAAATCAAGAATAGCAATCAAAATTTTCGGTGTTCGTTTTTTTTTTCAAATTTCTAGTAGAACAATTTTCTATTTATCAGATTCGACATAAATGTACAAAAAACGTAAAAAAAATTGGGAGGCATTTTTAGGATATTTTTGGGGCACTTGAAGACGAGATCCAACTAGATCTGGCTTTCAAACTTCTTTTTTCAAATTTTGCAATCAATTGACTACAGAAATCATTAAAAAAATGATTTTTTGCAGCTGTTAAATTGCTAACTTTCCGAAATTACTGCATTTTCACCATGAAATCGACGTTGTTTTAAAAAAATGCCATATGAAGGAAAACTAATACCAGAACGGGATTCTACGAGTCCGAAAACATGTCCTGGGACTCTTCATTTACCTTTTTTTGTTCAGTAAAAGGGTTTTTAAAAAATCCAAGGATTTCAGTATTAGGAATTGGAGATGTCTCAATATCTTCTATTCTCCTAATGAAACAGGTGATTTTTAACGTCAAAAGTCAATACTCCGTCGAAATGGGCCTTCAATCAGTAAAATGCGATGCATATCTGTACATTCATAGGCGCAACATCGAATTTTTTTAGAAACCAGTTGCTTCGCTATTTTTCAAGCTAGACAATTGTTCGAAGTTTCAATTATGACTGATTATAGGTCGCTGATTACGAACTTGTAATTATCTTCTCGTAAGGTTCCCAACTTTCTGGAATAAATTGTGATTGAGGTTTAAGATCGACGTTTTCTTCAAAATAACGCTTTCCGGAAAGAAATCAACACCGGTAATGGATTCTACTGGATCGAAAACATGCTCTGGGAGTCTGGGACCCTTCATTTATCTTTTTTTATCCAATAAAACGGTTCAAAAATTCCAAAAATTTCCTATCAGGAATCAGAGACCTTTCAGTATCTTATACTTTCCTAATGAAAATAACACTTTTTGGTGCCAAAATCCGGCCACCTCGAGATTCTGGTGGGTCAAATAAGTTGCCTATTCATATAAATTGAAGGGGCACAGATACAAATTTGTATATTTTTAAATTTTGGGCTATAATATCAATCTAGGGAACATTTTTGACTAATTTGAGGTCCCTGGGTTGCGTTTAGCTGGAGTTATTTTTATTTATACTTACATTTGACGTCGTTCCTGACAGATTTTACCGACTTTTCTTGAAAAGTCAGGTACTAAATTTGTTGGCGCGGTGAGACTTGGGGTCTGGGGTGAGTTTTCTTTGCGTTTTGGGTCATTTGGAACACAACTGTACCATTCGTTCATTTTCACCTTTCCTTATATATATATAATTGCACGCGACCGTAGGTTGTGAGCCAAATTCTATATATATTCAAAAATTTTTAAAATTTTTCAAAATTTTCAATCTTTTCTCATTTTTTTCCTAGTTGACCAATCAAAATTCTGATTGTAGATTCTTTCTCAGCTACACAAAATCCACCTCAGCAAAAAAAATGAGATTCCTACAACAAAACTTTTGAAAAAAAATTGCAAAATTTTCTAAGCTATTGCAAATTTTGGAAAAGTTTTTCTGTTACAAAAAAGCCTAGGTTGAATAAAAATTTTTGGTGTCAAAAATTTTTGTTCAAGTTGATAAAATGACAAAAAAAATATGGGCTAAATTTAACACTGTGCATAACCAAATTTGATGCAGGTAAAAAAATTCCGACCAGTGCACCTCATTCTACTAATCGCCAATTAAAAAATGGGCCTGCGTTCATCCTCACGACTCAATTTCTAAGTGGTGCGCACTCTGGTGGAAGTTTTGAAAATAGGTGGCTCACTTTGTATGTAGAATTAACCCATTCAATCTCAGCCATGGCTGAGAAGTACGGTGGCTCACTTTGTATGTAGAAATAACCCACAAAGTGGCTCACATGTACGGATATTACTACCTATATATATGGACCAACATAACCTCGACGTCACCTTTTATAAACAGTACCTTTTCGTCACCACCTTTAAATATGCTTCTGTTGGTTTCTACACGTGGTATTTAAAACCAGCATAGTTTTTATAGTGTTTATACGTCTTTGCCTCCCTCAAGTCAAATGAATAAGCAGGTGGCGCGACATGATAAAGACTTTTATTACAATGGACTTTAAAATCTGTATATTGTAGGTATATACATAGCCTCCACGTCACCACAAAAAAAAGATCGCGATCTCATGTGCATGGTGAAAAAAGCAGTTTTAGGCGAGTATACACAGGGGGACGTCTGCGTAACCACCAGACGCCTCTGTCACCTTCATTTTGGGTTAAAAAGAGTTGTTTTAACTTGATATACACAGGGAAACGCCTACGTCACCGGCAAAACGCCTTCGTCACCGATTTCGGTGACGGAAAGGATACTTGCCTATATAAACGGTGACGAAGAGGTACTGTTGGCATATATATATATATATAATTGCACGCGACCGTAGGTTGTGAGCCAAATTCTATATATATTCAAAAAATTTTAAAATTTTTCAAAATTTTCAATCTTTTCTCATTTTTTTCCTAGTTGACCAATCAAAATTCTGATTGTAGATTCTTTCTCAGCTACACAAAATCCACCTCAGGAAAAAAAATGAGACTCCTACAGCAAAATTTTTGAAAAAAAATTGCAAAATTTTCTAAGCTATTGCAAATTTTGGAAAAGTTTTTCTGTTAAAAAAAAGCCTAGGTTAAATAAAAATTTTTGGTGTCAAAAATTTTTGTTCAAGTTGACAAAATGACAAAAAAAATATGGGCTAAATTTAACACTGTGCATAACCAAATTTGATACTGGTAAAAAAATTCCGACCAGTGCACCTCATTCTACTCATCACCAATTAAAAAATGGGCCTGCGTTCATCCTCACGACTCAATTTCTAAGTGGTGCGCACTCTGGTGGAAGTTTTGAAAATAGGTGGCTCACTTTGTATGTAGAATTAACCCATTCAATCTCAGCCATGGCAGAGAAGTACGGTGGCTCACTTTGTATGTAGAAATAACCCACAAAGTGGCTCACATGTACGGATATTACTACCTATATATATATATATATATATACAGGCATGCTGCAGCCTTACGAGACCCGTTTTGGATATCTCGCTATCCTTATTAGGCCCGTTTTTACCTTGCGAGACCCGAAATCGGGTCTCGCAACGTCATGCCATATAAAGTGGTTTTTCATGATGTATGCATACTCAGGAGTCTGTAGGCAGAGGGTCTCGCAAGGTCGTTTGTATATCTTTGTATATGAATTACCTCGCCTCTCTGCACACAGCAACATTTGGAAATTTCAACCATGCGCCATTCAAATACGAATCAAGCTAAAGGGATGGCGCTTGCTCAGTGAAATTCGTCTCATTTTTTACTATTTTTTCCGCTCCACACATCGGCCGTATTACCTGACCCTTCATTTATGCCGATTTTTAAAGTTTTGGGCCTCACAGTGCCTGTATTATCTCCTTTTGCAAAACGGGTCTCGCAAGGTTAGTATGATCCATATATATATATATATATAATTGCACGCGACCGTAGGTTGTGAGCCAAATTCTATATATATTCAAAATTTTTTAAAATTTTTCAAAATTTTCAATCTTTTCTCATTTTTTTCCTAGTTGACCAATCAAAATTCTGATTGTAGATTCTTTCTCAGCTACACAAAATCCACCTCGGCAAAAAAAATGAGACTCCTACAACAAAATTTTTGAAAAAAAATTGCAAAATTTTCTAAGCTATTGCAAATTTTGGAAAAGTTTTTCTGTTACAAAAAAGCTTAGGTTAAATAAAAATTTTTGGTGTCAAAAATTTTTGTTCAAGTTGATAAAATGACAAAAAAAATATGGGCTAAATTTAACACTGTGCATAACCAAATTTGATACAGGTAAAAAAATTCCGACCAGTGCACCTCATTCTACTCATCACCAATTAAAAAATGGGCCTGCGTTCATCCTCACGACTCAATTTCTAAGTGGTGCGCACTCTGGTGGAAGTTTTGAAAATAGGTGGCTCACTTTGTATGTAGAATTAACCCATTCAATCTCAGCCATGGCTGAGAAGTACGGTGGCTCACTTTGTATGTAGAAATAACCCACAAAGTGGCTCACATGTACGGATATTACTACCTATATATATATATTTATGTATGAAATTTGTGGTCGATTAAACTCCGAAACTGTGAGGTTTGAGAAAAATTTGAAAACGTCGCGCTGTTGGGGCATTGCTGAACCTGTGAGATTTTAAGTTTTATCGAAATCGGTTGAAACGTTTTTGAGAAAAATCAATTTTTGTGATTTTTTTATGAATTTCATGTGAAAATAGCGTTGCCTAGAAGCGTTTCTTGTCCGAAAAAAGGCCTTCAGGGTGTCCAAAAAATATAATGAAAATGCATGGCAAAAATTATTCAACCAACTTAATTGAAAAATTTTAAATCTGGTGTCAGTCCTGGTCTATTATCATTCGAATGTACATGATAGTAGAAAGGATCCATTCAAGATGAGCTTCTTCAGGTTACGAATTCATCATTTCCGGTTCCCATCAACTTTGAAAAAAAAGAGGTCTTCAGGGTGTCCGCAAAAAATTATAGGTAAAATGCCTAGAAAAAATTTCCTCATCAACTTAGTTAAAAAATTTTAAATCTGGGGTCATTCCTAGTCTATTACCATTCGAATGTACATGATGGTAGAAATACAAAAACCCCTCGATAATTATGATCTTCTTTAGATGATGAATTCATTGTTTATGGTTTCCATCAACGTTGGAAAAAAAGAGGTCTTCAGGGTGTCCGAAAAAATTTACAATAAAAATGCATAGCAAAAATTCACTAATCAACTTGATCGAAAAATTTAAAGTCTGGCGTCATTCGAATGTATATAGTCGTAGAACAACAGGACACGCTCCACTATGAACTTCTTTAGGCGACGAATTCATCATTTCCTGAATTCTACTCCTTTCCTTCCCATTGTTCGATTTTTAAAATTTTTTGTTTTATTTTATTGTAAAAGGATTTTCGGTTTATGCTCCTCCTTCACCAAACCAGCTACGTTACTTTTGGACTTTGAAACATGCAGTTGAAAATTTATGCAGATTGTTCATAAAAAAAAAATTGTTCAAGTCTTGAATGTTTTGTTTTTTTACAGTTCTTTGGAATTAACTGTCAATTTAGAATATTCAAAAATGGAATCGGCAAGAAATCGACTAAATTTTGAATTAGAATATGGGCTCAGTTTTTCATCGGATCCCAATGAATTTCCTATCACCTCTCCTCCCCCCGCCCCCCGCCCCCCGCCGATGAGGTGAAAATTTAAAAAAAATGAAAAATAACGTGTAACGTGTCGTTTGTTGGGTTTTTGAGGGAACTGAGTTCAAAAATATGCTCAGTTTTTTATCCGATTCTTCTGAGCCGCCCCCCCCCCCCCCCATCGTCTCCCTAAAACTAGGAAATTACTTGGATTTAGGTTAATTTTGTATTCAGTCATTTTCATTGTATCAAAATAAACCCCTACAAATAGCTATTGATGACAAAGATGATTTTTTTGTAAGATAATACATTTTGATGAAAAAATTCATGCATAAAAACACGAGAAAAGTCGGTTACCTCACGGTTTAGGCGTGAGAATTTTTTTTATCAATCATTTTTTTTTAATTTTTTCATATTGGGCGAAAAATTCTCTAAATAAAATTTGTTCAATTTTCAAAGTACCATTCATTTCTTTGGAAGTTTTTTTTTTGATAGATCAATTTTTGAAGACTCTGAAGAATAATTAACATAAATGTAAGTATTTCAATTAGGCTTTACATCATTTTGGTTATGAATGTTTCGGAGATTTTAAATTAAATTCGAAAATAATAAGTCTGATCGTCACCAAGATGGAAATAATTTCAATTTCGGAAGAAAATTTATTGACAATCAATATAACTGGCTCGCAAAAGGAAATTTAATGCTTCAAGAAGATCCCTTCTCGAAGTGAACAGAGGAACAGACTACAGTACTGAATCAAAAATAACTTCTTAATGTCGTTATTTTCAATTCCGAGTAAGTATACCTAATGTGTAAATATTTTCTTTATTAAAATCCCCTATTCCGATTTGAATGGATTTAAATTCTCGATAGGTAACCCCTTATTTGGCACTCTGCGAACAAAGTCGAGTATTCAAGTGAAAATTTTCATAAAAACTTTTTCATTCAGTCTCGAAGTGGAAATTGATGGGAAAATTTACTTTAATTACAAACTATTCATTTATTATAAGCCGACTCGGTTGAACAAAACGTAACTCGCGTATTACTAACGATACACTTAACTTTTAAGATTAACCTTTCTTCTACAAACCTTTAAAGAAAACTTAGGTAAACTAAGCGTAATTATAAACTTGTTTCTTAATTAATTTCTCGCAATCCTACAAAAGCTGCAACATTAATTACGAGTTTTCAAATGAACGTTCGATATAAAAACCGCGATAATGTGAAAGTAAAAAAATCACATTTTTGTATGAAAACAAAAAAAAATCAAAATCGATCGAGCTAAAGCGATATCAAAAAGAAAAAAAAATATGACAGACAATACAAAAGAATCGAAGCCAGAATAATTATGGGATATTCCTTTTTTTTTTCAATTTCAAAAAGTGAAATAAATGTATGATTTTGTTTTATAAAATTGTTTAATATTTTATAACTGACAATCACACGTAGTAAGCCATTCGACTTACCCATTTTAAAATACATACAAAAATGTAAAAAAAATTGATACAAATTGAATAATTCTACACCGTCAACGTAACTGCTAAAAAAAAAGTCACGGAAATTTAAACAGCATTTTCCAACATCTCTTGCCAAGACATCGGTGTAAATGATCCACCGCCTTGACTGACGAAAACAATATTACCATCTATGTAGGCATGTAATTTACCACATTTATATACTTGTTTAGCTTCCATATAACGATTAGGAACTGGCATCCAGAGTACTCCTTGTTCTTCGCATCTCATTTGGATTCTGTCTTTCATTGATAGAGGTTGTTGAGCCATTCTGTTCAGTGCTTCGATGGAATCCTTTGAAAAAAAGGAAAAAGGTAAGTGGTTAAATTTATTTTCATCGGGAATTTCAAATTTCCTTCGTTAAATTTTGCAATATTTACTTTGGGATTTGGTATTCTAGATTTACGTTCTTCCATTGTAACTGCTGGTCCACCCCGGGCTAGACTTATCATATTCATTGCTGATCTAATGTGATCTAAGGACACGAATCGAAAATTAAATTATAAGTTTAAATAGGTACTCAATTGGGTAAATTTTTTTGGAAAAAAATCGATAATTACCATTTACAATTGGTTGAGTTTTAACGTTATCAGGTAAAAGGCTCTTCCATCCGTTGAACCATTGATTGACTTGATCATTATCAGGATTCATATGCAGCCAAGCATTAAGAGTTTGCAACCATTTAGGAAAGAAGCTTTGGTCTAGGATTTGAGCCATCGTATGGGCAGGAATCATTTCAGACCATTCCATTACCCATTTCCAATTATCTAAAACAGGTGAATTTTCAAGATGAAAAAGTCGAAAATGAATAATAAATTCAAATTAATGGAATAGGTATTTTTTCACTTTACCTAAACATTGCTGATGTGGATTAATAACAAATTCGAGTAAAACACTACGTAATTTTGGTACGATGTTATTTACCAAAAAGGCATTCATTTCTCCTGGTTCGAAAACACTCATCCACGGCTGCAACATTAATCTCGCTGATCCATCGGAAGGGTGCCAGTTTATCAAAGCTTTGGAAAGTTTATGTCGAATAGTTGGATATACGCTGGTCTCGAAATTTTTACCTGTTAAAATAATATTCGATAAATTAATCGATTCGAAAAAACGAAACGTTTCTAAATTTCAATTACTACCTAGAAAATTGATCCAAGGATAGATCCACGAATGAATAGGAACACAATCGGTCAATGGATTCCATTCGTCTACATTTTGTTGAATTCTCCTCAATATAATATCTTGTAAAACATTTTCTAAAATTCCTTTCGATATAAAAGGAATCCAATTCATGATAAAATCTACCATCGGTGACCACTGACGACACTGCCATGAACTAAAAAACACGTGCGTTGATTAGTCATTGAAAAAAAATTAAAATTAGAATTGACAGGGAGAAAATACTGACTCGGTAGCAGATCGAACGCAAGGTACCCAAACATCCCACATTAATTTATGATAAGGGTTTAGCAACGTTTGACCAGAATCTTCGAGCTGTAAAATATTTCTCCATTTTAAAAACTCCGGTATTGGTTTGGTAGGTTCTTCCAGAAGTTTCCAATTTTCTAAATGTTCTTTCAGCAATGGTCTGACTATATTTACGGCGAGCACGGGTACTTCGTAGACACAAAATTCGGTAAAATGGTTTTCCTGCGAGAATAACAACGTGAGAAATTTCGGTGTAATCGAATACTTTAAATTGCAAATAAAATTATAATTACTTTCATCGATGAGAAAATCGCTTCGGCTTTATCTAACGTTAGAGTTTTATCTTTAGAAGATTTTACAACAGAATTAACCATGTCGAACATCTTGTGAAAATTATCCATCAACATTTTATCTCGTTTTTGCGTTTGACTGAGATTTTTTTTTTGATTATCCAAAATTTTCAGACGGTCTTCATCTTGTTTCATTTTTTTATCGTTGTCAATAATGGCCTGAAAAATTTCAAAAAAAATTAACGAAAAATTTGATTCTGTTTCCAAGAACATAAAAAAAGAAACGATTCGATTACCTGTTCTGAAACATCGACTAGTAAATTTAAATTATGTTGCAATTCGGGCATCGAAAAATTTGAGAATTTTTTATCTTTTCTTAATTCCCATTCTTCGGCAGGTTTTTGTACTCCTGATATGGCATGATATCCAGAAAGAACCCGTTGCTCAGGTCCAGTCATATCGATTACTTTGACTTTACTCAACTCGCTAGAAAAACATTTCATTTTTCAATAAAGAGGAAACGATAAAAATAAAGATTTGATTTCAGCGATGAATTTATACCTTATTTCTATTTTCTTTTTTCCTGGTTTTTTACTCTCTTCGATGACCTCGTCTACGCTTTTATAAACGTAGCGTATTTTTTTCTTCGGCTCTACACCTTCTTTTCTCCACAACGACGTTCTTTCGGATTTTTCTCCTTTATCACCTTCGATATCTTCGCCCTTTGATTTCTCGAGTTTCGATACTTTGGTTTTTTTCTCAGGTCCATAAGCACCTTTTCAAAAACGTAAATTAATGGAATCGTTACGTAGGAAAAACATAGGTGATGGAATTGAAATTATTTACCGATTGCTCCTCTGCCTTTTCTTAAATGTGCTTCAATAGGTGCCTGGATACCTTGTAAATCTTTACCCAAACCTTTTCCCGGTTGGAAACCCATCTAAACGAGAGAAAAAAATTGAGTACGATGAAAATTTAGAAATAGATTCAAAAATGAACGATAATCACCTGTAATAGCAACTTCGCACCAATTCCTTTCGTATGTTTTTCCCAATTACCGACTCCTTTATCAACCAAGGTAATATTCCGATCTTTAGGGGTTGCTTTTCGCAACCCAGCCATTTCACTAGGATTGAACTCATTGAAATCGGGAAAATTAGGACGATTTTTTCTACCAAAAGATGGACGAACTAATTCTTCGCTGGAAAAATGTATCATCTAGGTTAGAAGCTGATTTTACCGGTACAGGAATGTGGATCTGTTTGATAAACATTGAAAAACATACTCGCTGGAATCAGAGATTATCTCGGGTTCTTCTTCGTCTTCTTTATTACGTCCATCATCTGTGGTATTTGTTGGTTTAGCACCTGGCTGATGAATTCCTCCGGCGATGAAATTAACCGGAGCTTGGTAGTTTTTTTTACCTCTGAAGTGTTTACGATCTCGAGGCTCATCGTCGCTGTTATCTGAATCTTTATCGGCCCATATTCCTAAAATAGAATGATTGTTTAGTGTTAGCGATGGTCATACGAATTGAAAAATTATGATATACCGTAAATCTGCTGATGTTTGGATGGTCTGTGAGCTCTGTGTTGAGTGAATTCGTTATTCAGATCGTCGTCGGTGATTTCAAACTTGATGAATTCTTCATCAGCCATTTCAGATGTGTAGTTTGGAAAGTGTATAAATAAAGTCCAATTTGAGACGCTTCAATTTCAATTTAGTGATTTATGCTTTATGAAATAATACATCATTTTTAAAAAAAATTAATGAAAATCGTTTCTTGAATTTCGTTTTTCCATACTGATAACGAAAAAAAAATAAAAAAATAAATCCAAGGACAAAAATAATAGGTTTGTTCGGGCGACCTCCTGAAGTTACTGAAACTACGGAGGTTACTGAAATCTCACCAACACTTACAAAAGTTACTGCGTAAAAACATGCAGTAACGTTCAGTAGTTTGGCTCCAATTGTGACTTCTAGTCAGATTCCGCAGGTTTCAGTAACTTCAGCAGGTCGCCCGAACAAACCTAATAAGGTATCATTTGAAATCGTATTTTTTCATACGCGCTCCTACAGTAAAATAAATAAACTACAAACAAATGATTATAAGAATTTTCAACCTGGCCTTGAATTTATTAAAGATACCACGTGGTGTTTGTAAACAAAAAGAAAATTATTTTCCCAATTGGAGTCCGCCGGAATCTCACAACTGCACCCTCCCATAAATGATACCGAAAAAGTGAAGTGATACTGCGACCGTGTCGGTCGCGTTCTCGCGTCACGTTGTATTAGGCGGGGTCTACACGTTGGAATGTTGCGTTTGAGATCACATTTCGAAATTCTTTTCATTTTTTTTTTATTATTAATTTTTTCATCACAACATAATCTAACAATATCAACGATTATTTAATGGAAGTAGAATGATTGCAATTTATATACGTTGTTTATTTAAGTATAAAAATACATTATTTTTGATTCTCAAGCCATTTCCATGATAGAATTTCCTAAATTTCAACTTCAAATTACAATATCTAAAAAATCATCTCGACGACCTAGTAATATTTTACATGTTTCTGGACCCAAATTCAACGCTCTTTCCGAAAATGCCGAAAAATTCCAGATCCGCGCAACCCTTCGGCCCCAAAATGAGCTTTTTCTTGGGAAAAATGAGCAAAAATTACGAAAAATACCCTAAAAAAATTGATAAAAATTTTTTTTCAATTTTTTTGACACATCTTCTTGAAGCTGAGATCGCGCCCGATTCAATGGTGCAATTGCCATCTCGATCAGACCAGCGGTTCTCTTAATAATCGCGAATAAGGGGTCGAACGGAAGAAATCTCAGCCAGAAAATCACTTTTTTCAACTAAGCCACGTTTTTATACAATTATACCTGAAATAATTTTTCACTCAAAATCTAAATCGACGACCTGGTTATATTTTACTTGTTTCCTGGACCCAAATTCAACGCTCTTTCCGAAAATGCCGAAAAATTCCAGATCCGCGCAACCCTTCGGCCCCAAAATGGGCTTTTTCTTGGGAAAAAATGAGCAAAAATTACGAAAAATACCCTAAAAAAATTGATAAAAAATGTTTTTTCAATTTTTTTGACACATCTTCTTGAAGCTGAGATCGCGCCCGATTCAATGGTGCAATTGCCATCTCGATCAGACCCAGCGGTTCTCTTAATAATCGCGAATAAGGGGTCGAACAGAAGAAATCTCAGCCAGAAAATCACTTTTTTCAACTAAGCCACGTTTTTATACAATTATACCTGAAATAATTTTCCACTCAAAATCTAAATCGACGACCTGGTTATATTTTACTTGTTTCTGGACCCAAATTCAACGCTCTTTCCGAAAATGCCGAAAAATTCCAGATCCGCGCAACCCTTCGGCCCCAAAATGGGCTTTTTCTTGGGAAAAATGAGCAAAAATTACGAAAAATACCCTAAAAAAATTGATAAAAAATTTTTTTCAATTTTTTTGACACATCTTCTTGAAGCTGAGATCGCGCCCGATTCAATGGTGCAATTGCCATCTCGATCAGACCAGCGGTTCTTCTTAATAATCGCGAATAAGGGGTCGAACGGAAGAAATCTCAGCCAGAAAATCACTTTTTTCAACTAAGCCACGTTTTTATACAATTATACCTGAAATAATTTTTCACTCAAAATCTAAATCGACGACCTGGTTATATTTTACTTGTTTCTGGACCCAAATTCAACGCTCTTTCCGAAAATGCCGAAAAATTCCAGATCCGCGCAACCCTTCGGCCCCAAAATGGGCTTTTTCTTGGGAAAAATGAGCAAAAATTACGAAAAATACCCTAAAAAAATTGATAAAAAATTTTTTCAATTTTTTTGACACATCTTCTTGAAGCTGAGATCGCGCCCGATTCAATGGTGCAATTGCCATCTCGATCAGACCAGCGGTTCTCTTAATAATCGCGAATAAGGGGTCGAACAGAAGAAATCTCAGCCAGAAAATCACTTTTTTCAACTAAGCCACGTTTTTATACAATTATACCTGAAATAATTTTCCACTCAAAATCTAAATCGACGACCTGGTTATATTTTACTTGTTTCTGGACCCAAATTCAACGCTCTTTCCGAAAATGCCGAAAAATTCCAGATCCGCGCAACCCTTCGGCCCCAAAATGGGCTTTTTCTTGGGAAAAATGAGCAAAAATTACGAAAAATACCCTAAAAAAATTGATAAAAAATGTTTTTCAATTTTTTTGACACATCTTCTTGAAGCTGAGATCGCGCCCGATTCAATGGTGCAATTGCCATCTCGATCAGACCAGCGGTTCTCTTAATAATCGCGAATAAGGGGTCGAACGGAAGAAATCTCAGCCAGAAAATCACTTTTTTCAACTAAGCCACGTTTTTATACAATTATACCTGAAATAATTTTTCACTCAAAATCTAAATCGACGACCTGGTTATATTTTACTTGTTTCTGGACCCAAATTCAACGCTCTTTCCGAAAATGCCAAAAAATTCCAGATCCGCGCAACCCTTCGGCCCCAAAATGGGCTTTTTCTTGGGAAAAATGAGCAAAAATTACGAAAAATACCCTAAAAAAATTGATAAAAATTTTTTTTCAATTTTTTTGACACATCTTCTTGAAGCTGAGATCGCGCCCGATTCAATGGTGCAATTGCCATCTCGATCAGACCAGCGGTTCTCTTAATAATCGCGAATAAGGGGTCGAACAGAAGAAATCTCAGCCAGAAAATCACTTTTTTCAACTAAGCCACGTTTTTATACAATTATACCTGAAATAATTTTCCACTCAAAATCTAAATCGACGACCTGGTTATATTTTACTTGTTTCTGGACCCAAATTCAACGCTCTTTCCGAAAATGCCGAAAAATTCCAGATCCGCGCAACCCTTCGGCCCCAAAATGGGCTTTTTCTTGGGAAAAATGAGCAAAAATTACGAAAAATACCCTAAAAAAATTGATAAAAAATTTTTTTCAATTTTTTTGACACATCTTCTTGAAGCTGAGATCGCGCCCGATTCAATGGTGCAATTGCCATCTCGATCAGACCAGCGGTTCTCTTAATAATCGCGAATAAGGGGTCGAACGGAAGAAATCTCAGCCAGAAAATCACTTTTTTCAACTAAGCCACGTTTTTATACAATTATACCTGAAATAATTTTCCACTCAAAATCTAAATCGACGACCTGGTTATATTTTACTTGTTTCTGGACCCAAATTCAACGCTCTTTCCGAAAATGCCGAAAAATTCCAGATCCGCGCAACCCTTCGGCCCCAAAATGGGCTTTTTTTCGGGCAAAAAATTAGTAAAAATTACGAAAAATCCTCTTCAACTTGTCGAAAACTTGGATAAAAAATTAATCTGAACCCATCATTTTGAAGCTGAAATTAAGCCCAATTCAGTGGTGCAATTACCATCGTGATCCGACCAGCGGTTTGCTTATAAATCACGTTTTAGTGTACGAGAGCAGAGAATCTTGGCAAAAACCCACTCTTTCTAATCAAGCCACGTTTTCATAGAATTATACATAGATTTATTTTTCATTAAAAATCTAAATCGGTGACCTAGTAATATTTTACGCGTTTCTGATGCTAAATTTCATGCCCTTTCCGAATCTGCAAAAATTTTTGGAATCCGCACAACCTTTCGGCCCCAAATTGGGTTTTTTTTGGGCAAAAATGAGTAAAAACTTCGAAAAATTCACTGCAATTTTGAAAAAAATTCTGAGAAAATTTTTTAATAACATATATTTTGAAGCTGAAAGCATGCTCGATCCAATGGTGCAATTACCAGTCTGATCTGACCAGTGGTTTGCTTATAAATCACGTTTCAAGTGGTGAGCGGAAAGAATTCTTGCCAGAAAATCACATTTTTCAATCAAGGCATGCTTTCATATGATTCTACTTTGATTTATTTTCTTTAAAAATCTAAATCGACGATCTAGCGATATTTTACATGTTACCGGTCTGAAATTTCACGCTCTTTCCGAAAATGCTAAAATATTTCAGATCTGCGCAACCCTTCCGCTCCAAATCGGGCTTTTTGTGGGCAAAATTTGCAAGAAAATCGTAAAATTCTCCTCAACGTTGATCAAATTGAGTAAAATATTTTTTCAATACATCTTGTGGAAAAAAAAACATTGACATAAAGTCTTTCTATTCCATTTGATGTATAAAATTTTTTTTTTATTCCATTTGTTTCAAAATTGAGAGGAATTTTTCGATTTTCTTGCCCATTTTTCTCACAAAAAGCCCGATTTGGAGCGGAAGGGTTGCGCAGATCTGAAATATTTTAGCATTTTCGGAAAGAGCGTGAAATTTCAGACCGGAAACATGTAAAATATCGCTAGATCGTCGATTTAGATTTTTAAAGAAAATAAATCAAAGTAGAATCATATGAAAGCATGCCTTGATTGAAAAATGTGATTTTCTGGCAAGAATTCTTTCCGCTCACCACTTGAAACGTGATTTATAAGCAAACCACTGGTCAGATCAGACTGGTAATTGCACCATTGGATCGAGCATGCTTTCAGCTTCAAAATATATGTTATTAAAAAATTTTCTCAGAATTTTTTTCGAAATTGCAGTGAATTTTTCGTAATTTTTACTAATTTTTGCCCGAAAAAAGCCCATTTTGGGGCCGAAGGGTTGTGCGGATTTGGAATTTTTCAGCATTTTAGGAAAGAGCGTTGAATTTGGGTCCAGAAACAAGTAAAATATAACCAGGTCGTCGATTTAGATTTTGAGTGAAAAATTATTTCAGGTATAATTGTATAAAAACGTGGCTTAGTTGAAAAAAGTGATTTTCTGGCTGAGATTTCTTCCGTTCGACCCCTTATTCGCGATTATTAAGAGAACCGCTGGTCTGATCGAGATGGCAATTGCACCATTGAATCGGGCGCGATCTCAGCTTCAAGAAGATGTGTCAAAAAAATTGAAAAAAAATTTTTATCAATTTTTTTAGGGTATTTTTCGTAATTTTTGCTCATTTTTCCCAAGAAAAAGCCCATTTTGGGGCCGAAGGGTTGCGCGGATCTGGAATTTTTCGGCATTTTCGGAAAGAGCGTTGAATTTGGGTCCAGAAACAAGTAAAATATAACCAGGTCGTCGATTTAGATTTTGAGTGAAAAATTATTTCAGGTATAATTGTATAAAAACGTGGCTTAGTTGAAAAAAGTGATTTTCTGGCTGAGATTTCTTCCGTTCGACCCCTTATTCGCGATTATTAAGAGAACCGCTGGTCTGATCGAGATGGCAATTGCACCATTGAATCGGGCGCGATCTCAGCTTCAAGAAGATGTGTCAAAAAAATTGAAAAACATTTTTTATCAATTTTTTTAGGGTATTTTTCGTAAATTTTTGCTCATTTTTCCCAAGAAAAAGCCCATTTTGGGGCCGAAGGGTTGCGCGGATCTGGAATTTTTCGGCATTTTCGGAAAGAGCGTTGAATTTGGGTCCAGAAACAAGTAAAATATAACCAGGTCGTCGATTTAGATTTTGAGTGGAAAATTATTTCAGGTATAATTGTATAAAAACGTGGCTTAGTTGAAAAAAGTGATTTTCTGGCTGAGATTTCTTCTGTTCGACCCCTTATTCGCGATTATTAAGAGAACCGCTGGTCTGATCGAGATGGCAATTGCACCATTGAATCGGGCGCGATCTCAGCTTCAAGAAGATGTGTCAAAAAAATTGAAAAAAATTTTTTATCAATTTTTTTAGGGTATTTTTCGTAATTTTTGCTCATTTTTCCCAAGAAAAAGCCCATTTTGGGGCCGAAGGGTTGCGCGGATCTGGAATTTTTCGGCATTTTCGGAAAGAGCGTTGAATTTGGGTCCAGAAACAAGTAAAATATAACCAGGTCGTCGATTTAGATTTTGAGTGAAAAATTATTTCAGGTATAATTGTATAAAAACGTGGCTTAGTTGAAAAAAGTGATTTTCTGGCTGAGATTTCTTCCGTTCGACCCCTTATTCGCGATTATTAAGAGAACCGCTGGTCTGATCGAGATGGCAATTGCACCATTGAATCGGGCGCGATCTCAGCTTCAAGAAGATGTGTCAAAAAAATTGAAAAAAATTTTTTATCAATTTTTTTAGGGTATTTTTCGTAATTTTTGCTCATTTTTCCCAAGAAAAAGCCCATTTTGGGGCCGAAGGGTTGCGCGGATCTGGAATTTTTCGGCATTTTCGGAAAGAGCGTTGAATTTGGGTCCAGAAACAAGTAAAATATAACCAGGTCGTCGATTTAGATTTTGAGTGGAAAATTATTTCAGGTATAATTGTATAAAAACGTGGCTTAGTTGAAAAAAGTGATTTTCTGGCTGAGATTTCTTCTGTTCGACCCCTTATTCGCGATTATTAAGAGAACCGCTGGTCTGATCGAGATGGCAATTGCACCATTGAATCGGGCGCGATCTCAGCTTCAAGAAGATGTGTCAAAAAAATTGAAAAACATTTTTTATCAATTTTTTTAGGGTATTTTTTCGTAATTTTTGCTCAGTTTTCCCACGAAAAAGCCCATTTTGGGGCCGAAGGGTTGCGCGGATCTGGAATTTTTCGGCATTTTCGGAAAGAGCGTTGAATTTGGGTCCAGAAACAAGTAAAATATAACCAGGTCGTCGATTTAGATTTTGAGTGAAAAATTATTTCAGGTATAATTGTATAAAAACGTGGCTTAGTTGAAAAAAGTGATTTTCTGGCTGAGATTTCTTCCGTTCGACCCCTTATTCGCGATTATTAAGAGAACCGCTGGTCTGATCGAGATGGCAATTGCACCATTGAATCGGGCGCGATCTCAGCTTCAAGAAGATGTGTCAAAAAAATTGAAAAAAATTTTTTATCAATTTTTTTAGGGTATTTTTCGTAATTTTTGCTCATTTTTCCCAAGAAAAAGCTCATTTTGGGGCCGAAGGGTTGCGCGGATCTGGAATTTTTCGGCATTTTCGGAAAGAGCGTTGAATTTGGGTCCAGAAACATGTAAAATATTACTAGGTCGTCGAGATGATTTTTTAGATATTGTAATTTGAAGTTGAAATTTAGGAAATTCTATCATGGAAATGGCTTGAGAATCAAAAATAATGTATTTTTATACTTAAATAAACAACGTATATAAATTGCAATCATTCTACTTCCATTAAATAATCGTTGATATTGTTAGATTATGTTGTGATGAAAAAATTAATAATAAAAAAAAAATGAAAAGAATTTCGAAATGTGATCTCAAACGCAACATTCCAACGTGTAGACCCCGCCTAATACAACGTGACGCGAGAACGCGACCGACACTATAGTACCCTAACCGACACGGTCGCAGTATCACTTCACTTTTTCGGTATCATTTATGGGAGGGTGCAGTTGTGAGATTCCGTCCGATTCTCCCAATTGCGATTTTCTTTCAATTTCTGCCAATTTTGATAAAATTCGTCGTGGAAAAGTTAGTTTAGTTTTAATTCGTATATTCATAATTTTAATTATTAAACATGTAAACGTTCGTACACATTTTTATATTTCCGAATGAATTCTTTTTCTTGTTTTTACACCTGTGAACTGATGTATCTAGTGGCATTTTAAGTGATAATGGTAATCATGAGCGAATTGCATAGGAAAATAATTCGTAATAGTAAGTTTTGAAGATTTATTTTTATGCTATTAATATTCAGTAATGATGTTTCAATTATAATATATATATTTCTTTTAGAATTGCGAAAGATGGAATTCGATGTTGATCGTTTCGCTATGGAAGTAGAGAACTTTGCGAAGGATTATATTAATAATCGGATTGAATATACGATGCAAAGGAATATTGAAGATTACATTAAAATGCTGTAAGTAGTTGTCTAGTTGTTTCAAAGATATTATTCTGTAAATCTTCATTGGATTAATTGATATTGATAATAATACTGGTTTCTTTTCGAACAGACGACACAATAAAGAAGAAACTAAAACCTCTATTTCTAATGCTGAAAGCGCCGGCCCTAATTGTAATTGGGATCTCTACGATGATGAAGAAGGTATTTTCAATCGAATTATTTTTCAGCTTTTACTTATCTTATGCGTGCTTTGCAATAAAGTAATGTCTAATTTCAGAAGAAGGTGTAATACAGCAACGTTTCGCCAAGCAATTGGCATCTGACATTCGCGATGTTCTTGCTGCACATAAAATGCAGAAACTTGCGGCGTTGACGCTATGCTACAAGTTAGGGCTTCCGAGTAACACGCGGATTTTACTTGGATTGTGTACGCCAGTCCAACTGAAGCGATGCCGCATTAAAAAAAGAAATATTTTTAAGGATAAAGAAATCAATGTTGTGAAATGAAGGTGATATGTATTCATGTACTACGTAACTTTTTTCCCTATCGTTCTTTAGTTTTAAAAATAGACGACTATACCGATTTTATTGATTTAAAAAAAAAGATTTTTCAATTTTGCAGAATGTCTTTTTAGTTTGTTCCTAAGTTAATTTATTATTGCTGATACATAATTTATTATTTTTATTTTTATAATTTTACGTGTGTGATTATGATTAATTATTGTGCATTGTTCAAGTCAGGTTACCTAAATATTTGTGCAGACTTCATGTAGTAACCAGGTACTAAATTTTTATTGTGCCTTATTTTATTAAACTTTCGAGTACCGAATGAGTATCTACGAGTTTTTACTTTTTTGTTTTTTTTCTTCTCGGTTCCTGAGGAACTTTTTCTGGATAAGATTATTTATTTATTTATTTGTGAATTTTATTAATAGATTTTTATTTTTCATGGTGTTTGTTCTGTTTGTTTCATTTTAATTACTGAAAAGATTTATTTTTACCTAGCTAAAAATGGAAAATTAGTATTTTATTGGGAGGCGACGGAGATTTTTGAAGTAAATTTTGTTACAGTTCTACACACGTATACATGGACTTCACAAGAAAGGTATTCCAATTTCCGATCGGCAGTAAAATTTTGGTCCGAAACAAAAATATATTGTAAAAATACATCATAAAAGAATTACCTATCCCAAGATTTTAAGTGCTGAAGTTCATTGCTGGAATCTTTGAAAAATTCAAAATTATTATGTTATGGCCATGTCGATTTGCAAAATATGAAATTTTGCTCTAATCGACAGAAAAAGCTAGAATTCCGTACATACCCTATTTTCGACCTTTAAAAACGATTGGAAACGGTTTTGAGGTGTTCTAGAGCCTCCAAAGAATTTTGGAATTTAATAGTTTCAAAAAATAGTCCATAAAAATGTTTCATATGAATTATCGCACTTACGAATGCAGATTAAGTACCTACTACCAATAATGATGACTTATTTGATCGATTCGATTAGAGCATAATTCTCCGAAATTCGTAACTGCCACTTGAGGTTAAAATTCAGAAAATTGTTTATTTTTAAAAAAAATTAACCAATCGTCAAGCAGATTTATCTAATTTTTAATGAATTCTTCAATATTTTTGAAAAACTGACCAATTTTCGGAAAACTGCCCAATTTTTAGAAAAATTTTCAAATCTTTAAACAGTTTTACAAATTTTTTAAATCATAATTTTTTGAAAATTTGAAATCAATCATCGAGTACGATTTTGAAAGGGGAAGTGTTACATTTTTTGATTTTTTTTTTACTATTTCTGAGAAAAAAGGGGCCTGAAATTTTTGCACTGCGATTGGAACCTTCGTTTCAGCATTAGCCGTCAAAAGAAGCTCTGGATGTCGTGGATGTGATTTTGAAATTTTTTTTGACATTTTTGGGAGTTTTGGGTTCAAAATTTCATTGCCGTTAAGGATTTTGAAAATTGAATACCTCCCTCTCGTCAGTATTCTCCAAGTTTTCTTTTTAATTCTTCAAATTGTATTTTTCTCGTCAAATTATTTCAATTCTATCGCTCAAAAATTCAAATAATTCGTAATTTTCTAATTTTTTATAAAAAATTTAAAATTCAGAGTGGTTGTGATGACGCAATACAGACCTGAACCAATAACATCGTGTAAAAACACTCACAAGCTACGAATCCATCGTACAAATCCAACAAACAATTCGCCGATTCCAATGATGTAAGTTTTTCATTTTTTTGCAACTTTCATCAATTCGTGACAACTTTCATCAAAGTTGTCCTCGTATTTCGTCAATATTTAATAATTCGCGTGTAAAAATGAGTAAAAAGTCGACCAAGAAACCGGGCATCCAAAAAGATGACATCCTCCAAGCCGTCGTCGTCATGGACTCGTTCAACAAAAACTTTATGCCAGCTTGTCCCTGCATAGCAACTTTACCAGTAGTCAACAAGAAACTAATAGATTACAGCTTAGAATGGCTCAACTCATCCGGCGTCGGCGAAGTAATTCTCTTCTGTTCATCGAACGTGACCGAAATAAAAAAACACGTAAGCTCCAAAACACATCTGAACATCGACGTGAAAATACTTATCTCCGAAGACTGCTGTTCTCTGGGTGACGTTATGAGAGCCCTCGATAAATACGCGGTAATCCGATCCACGTTCATATTACTTACCGTTGACGTCATCGGTAACGTTAACTTTACATCAGCTTTAGATAAGTTCAAAGCAATTCAGAATAAGGATAAAGGTGCATCGATGATAATCCTCTGTAAACCGGTCGGCAGACAGAGGAAAGATCTTGAAAACAAGACTGTCATAGTATCCAATTCCGATAACCGTATAATCTCCTATCAAATTCAAGATTCTAAGAATATCGATATACCTATGGATATATTATTAGAACACGATTACATAGATCTGAAGAACGATCTGCTCCAAGTCGGCGTCGCCATCTGTTCCGTTGCAGTTCCTCCTTTATTTAGTGACAATTTTGATTTCCAGTCTTTGGATGATTTTATACGCGGGTTGTTAGTGAGCGAAGAAGTCGTCCAAGGTACGGTGTACTACGATACTGTCAAAGATAACGAATACTTGAATAAGATCAC
Source organism: Pseudococcus viburni (assembly GCA_033439095.1). Taxonomy (NCBI): domain Eukaryota; kingdom Metazoa; phylum Arthropoda; class Insecta; order Hemiptera; family Pseudococcidae; genus Pseudococcus; species Pseudococcus viburni. Next base: position 91,598 of record JAVBJF010000494.1, on the reverse strand, counting down.
GAACTGGCCAATGTACCAAATAGTCAGTCAGGATATTATTCGACGATGGACGTACCCCATGGTGCCAGATATCACCGAAAAGTATATCTACGGTAAAAACAGCATTTATTTGAAGAATGTCACCATTTGTAAAAATTGTAAACTCATCTCAGACGTGGTAATCGGCAACAAGACCAAATTAAACGAAAAAGTCTACGTGGACCACTCAGTCATCGGAGACAATTGCGTCATCGGCGAAAACGTCCACATCGAGAATTCGTACATCTTCAGTAACGTTACCATCGAGAAAAACAGCGTTATAAAGCATTCGGTGATCGGAGAAAATTGCCATATAAAAGAAAACTGCAACTTGAGCGGAAATTGCATTCTAGGACCGGAGGTAATCGTGGGTGAAAATAACCAGCTGAATAAAATCTTCCTCGTCTCCGCCGAAGGATCGAATAGAAAATCATCCATTTCTGAAAACGGTTCTAATTATAAACATTCGATGTTCGATAATTCCGATTCCGAAGATGAAGAACCACCTCCTCGTCTAGTGACCGAACGAAATCTACAAAGTGAGAATGACGAATCGATGTCCGAAAGTAGTTTCGGTTCGTCCGACGATGATCAACACGAACGTATACTAGAAGAAGATGAAGATATATTTTTCAACGAAGTAGTCGACTCGTTAACCAGAGGCTTGGAAGATAAACTGAAATGCGAAAATCTAATATTAGAGATCAATTCGTCCCGATACGCTTATAATATCGCTGTCAGAGATGTAAATAGTAACTTGATCCGGGCTATTTTGCAAATCGAATCGTCCAAAATTGATAATACCAATACGAAGCAATTGCTCCAGTATACTCAATCGAAACTTAATTATTTTATGCCTTTGATTGAAAACTACATTAAAAGTAGCGATGCTCAACAAGACTGTCTTACAGCCATCGAAAATTATTTTACGACTTATAACGCGTCAAGAACCGAAGAAGAATACGAAGCTATGTTGAAAATCGTACCTAAAATTTTACACTTTTTTTACGATAAAAATGTGATCGAAGAAAATGAAATTTGTTCGTGGTATAAGAAAATCGAAACTCGTGAATTGAGAGATGCTCTAACGTCGTTTATTACGTGGCTTCAGGAAGCCGACGAAGAATCCGATGAGTCTAGTGATTAAATAATGACGTTATTTTTTATTGTATTTTTTTTTTCTCGAACGATGCACTAACTATGTTGTATTTATTATGAGATGTTTGTTTTTTTGCATCTGTAATAAAGTGTTACAATTTTAGTCGATTTTTTTCCTGGTATTGAAAATTTTTGTGTTATGAAAGTATTCGTGTTAGTTTAAATTCCATCTTTTCCATCCATGGCAACACTTGAGATTTGTGAATTATTTGTTTGACTTGGGGAACCATTTTCACCAAGTTTTATTTTTGAAAACTGACAAAAACAAGTAAAAAATTATTTTTGAAATTCTGACTGAAATTCTCATTAATTGCTCAGTTATTTTCTTAGAAATAAATACCCAATTTTCAAATGGAAATGAATCACAGGTGACTTGAGTGAAATGATTTGAGGTTTTTGTAATGATATTTTCATTCTAATTCTATCCCAACAATTTATCAACTTTTTGAGAAAAACTCGTTACTGATTCGTACTCTTTGCAAATATTATGTGAAATAGTGATCGTATCCTAAAAAAATTTTCTCTAGGAATTTTGGAAAAAAAGTTGGTTTGAGGGCGATACCACGCCCTTGATGCTCAAAAAAAGTCCCGAAGTTCAAAAATGTGAAAGTTTTGATTTTTTTCTTTAAAATAAATTTTCCAGATTACGGTGACTGGCGTCTTTTTCGAATACTTGGGATGTTGGGAGCTTATGATACAGCTTCCCAACCAATTTTTTTTCAGATTCTTCGCAAAATCGACATCACGAATAGAAATCAAATTTTCCCAATTTTTGGGGTTCAAGTTTTTTTTTCGAATTCATACAGGGTGTTCCATGAATCGTCTGCCAAACATATTTTTTTCGATATAACCGGGTACCACTAAAAAAAACCTTGAGATGAACATGTTGCCTATTTTAAAAATTAAAGAGGCAAATGACGCTTCTAAAAAAAAGGCCAAAAAATTTCTCAACCATGGGAATGGATAGTACTTTGAAAACTGAACAAATTTTCACTTCATGACTTTTTGCCTATCTTTAAAATTGAAGGGGATACAAAAAAATTATTCAAAAAAATTCTCAAAAAATGAACTGATGAAGGGAATGGATAGTACGTTAAAAACTGAAGAAATTTTGTTCCGTAGATTTTTTGCCTAATATCAAAAATGAGGTTTATTAAAAATTGAGAAAATTTGAACATTTTTTGAAGCCCATTTATTTTGAATGACCCGTAGCCCCTTCATTTTCGATGATAGGCATTTCTTCAGTTTTCAACTTACTATCCATTCCCTTGATTAGTTCATTTTCATCTAAACAATAGTGTTTTTGGGCAATTGAAGCACGAAATATTCAAAAATGACGTCGTTTTCAACTAATTTGAGGTTGCTAATTCCAAATATGACATTAATTTTCACCCATCTTAGATCGATTCGCCATAAAGAGCATTTTCGAAGTAAAAATGAGTAATATCTCCAAAACAAAAGTCCAGCGTCGGGAATGGACACCGGATTCGGAATCAGCGACCTCGAATTAGTCGTATTCGACTCCTTTTCTACGTATTTAGCCATAAAAATGGCATAAATTATCGTTTTTGCAAGATGTAGGTATAATAAATGTAGGTATTCATAGCAGTTACTGCTCCCACAAATCGCAACTTCGCTACCTACTTATTTTGAAAATATACCTATTTAATCATTTTAACTACTTTTAAAGCAGAAAATATCCAAAATAGGAGTCGAATACAACTAAATCGAGGTCGCTAATTCTGAATCCGGCGTCCATTTCCTGCGCCAGGCTTGTGCTTCGAAGATATGGCCGATTTTCACCTGAAAAATACGATTTTAGGGCATTTAAGGGGCGAGATACTCAAAAATACGGTCGTTTTCAACTAATTTGAGGTCGCTAATTGCAAATAAGACATTAATTTTCACCCACCTTAGATCGACTCTCCATAAAGAGCATTTTCGAAGTAAAAATGGGTAATATCTCCGAAACAAAAGCCCAGTGACGGAAATGGACATCGGATTCGGAATCAGCGACCTCGAATTAGTCGTATTCGACTCCTTTTCTACGTATTTAGCCATAAAAATGGCATAAATTATCGTTTTTGCAAGATGTAGGTATAATAAATGTAGGTATTCATAGCAGTTACTGCTCCCACAAATCGCAACTTCGCTACCTACTTATTTTGAAAATATACCTATTTAATCATTTTAACTGCTTTTAAAGCAGAAAATATCCAAAATAGGAGTCAAATATAACTAATTCGAGGTCGCTAATTCTGAATCCGGCGTCCATTTCCTGCGCCAGGCTTGTGCTTCGAAGATATGACCTATTTTCACCAGAAAAATACGATTTTAGGGCATTTAAGGGGCGAGATACTCAAAAATACGGTCATTTTCGACCAATTTGAGGCCGCTGATTGCAAATAAGACATTAATTTTCACCCACCTTAGATCGACTCTCCATAAAGAGCATTTTCGAAGTAAAAATGGGTAATATCTCCGAAACAAAAGCCCAGTGACGGAAATGGACATCGGATTCGGAATCAGCGACCTCGAATTAGTCGTATTCGACTCCTTTTCTACGTATTTAGCCATAAAAATGGCATAAATTATCGTTTTTGCAAGATGTAGGTATAATAAATGTAGGTATTCATAGCAGTTACTGCTCCCACAAATCGCAACTTCGCTACCTACTTATTTTGAAAATATACCTATTTAATCATTTTAACTGCTTTTAAAGCAGAAAATATCCAAAATAGAGTCAAATATAACTAATTCGAGGTCGCTAATTCTGAATCCGGCGTCCATTTCCTGCGCCAGGCTTGTGCTTCGAAGATATGACCTATTTTCACCAGAAAAATACGATTTTAGGGCATTTAAGGGGCGAGATACTCAAAAATACGGTCATTTTCGACCAATTTGAGGCCGCTGATTGCAAATAAGACATTAATTTTCACCCACCTTAGATCGACTCTCCATAAAGAGCATTTTCGAAGTAAAAATGGGTAATATCTCCGAAACAAAAGCCCAGTGACGGAAATGGACATCGGATTCGGAATCAGCGACCTCGAATTAGTCGTATTCGACTCCTTTTCTACGTATTTAGCCATAAAAATGGCATAAATTATCGTTTTTGCAAGATGTAGGTATAATAAATGTAGGTATTCATAGCAGTTACTGCTCCCACAAATCGCAACTTCGCTACCTACTTATTTTGAAAATATACCTATTTAATCATTTTAACTGCTTTTAAAGCAGAAAATATCCAAAATAGGAGTCAAATATAACTAATTCGAGGTCGCTAATTCTGAATCCGGCGTCCATTTCCTGCGCCAGGCTTGTGCTTCGAAGATATGACCTATTTTCACCAGAAAAATACGATTTTAGGGCATTTAAGGGGCGAGATACTCAAAAATACGGTCATTTTCGACCAATTTGAGGCCGCTGATTACAAATATGACATTAATTTTCACCCATCTTGGACCATTTCGCCATAAAGAGCATTTTCGAGGTAAAAATGGATAATATCTCCGAAACAAAAGCCCAGTGATGGAAATGGACATCGGATTCGGAATCAGCGACCTCGAATTAGTCGTATTCGACTCCTTTTCTACGTATTTAGCCATAAAAATGGCATAAATTATCGTTTTTGCAAGATGTAGGTATTCATAGCAGTTACTGCTCCCACAAATCGCAACTTCGCTACCTACTTATTTTGAAAATATACCTATTTAATCATTTTAACTGCTTTTAAAGCAGAAAATATCCAAAATAGGAGTCGAATATAACTAATTCGAGGTCGCTGATTCTGAATCCGGCGTCCATTTCCTGCGCCAGGCCTTTGTTTTGGAGATATGGCCTATAAAAAACGTCTATCTTCTTCGATGAATCACTGCTTCACTGCTTCACTGCTATTTTTAAATCATTTATCAACAGTTCATTTCATAAGCGCACCCCGGGGAGAGGGGCTCAAGGGGCTCTATCCTCCCATAAGCTCGAAAAGGAGATTTTTTTATCATAAAAATGTCAAAGATGAGTATAAGATAAGTATAATTTTTTTTTTAATTTACGCCCTGATTTTGCCCGGGCAGTATTTTTATTCAGTAACTAGGTAGGTACCTACCTATTTCTTGAATAAACATATCTACCACTCTCTAAATTTGAATCAGTAGAATTTGCAAAAATCCTGCTCTTTTTAATCAGTATTGATTTTTGACTGATTTTTCGGTCAAAAATTACTAATTTCTCAGTTGATGTCCTATTTATCAGAAAAAATCAGTAACTTTGACTAAAAAATCAGAAAATCTTGTCTTTTAAATTTCTTGTTCAAATTTGTAGGTACTTATGTATTATCTGCCTATTGAAAATACCCCAACTACTTCAGTCTCATTAAAATAACAGGTTACTTCATCTTTTTATTGGACTTTTTTTCTCGAAATCTCAGCCCCTCCCTCAGGTTTTAAAAAATTCCAAAGATTTCAATATTAAGAATCGGAGATCTTTCGACATCTTCTATTTTCCTAGTAAAACTGGTGATTTTTAACGTCAAAATTCCACCGAGATGCGCTTTCGACCTGTCAAATGAGTTGCATATCAACATAAATTGAAGGGGCAAAGATTAAAATTTTAATTTTTTAAATTTTGAGCTAAGCGAGATATCGATTTCAGGGTTGTTTTTGGTTAATTTGAGGTCACTGGGTTGCTTCCAGCTTGGGTTATGTATGTATACATAAATTTGTCGTCGTTCCTAACAAATTTTGATCGATCATTTTTTTAAATGTTAGTAAAAAATTATCTGAAAAAATTTGTTTAATTTTCATAATACATAGTTAACTGGGTATTGTTTAATTTCTTAATTACCTAGTTTCTTTTAAGATTTTTTAGAACGATTTTTTTTCGTGATCCTTCAATTATCAGGGTGGACAAAAAGTTAAAATATTATGAAATTAATTTCAATTTTCAAGATACTACTTATTCTCACGATTCATGAGTGATGTTGGAATTTTCATAAGAGGGGAGGGGGAGGTGATTAAATTAAATTTGTTGATTGAAAGTTCAATTTAAATGAGAGGGTATGACATTTTGCATGTTAATTTTTTTTTTAAGAGCTTAAAATATTTCAGAAAATTAACTAAGTAGTTCAAGGAATGAAAACTTGAAAAACGACGTAGTTTTTGAAATAATTTTCCAAAATACGGGGTATATTTGAATTTACAACCCATTTTCCATCATTGGCGGATTCCCTTCCTCCCCTCCAGTCGTTCTGGAAAAATTCACCAGATATGAAAATCACTCCAAGTTTCATCGAAATACATTTTTTATAGCCCTGAGGACTGAGGTGATCTAGGGGAAAGGGTATTATACTCCAAATCATCCCTAAAATCGTCCATCTATTTTTTTCAGCAAACATTTGCCCCTTGATAATCGAAAAAAATTTCGATTTTTCGTCAAATTATGCTGAATATTTCTGGATAAAGTAAGTACGGTGGATGGGCTTCTGTTAATTTCAATTCCATGGCAACACTAAGGGCTCGTGGAATATTGGTCTGGAATTGTATAATGAGTCAAAGTTGTATTTGCAGTTATTATTGGTTCGGCAGAGATAATAGAAGTGGTGAATATATTTTTTTTAATGGCTAGAGAACCATTTTTACCAGGATTCAATTTTGAAAGTAAACAAGTAAGATTATTTTGAACTAAAATTTTAATTAAGTAGGTAATTCATTTAATTCGACAGCTTTCTTGAATGAAATAATTTGATGACAATTGTCATCATCACGAGAAATTTTTAATTTTTAATTCAAGGGAAAGGATTATCACCTTCGACAGCAATTCAGCATCAAGAATGGCTACGGAATTCCTAAACTTGATCTAGAATCAATCACATTGAATGAACCAGTACCTTTTGAAACAACTTACGATTTCATCAAGTGAATGAATTTGCCTATTCTTTTCTAAGCACTGAGAAAAAATATCAATAAAATTCATTAAATTTTCAAATTTTATATATTTTTTTTATAGATTTAATCCGCTTGAAAGATTCACAAAAATCACCAAATCGAAACCACTGCCATATAAACCACATTACGTGATAAATGACGGTCGATGTTTATCATTCCAAGGATATTTCAGAACAGATATTCCGGAATTCAGTCCTGAAAAGCAATTCTATCGTAAAATCAATATCGTGTATTATTTGGAAGACGATACAATAACTATCATCGAGCCACCGGTCGCAGTACGTGGCAAATTTACCCTCGAATTGTATTTGAAACTCGGTAAATAAATTTTAAATAAGAAAAATTATATATTGTTTCGTAGAATGCTGGTTATTTGCAAGGCAGAATTGTACGAAGAGGTCGTATTCCTAAACCGAGATCCAACGAAACATGGCATTGGAAACATTTAAATATAGGTATCGATATAGAAATATATGGTATATTATATCATATCAGCAGCTGCGATCAATTCACCAGGGTATAAGACCTTTGCAATTTGTTTCGTACCTGCCTACTTAACTTATTTACACAATAATTCAGAAAGTTTTCTCATCAGCTGTGTATGAAAATTATATTTAGGAATATTTGCTCAGTCGTGGTATCGAGGTAAATGAGAATGAAGAAATCCCAAGGAATGTCGAGATTAATCATTCAATGAGAAAATTCAGCTGTTATCACAGCACTCAGGATACATCGTCGCAAGACAAGTTGTATCGATTTTTACAATACGACAGAAAGGTGTTGAGGTAATGGATAAATTTTTTAAATGATCGAGTTCCCATTAGATACTAAGTTGAAGAGAAAAAGTACGCTTCCATTTTCCCTGAAAAATTTTTAATTAATTTTTTAACGCTCATCCTTCCTTCCCTCCCATTGCAATTTGAGAAAAAAATTGTTTTTACTTTTAAAATCATTTTTTCCAAATTTTACATCCTATTTATAGATGAAATTAAATTGATTACTTGAATGAACTTTTATTGCTGTCAAGTTTACCCAGAGCCGGCGGATCATTTTTTCTCCATAGGTGCTCGCACTCTGGGGGACGAGCATATTTTTCAACTCTAAAAATCTTCCCCAAAAATATTTTCCAACTCCAAAATATTTTCATCTAAAATAAAGTTTTTTATAAGTAAACTTTGAAATTTTTTTCCCTTTAATTTTTTCTCAGGTCAAAAATTTTCTCAACTCTGGTATTTTTTTCAACTTTAGAAATTTTTTCAATGTTAAATATTTTCTCAAACTTGTTTACTTACCTCTCGAAATTTTTTCAGCTCAGAATTTTTTCTCAAATTTTTTCCCGCTCTACAATAAAAAAAATTTGAAAAAATTTAGGTTGGAAAAAATTCTAAGAAAATCAAGATGAAAAAATTAGAGAGAATGTCAAATTTTTAAAAATTTTCAAACCAAAGAATGAAATTTTATACACTCGATAATTGATATAAATATCAGTGAATGAAAAAATGTTGGTGAACGAAAATTGAAAAAAACCTTGGGAGCTAAAAAAAATGTTGAGGAAGAATTTTCAAAACTGGAAAAATTTTTTTGGAGTAGAATAAATTGAAATTTTGAGAAAAAAATTTGAAACCTGAAAAAAATACAATTTTGAAAAATAGTACACGATGATTTTTATCATTGTGCTGTCAAGGTGCTGTAAATCAGAGTTTCTTCATATATACTTAGCTAAAAGCTGAAACGAAAGCTGAAAGCTAGCCAAAAGCTAGCTGCATTTATCAAAAACTAAAAGCTAAATCCAAAAGTTTTATTTTTGAAATTTTCAGCCGAAAGCCAAAAACAGAAGTTTTGTTTTACTTATTTTCATTCCTGGATTTCAGTTTGGTGTGAAATTTTTCATTAAAAAAAAAAAAATTGGTACTATTGTGATTGAGTTTCAAATTTTTTTCAAGTACTGATCGTGAAAAATTATGTCTAAAATAAGTATCAAAAATTTAAAAAAACTAAATTTTTTTAAAACAAATCTCCGTTTTTAAGAAAATTTTTACAACCTTTTCAACAATTTATTGATTTTTTATAAAAATTTTCAGGGGTTTCAGATTTTTGACAACTTTTTGTCAGCTTTCGTTAAACTATTGAAGTACATTTAAATTTTTTACATTTTTAAGCCCTCTCCCTTATTCTAAGCAAATTGTTAAAATGTTCCAGATTTTACGCATTGTGGGACGATCGAGGAAACGAATTTGGGGATATCAGCCATTACAAAGTTCATTATTATTTAATAGACGATACCGTAGAAATCAAACAAGTTAAAGATAAATTCAAGCAGAATGAGCCATTTCATCGACTCTTGAGTAGGACTAAATTGCCGAAAAATTACTCTCCAGGAACAGGTATAAAATGCTAAAGTATGAATCCAGTTTTCAAAAAAAAAAATTAAATTAATTATGTCAGAAAAATGATAATCGGCGGGTTTAGGTTTTTAAAACAAATGGAAAAAGTTGATTAATCATCGATACCTTTATTATTTTCAAAACAGCATTACAGGTCAGTGCTTCGGTAGCTTGTAACAATGTTTCCAATCAAGAATATTACGAGCCAAAAGATTTCCTAGTTGGAGGCACAATTTCTGTGTTGGGAAGAGAGTTAGTATACTTAATTATATCTCCTTCTCCCCCTTCCCCCAAAAAATTACGAATAAGTAACAAAATTCCATAGACTATACTATTCTTCTTTTTATTTTTCATCTCAGATTTTTCCTATACGATTGCGACCAATTTACCAGACGTTATTACAGAGACTGTTTGAAAATAGAGCAACCGGCATCGATCAGTATTAGAGAAACATGCCCTGAGCCAGTAAAAAAAGTAGGTACTTTACCATTTATTATATCTATTCGCACCTGGATACGTTTTATTTTCAATTTTACGTTTACACAAAATTTCTACGGGAACATAACTCAGACCGAGGTAAATTGTAAAAGCTGCATCTACCTGCCAAAAGTAAATCTCGTGAAAAATTTTTTTGCTCAAAATTGCGAAATTCAAGTTATGTGAATTTTTATTTTCCAAGGGTATTTTCCTCTCATTGATATACAGATGGGTAAAAAGTGTAACATAAATATTTTACTGTGCTGAGGGACCAAATTTTAAAACAGGAGACTAAAGTTTGGAGACCAAATTTTGACAAAAAAATTTTGGAGACCGTTGATATAAAATTTTATTAAGAATTGAAAAAAATGGAAAAAAATTGGTTAATTGATTTTTACAAGTGATAAATTAAACATTGAAAAAATTTGAAAATGTGATTTTTTATGAACAAATTTTCCTAAGACTGACAAAATATGGAAATTTTAATTTCATGATAATGCTTAGCTAGTTGGAAAGTAAAAAAAAATCTTGAACACCTAACCATAGAGTAAAAATACTAACATTTTAACAAAGATTTATCGACTAAAAAAATTGAACTGAAAGAGAGCAGTTTACGATGATTTTCGACACCCCCTCCCCCCTCCTCCACCAAACTATCTTGGAGATATCTGAGGCAATCTGCGAATCTCTGAGATTATCTGCAAGCATCCTGGGGCACCTGAGACTGTGAGCGAACAATCTAGGCCATTTTTCGAACTCTCCAGACTGTCAAATATTACAAATAAATTTTCAATAATTTTACAAAAATCGAAAAGCCACAGATACTTATGTCAAATGTTACCAAAACGTCAATTTTTCATGTTTTCCAATGTCTGACAAAATATCAAAAAGTTACAGAAATGTCAAGTAAAAATTCGATTGTTATTGCTTGGTGATGAAAAATTTTGTAAAAAAAATATACAAAGTGATTACAAATCATAAATATTTTTTAACGACGAATTTTTATTAAAATGTCAGATATTTATCTAATTGTTTTTCAGCTGATGATATTTTATCAAAATGTCAGGGTACCTATTCAAGTCTTTTTTCATGTTTTTTTTTTTCAATTTTTAAAATATTGCCAAGCAATAATATTAATTAAATTAAAAATGATGATCAAATTTGACATTTTTGTAATATTTTGACATTTTGTCAGATTCTGGAAAACAAAAAACTGGCGTGAAAATGATAAAATAGGTATCTCGTAAATTAGAACATAAGTCATGCAGAAAATCTCAATTAAAAGCTTCAGAAGGTCAAAGGAAGGGGACTTGGTGAAAAAAAATCCACAGAAATACGACACCATCTCCATTATTGAAAGGAAGACGAAAATTGAAATGATAATACAAAGAGCTCGAATTTCACAGTTTCAAGCAGGAATTTTTTTCAAAGGTTTCACTGCTTACTTTAAATTACGATTTTATTTTATTTTTTTAAAAGAATCGAATACATTTTTTGGTAAATACCTATACCTACATTCTGTTTGAATTAGGGGAATATTCACACAAACTTCATGTGAAATTTTTACAAGTAGCTAAAAGTAGAGACAAGAGACACTACTTTCGATGTGTTAATAATAATTGTTAATTTGTTATACCTGCGTATATTTAATTTTAGGAAATTCCACCCCATACGGGAATCGGTCAACCCGAGGACACTTTACAGTCGTGTTTATCAATCGTACCGAAACCGCCGAAAAAGGATATAATTCATTACATCGAAAATACAAACAAGGTCGATATTCATAATTTTCTCTATAAATTTTAAAAAATTAAAATAAACAGGTAAATTTTAACCACAGCTAAATCAAAACTACCACGGACACATTTCTATTTAATTATTTGTCTCGAGCATCGAAACGCGACTGCTATGACGTCAATGACCAAACCTAACGAAGAAAATTTCTCTATTCAACAGGTACTCAGATATTCAGCCAAAATGGACTCGACCTCGGACACAGACAAGGATAGAAAATTCATCATACAGTATTCTCTGGCCGACGGCAAAATCTCTATTTACGAAATTAAAACATTAAATTCGGGCTTCCCATCTGGGTATTTTTTAAAATCAGCCTTGGTACCGAAACCACTCTCGTTAGATGATAACGTCGAATATTACTCGCCGGCAGATTTCGCTATAGGTAGGTACCTATGAATTTTTAACCACCAAACTATAGCTACCTATAAAGAGTTTCTAATACAAAAACACCGTTAGGATTTTTTTTCTAAAAAAAAAACTTCCACCGACATTACTTAATAACTTCATTCTATGGGCTTACCATTTTTAGCTTTTATCTTATTCAGAAATAATCCCTATTTTGGTCGAGGAAAAATGCGAATTAAAGGGTGCAGAGTGAACTCGTACAAAAAACTTTCTTTTATAAAATAGCGTGACAAATTCTTACGAAAAGATTACAAATATAAAGTTTCCAGATTATAAGAAGCTTTTTGCCAAACGCCATTTTGAAATTAAAATTCCAAATGTTCGAAAGCGTCGGAGTAATTTTTTTTCAACTCTTTCAATAGATATCTCGAATCTAACACCTGACGACACCTAAATTTCTGAAAGTACAGAATATTAATTCGTGTGATATTCGTTCATTTGGACAGTGGAAAATTTTTCACAATCGAAAACCTAGCTACTAATTTTTTCTGCCGAAATGTAAAGGAAAGTTTTCACTTCGTTGATAGGAAAACTTTGAAGTGAAATTTCATTCGAAAATTTGTTTGAAAATTGGTCTCGCCAAGATATTCCTGCTTCAATTCAAATTAAAATAAAACCGATGGAAAATTTTTGAAAACAGAACTTTAATTTTTTATAATTAAAATTTCTGGAATTTGAACAAAAAATATGAAATTTTATTGGGAAAAAATTTATTTGTTGGGAAAATTTACAATTTCTCTCGTCGATTTTTTTTTACCTGGAAAATATTGACAATTTGTGACCCGTGCAGGGAAAAGGTACCTAAAGTCGGATTTTTCAAAAATGAGTTTTTTGGCTTAAATGATAGGGGAGACTATGCGGAACATTTTAAGACCTGGATGAGCATCCTAAGTCAATTTTTCGGTGAGATAGAGACATTTAAAAATTAGAAAAATCATGACTTTCAAAAAAAAAAAAAATCGAAAAAACACGTTTAAAGCTGCGTAGAGGTCTGAACTACCTAAAAAAGCGAAAAAAAAATTTTTGAAAAAAATTGCCCATTTTTCATATTTTTGTCTCTAACTCAAAATTATGTTTTCCGACTTTAGGTACCCTGTCCCTGCACGGGTCACATTTGGTTTTTTAAATCCATTTCATACAAAGAAGGTGAAAGGGAGGTACAAAATATGCATTTATTAGAACCAGATAATTTTTTTCATAAAATTGTCTGACACATTTGGAGATCCTGCAAAATTTTAGGGACCCTTTGAATTTTTTTCAATTTCAAATGTACCATAACCAACGTTTAAAGATCCATAATCCCAAATTATCTTCAAAAAATTGACAAATGGTAACTGGTATAACATTTTTTCATAATTTACAAAAAATTGTATACTTGACTATTTTTCAAAAAATTGATATTTTTGAAGCAATTGAAGTATTTCAAAAAATTACAATTTTTCAAAAAATCGATTCAAGAAATTCAATTTTTTAAATTTAAAACTTTTCATAAAAATTGGAATAGGCATTCCAAAAAAATAGAACTTTCAATAGTAAAACACTGAAATATTTCGAAAAATTACAAAAAAATTTAAAAACATTAAAATTTTTCAAGAAAATTTTTTTGAAGAAACTAAAACTTTCCAGTAACTATTTTCAGAAAAATGGTCTGTGCTCAGAAAATTTATGTTCAGAAAATTTGTCAATTTTTAGAAAACACGTCAGTGTTCAGAAGATTTGTCAATTCTTAGAAGAATTTTCAGTTTTTAAAAAATTTTTCATTTTTTATAGAATAAGTAATTTTTTTGGAAAATTTCTTCAATGTTCAGAAAGTTTGTCAGTTTTCAGAAAATTGATGACTTTTTTCATCAAATTTTTTTAAATTTATAAATAAATTTCATAGTCTGGAGACGTTTTTTGAAAAATTGGTTCAAACCTGGCCAGAAAAAGTCGTGACGATCGAAATGGATTATACCATTAAAATGTTTTCCACTTTGGGTATTTTCAAAGAATTGTCATTTTCAGGGACATCTTCTATAAAATTATCGAAATGAACTACGAAAAGGAGTTCGAGTTTTGAGGAGACGCGTTTTCAAAAATTGAAACAAGAAATGGTTGGAATAGAACTTTTTTCATATTTTGGAATTTCTCAAAAAAACATATTCATTTCCATCAAAATATTTATACGGAGGTATTACCTTCAGAAAAAAATGAATTTCAAAAAACTTAGGTACCCAAGAAATGGTCAAAACAGTTTGGGGAAAGTGAACTGAATTGGGAACTATCAGCATTTCATTTTCCAGCATTTACAAAAAATCGCCATCTCCATCAAAATTTATATGCTCAATAATTAAAAAATAAATTTCAGCGTTGGCAGAGGCATTTTTCAAAAAAATTGACTCTATTTTTTTTGGAATGGTAGAAGATCAAATTGAACTAAAATTGGTAAAAAAATTGAAAAATCTCGAGCAAAAAATGAAAAATGTTGAAAACATTAGTCGATGTATTAAATGGAAGTTTTCCAAATTTACAAATTTCAAGCATAGGTATTAATTGTTCAATAATTAATAATCAATACTTGTCAAATAATTACTTACAGACTCACTAAAATATTTTAAAGCTAACACGACTATAATTCAATAGGTATTATGCAATTCCCAAAATTTGAAAAATTTTCCAACTTGATAGAAATAAAATATAAAAATTTATCTAGCTAAAATTTCATTTTTTAAAAATCTTTGCCCCTTCAACACTTCAAAATTAAATTTTTATATTGTGTATTTTTTGATATTTTGAACATAGGAAGGAGAAAAAAGCAATGAAAATTTAACTTCGCATTCTTCAGGTGGGAAGAACGTGGGCTTTAGCTCGCTCTCCTGGCTCCCATTTCATAAATAATTTTACAATTCTCAAATAAAAAATGGCATTACTTTCAGAACGATAAATATTCTTACACTAATTTCAGATTCCAAAATCGAAATATTCGGCCGAAAATTTCTAATAACCGGAGCTGACTTGGCGGTTTATCGATACATGGAAAAAAGACCAGAAAAATTCCGTCCGGAAATTATGAAAGGTGTGAAGGAATATTTACAACGCGAAGGTATTATTGACGAAGAAGCTAAAGAAGTTGAACATGTCGACGTTAACGATGAATAATACCCTATGTTACCACAGTCGAAACAAATGTGAATATTTTTTCAAATATTTGCCACCATCGTATAAAATAAGCGGGTAACATTTTTTTAAAAAATAAATTTTTTCAAAGGTACCTACAATAGCCTACGAAATTACATATATTTCAAATAAATATAAAAATGTTTTGCAGTCGCCTCGTATGTACCTATAAAAGCTACAAAAGACAGGTAGATGTGTATCTCAATCGATGTACCTATACTTAATATAAAATTATTCCTTGAATTAGAATCATTTTTCCTCAATTAAAAAAAAATCAATAGGTAACGAAATAACGAGAAAACTAAAAATCGTAAAACTGAATTATATAATACTTGGGCTTGTTCAGTGTAGCAAATCGAATATTTGGATCGTCAATCTTTCGTTTGGATTTTTCTTCGCCAAAATTCACCTACTCAAGCATTAAAATATTATGAGTTTGAAAATTACAAATTACATACAAGTGAGAAAAATTTTTTCATTACCAGGTAACGAATTTATACTTGATATCGTTCAAATTTCGTTTACTGATCCCTTTGTCGATCCTTTCGAGGTATCTGGAAGAACTGTAGTTTCTTCACTATTCTCAGGAGATCCATCTGGTTCGGTCGACTTCTTCAGTTCTTCGTAAAAACAGTACACGATGAAAGTGAAATAAAGTCGAAGTGCTGCGTATGAAAAAAAAAATACGAGCGATAATATACGTAAAAATCGTAAACAATTTTATTTTTGCATCGTTCATATCATCGAGGAATAAACGAGCTAGATAATGAAAATGTTTGGAACGAGGAGCCCTCTTCTGTTAGGTATAAAGGGAGGTATAACTCGGAAAACTTTTACGAGCTTTTTTCGCAAATTTAAAATAATGAAGATTTTTTCAATTTTCAATTTCGTTTTAAATATTTTTAGAAATTTATGGTCTCCTTTCGAATAATTTATTTCGTAAAAATTAAAAAATTCCTTAAAAGCAAAAATCATTCAAAACCACTAAGTTCTCCCCCTTCAGTCTTTCATACACGAAATAAATTTTCTCCTTTACAAAATTTTTCCAACTATCCACCGCTGATTTTTTAGAGCAATTGTAAAAATCATTTTAAAAAAAGTTTTCGTTTGGAAAAACTACCTAGGAACTGCATAGACAACTTATTCAACACAGTTTTTTTGAAAAATTCATCCATCATTTCTAATTTTACTAGTATCGCACAACATACCAAAAATGATTAAATAAAAAATAACCGTGATTTGCACGTAAGCCTTTGTATAAGGCTTTTTGCGAAGTCCTCCTCCCTTGAGCAGATCATGAGCATAGAACGGATAACCAATCAAAATCGTGCAAACTACGGATGCTAAATCGATTATCGCGAATCCTACGTAATACGTGAGAAATGGTAACAAGAACTGGGGTTGTATCTGAAAAAAAAGTAAAAATTGAAAAAAAAAAAAAAATACGTCTCGATGTTAATTCAGTATTAATTATTCACCTGTATTGTACCAATTATAGCGAACACGCTGACAAACGTAGCGAAAGCTATTTGGCATACGTTCATAATCAAAATTTCCATAGATACTAAAAATTTAAAAAATTTAAAATCGTTAGATACCAATGTAAAAAATTCAAAAATTTTAATTTTTCGTGACCTAATGAATTTTTACTCACTTTTGTCAATTTGACTTCGTAGGGAAAATAAAGGTACCATGCTGATTAACTGCACATAAAAATAAATTGAAAAATTTCAGTGAATTGATTAAAACACAATTTATCAAAGTTTGATCATATTTATCAATTCAGACAATAATAAAATTACCAATGAACTCGATTCAATTTACCTACCAATGAAAACACAAATGTACCAAGGGCTCCCCATCGTAGTGAAAGAAAGTAACAAGTTCGTTTGAATAAAATCACTCTCATCGTGGAAATCACTTTTGGGATACCTAGATCAGTACAAAATCCATTGATGGAAATTTTGACTTTTGATTTTATCAAATGTGAAAAAAAAAATTGAGAAATATTTTCTTTGCGAACTTACTCACATTTTGCAGCCAATTATATGTCCAAGTTGAAAAATCTTGTATCTTTTCGTCGCATCAATTTTTTAATGCAAGTTTCGAGAATTGGAATTTTTTACGAAGAATTCTCTTATATTCTACGGAAAAATTTTTCAGCCGAAGAAAAAATTCGCTTAGTGATCTTCCAAGGGCTCAACAGGTATCCGTCTGAAAACGAAAGAAAAAACAGCATGAATTAATCATTTTTGCAGTTTTCTTTAACAGAAAAATAATAAAAAGAGGATTTCGAAGCAGTATATTTTTCGTTTTAGGGAAAAACAGAGAGAAGGGCGAAAAAAATCTAAATCAGAATAAAATGAAACAGAGGATAAAAAACTAAATTAATAAGTTTAAAGAGTTGATAGTAAAAAGTCTAGATAGGTATTAGCTATCTTACCTAGCTATCGATGCAAAAAAAAGAGGCGTATATAAGATGGGTTGGAGTCTGAACACACCCCCCCCCCCATCAATCATTTGAACTATGATCATGAAACTTCATAAACTATTTTAAAAATTTTTAATTTTGGAAAGAGTAGTCCTAGTTAAGACAAACCTAAGTAAGTAAACATTATTGAAGGAGTAAAAAATTAAAATTTTGGATTCACAATAAGACTGAAAATTTTCAATTTTTCGTAACCAAAATACGCTTTTTCTAATCATTTCCGATCTACGCTGTACGTAAATTTATTGAAAAAAAATACACAAGTTTTGGTTTTAAGCAAAAGCTTCTGAATCATTTATATGCTTTGGGCACTTCCTCTGCTAAGCAATTTTCATGAATTTAAGTATAAGAAATCTAACATCAAAATTTGAAGACAGATATTCAAGGAATTTTTTTTTTAATTTTCAAAATTTCTAAGTAGGTAAGGGTTAGATTAGGCTACCTGGCACCTATCTAAGTTTAGATCAATGAATTTTAAAAATAATTTCTAAATTTTTTTTATTGAAAACTTGATTATTTTTGTTGCTTTTTAAATTCGTTATTTTACTAAATGTATTCAGTATTATTTTTAACCACAAAATACCTTTGGGTCCACTATAACAACTATAGGTACCCTACTTCTTATTAGCACGGCAGGTACTTGGAAAAAATAATTTTACATAAAAAAAATTCAGCCAGAAAAGGCATTTTTGAGGTGAAAATTGGATATATGTATTACGAAAATAAATCTCAAAAAATGAAAATAATCGTCAGATTCGTCATATTTGCCAGAAAATGAATTTTTGAGGTGAAAATTGGATATATCACGAAAATAAATCTCGAAAAATGAAAATAATCGTCAGATTCGTCATATTCGACTCATTTTTTGACTATTTTAGGTGTTTAAAATATCTGAAATGGTTGAATAGGTACCTAAATTTTATGTAAAAAAGTAGGTAGCAAAAACATAATTTTGAGTCTTTATCTGGTATGTGGCATCTTAAAATACTAGTTATTATTTTTTAGGTGCAAAAATGTAAAAAAAACAGGTATTTTTCGTTTTGAAGAAAAAGAGCAAAAAAACATAAGCAAATCACAATTTTACACATATATAAGAAAAAATGACAAATAAAATTTGAAATTTCTCAAAAAATTTCTCAAGAAGAGAAAAATTATGTAAAAACATATTTTCCTATGAGCATTCGTGGTTTCTCAACGATTCAAAAAATTCTGAGTATTTTGAGCCCCACAAGTTAGCGCATATTTTCGCATATTCTGGGTATAAACGCATATTTTTACATATTTTTCCATTTTTCGCGCATAATTGACCATATTTTGACTATTTTACTCGTTTTCGGGCATATTTTACTCTGTCATTTCGTCTCTTTTATTCTTTTTTTCATTTTTACCACGAAAAACTTTATTTTTTTATTTTTTCTTTCCTATTAAAAAATGAAAATGCCAGTAGCAAAGTTTTTTTTTGAAAAAGTCACATCAATTATTTTGATTTTGAATCGAAAATCACTTTTTATCAACAAGAAATTACTGAAATTGGTCAGAATCGCCTAAAATAAATCATATTTTAACACTTTGAGTGGTATTTTAATGACCGGATTGAGAAAATCTGTTTTTTGATATCCATATCGTGTTCACATATTTTCACATACTTATTTCGAGTTTTTAGCACATATTTTTGCATATTTCACCCTTTTTTAGCGCATGAAATATGTACATATTTTGCGTTTTTTAGAACATAAATATCTGGTTCTTGCTGATTACGAATTCGACGCCTGTTTTATACGATCATCGCTCGACTGCTCAAAAATCTATACGTTTGGGTTAAAAAATGCCCATATCTCGAGAATAAAAGCTCGACTTAGGAAAATAACACCGAATTTGGAATCAGTGACCTTAAATTAGTCATAAATTCAAATTTTTTTCTGACTATTTTCAGTTTTTAGAATAACTGACAAAGTCGAAAGGGCATGCACAGTTATGCAATTTCATAAAATCATAAGTCTAACCATCGGGTAGCCCGGTCAAACAGAAAAAAATTCAAAAATAGGGATTTGAACCGGCATGGCAGTTATGAATTTTGGAAAATTATGCTTTAATCGATCAAGAAGGTCATCAATATGGATAATTTGCGTTTTTAGACTCTGAAGTTCAAATAGGACCATTTTTATGGGGTTTTCTTCAGGGCTGGAAAATTCCAAAATTTTCTGGAGGCTTCAAAACATCTCGAAACCATTAGATCAAAAATAGGATAAATACCAAATTTTGAGTTTTTATCTCAATTTTCAATTTTCCACCTAAATTCTTACTGGAGAAAAATATGGATTCAAACCAGCAATTTCAAATTTTAGAAAAATGTCTTTTAATCGGTCACATAGGTCACCAATATGGATAATCCGAGTTTTCAGGAGCTAAAGTTCGTGTGAACTACTTTTATAGACTTTTCTGAAGTGCTAGAAAATTCCAAAATTTTCTGGAGGCTCCGAAACGTCTCGAAACTGCTTCTAATAGATTCAGCAGGTCAAAAACACGGTATATACCAAATTTAAACTTTTTTCGTTGATTAGATCAAATTTTCATATTTTACAGGGCAATGAGGTGATTTTGAAATTTTAAAAATCCGCCAAAATTCGAGAAATGAATTTGAGCACCTGAAATTTTCGATTTGGGGTTCTTTTATGATGTATTTTCGATATATTTTTGTTTCGTCTTGAAATTTTACTGATGGTTGAGATGACTCCCCTGTTAGCAAATTTGATTTTCAATTTTTTTCAGTCGATAACTTTTTGTTAAAATATCAGATATTTATATTTATGCATTTTTTTAAAATTTTCAAGATCACTAATAAAAATTCAGAAAAAATATTGAGAAGTTACAAAAATGTCATAAAAATAATTGAATTAGTCTTTTAGAATTTCAATCAAATAAAAAATCCATCAATATGAAAAAAATTGCATCCCTCACTCTCTTATACCCAAATTTTATACACAAAACCCAAATACTTGATTAGAATCTGATACCCTAACATATGGAAGATTTGATTACGTAATGGAAAAAGAAACGCATCAGCAATGACACGTGTATTAATATTTCGAGCACGAAATTTGACGAAATGAAAGAAAATTTGAAAACTAGCGATTCTTTTTTTCAACTGCGACTAGGTTGAAATACGTTTTTCGCTGAAACAAATATGCGAAGCGACGACTAAGAATACGAGTATAAAAGGGATGTAGACGTAGCAACGAAGGGATGGATTTTCAGACGACGACGTAACGTAACGTAACGTGTAAAGTGTACTGCCGTAAGCAGTTATTCTAAACGAAGCGCAACAGCACCACGAACCAGGTAACTGGCCTGTTACTTCATTTCGAATTTTCACGTCGTGTACAATGTATCGCGTATATTTTTCGCCGTTTAATACTAAAACAAAATCGATGTAAGATATAAAATGTCGTTAAATATTCGCGTTAAGCAATTTCGTCTGCCTAAATGTAAGGGTGAAAAAATTGCCAGGATTGAATTTCGAGGTGAGTTGATTTTTTTAAATATGATTTTCAAGTTATTCAATTATTATTTTTGGACGATTTATTCAAATGAGAGGTATATTTTGAAATATGAATTTTAATTTCAAACGGAGAATTAAAATTGAGGAAAGATTGTAATTTATTACAAGTTGAAAATTTTATTCAGATTTATATTTATTTTTTGAAATGGAAAAAATTTCTAAAATTAAAAACACCTGTCTACTTTTGAAAAAAAAATCCAAATCCACGATACTTTAATTTTTTAACTCGTAAATTCTAAAATTTTATTATTTTACGCTAATCAGAAACAAAAATTATTCGTCTATCGAAGCACAATTCAGGATTATCATATTCGTACCCACGTCCCATTTGATTTTTAATTCTCAAATTAGTTCACGTTTTATTCAAAATTCCGCCAAAGTTTTCCAATATAATTTTTCCAGTTTTAATTTTCCCAATTTTCCATTTGTCAAAGTCGAACAGATAATTGAATTCGATGTTTCATCGTGTTTTTGACAATCGCGAATTTAATTTGAGTTTCGATTCGTACGCGGAAATAATTCGATATTTTTGATTTATTGAAGAGGGGGGAAAAGTCCAAGTATGGATGACATATTTTCTGTTTTTTTTTATAAGTATCTTACTAGTAAAAAAAATTATCTTTGAGGAGAGGAAATTATGATACGGGGTGTTTCAACAGGCACTTTTGGCCTTCCATGATGACGCAACAACCCGAATTGTACGAGTGTAAATGAGTTTGCTGACTATGAGAATATAAGGGGGCGAATTATTTTACATAACGAATGTCATTTCATTCATGAAATTAAAATCGTTTGAAGTCGTAATTTTTGAATTTTCGTAGGGTATTCGAAACTAGTAAGAATTCAAAGTTTTAGAGGAGTTCTTTCAACTCTCAATTTACAAAAGAAAATTAGGACAATTGTTTCAGTAGATAATGCGAAGGGTCGTATTTAATATATTTTGGCGAATTACTAAACTTTAGTGAATCAGAAAGCATCGAAAGTTCGTAAAAAAAAGTATAGATTTCACTCAGCTGAGGTGCCTCCTTCAATCCAGTAAAATAGACAATCTATCTTGAGTACAAGTGTGTATGTTTGTCGACATTTTAAACTGCAGGAGCAAAACATGCTCTCTCAAAAAGTTTGGTTCGTAAATATTTATTTGTGTCATTACTGCTTTAATAAGTATAGGTACCTACATAGAATGTTACAAGTGAAACTTCAAAAAGGAGTTTTCAAGAAAAAGTTTAATCATCTAAAAAAATAAAATAAAAAAAACGAAAATTTAATAACAACCTACCATAATTATTTATAATTGAATTAGATGTAAAAAATTCTACCAACAAATGTATAAAATTCTAAGCATAATATTTTGATTTTCACATATTCTAGGAAAATTTTTCTTAACAATTTGAAGACGTGAAGATTACCAAGATTTGCTAAAAAGAATAAAACTTGAACTTAGGCACTAAAAATATACATAACTTGAATTCGAAATTTTTCATAATTTTAATTTGGTTTTCAAAATAAAAGAAAGTAAAATTTCAAATGATTTACCAGAAAATCTCTTCCTTTTTACCAAAGTTTTAGGGTCGTTCCAAAATAAAATAAGAGGAGGGAGGGAGGAGATAATCAAATCGAATTTAATAAGCTAACATCCAGTAAAAAATTGCTCATCCAAGGAAAAAAATTCATTTCAGAAAATTTTTGGTACAACTTCAAAAAAGAAATTCATGGATAAATTTTCTTAATAATGGTAAAAATTTTTAATTCTCGAATAAAAATTTTATTAGAGCCAAAAAAGAGTACAAAAAATACATACAAGTTCATCATTGTAAATGATAATCACGAAAAATCTATTTTATTTGACCACAAAACCAAACATCATACAATTTATCAAAAGTTTTTAAAACTTGGAAAGTCACAATTGAATGTGTCACAATAAGAAGGACATATAGAAAAAATGACGTTCTTGGGAAATCGCGATTGTAGTTTGAGCGTAATTTTTTCATACCAAATTAAAGAATTAAGCTGGGAAAAAATTTTTGCCTTAAAATTTCATCCTTTTGCTATAAGAAAACAGCTCGCCCATCACTTCATATCGTTTCTACATATATTTTTCTATAAGTATTGAAAACAAAAAGTTGAGTTACATGTTCTTTTTGATGTGACAAAATTTACATTTTAACTCTTCTACCTTTAATGACGTATAATTTTGCTGGAAGTGAAAAAAAAAATCGTCATAAAAAAGTTGGAGAGGATTAAAAAAGGAAAATTTTCGTGAAAAATTTTTATTTGCATTCAAGTCGAAAATTTTCAATTCTGTACCTCCAATTCTTCGGTTTATTCTTTTCAACTGGAATTTTTCCAGTTTTTCTAACCCAAAAAATCCAAAATTTTCTCAACTTTTACAACTCAATTTGTGAAAAATGTTCAAAATTTTCTTAGCAATTGAGTCAATAGTTATGCGAATTTCCCATATTGAATCTATTTTTTCTTAGAAAAACGAAATTTTACGATGGGAAGAAAGTACGAACGTCCCTTTCGCTTCTCGTTCGAATGGAACTTGAATTTCCTAAAAAAAATTCAAAAAATAAGTACTTATTGGACTAATTATTCATCAATGGGACGATTTATTACTTTTTGAACTAGATTTGAACTTCTATGTTCTTTTTAAATTAATTTTTTTTGGTGGTAAACAAAACTAGGTCAATCTAAAAATTAAAAAAATTCGAAGCTCAAATAAGACGTTTTCTTAGAGCAAAACTTTCAAAGGTATCAATATTTTCATTTTCCCAAAAAAGTTCAGGTGATGAATTTTTCTCATGTTTTTTAAAAGTCTGACAAAATGTTGAAAATATACAAAAATCTCAAAATTAATTGGATATAATTCTTTAAAAGTTTTGAAAAGTTGAATTATTCAAAGCAAACAACAAAAGACGAGAGAGGCAACAGGTCCTCTCCCCCTCTTGATTTCGTTTTAAAAAAATTGAGTTTGAATTAAATTTTTTTAGAAATAAAGGACCCAGTTGTATAGAAAACTTTGAAAAATTTGCAAAATTTGAGTTGTAAAAATTGAACCATGTTGATTATGGAACTTTCTGAAGCAATTCCAGTGCACTAAGGAAAAGTCAACTTTTGCTGGAGACTCTGGATCGACTTTAAACTTATCCTAATCGATTTTTTCGTAAAAGGGAGGGTAAATTTTAATACCTAAGTACCATATAGAAACCAATTTTTAGATTTTCACATCACGATTTACTAATTTTATGAAAAATCAACATACCAAGAGTACATTTAAGCAGGGGCGTAGCTACTGGGTGGGGGGAGGCGTCTCGACACCCCCCCCCCCTCCTGGCGTCAGAAACTTCCGTGAAAAAGTGCCTTTTTGGAGCATCAAAAATCAAATTTTCTCAAAGCTATGCCCTCGCTTCGCTCGGGCATGAAAGAAATCACAATTATATAAACTGTTCGAATCAATTATGCAAAAAATAGTTCCCTTCTGATATTCCAAGTCTCAATACCCACTTTGCACCCTCCCAAATAAAGCTTCTGACGCCAATTCTTGGATTTGTTAGGTACATATTTTTATTGGGTTTCAAGGCCAAAATAATGAGGACCTATGTAAGTTGTTTGTTCCAAGATTACATTTTCATCAATTTTTTCCCTTAAACGTGCTATGCAAATCGCATGAAAACTTTATAAAGTTTGAATTTTGTGTTTTTATAGTAAAAGGAAAGTTGATTGGGGGGGGGGAGGGTAAACTTGGAATTCCTCAAAAATTATGAAATTTCGGACCCCCTTCATGAGAAATTTCTGGCTACGCCACTGCATTTCAGCCATTTTCAAAAATTCGTCAAGCATCGAAAAATCAACTTCGGCAGTTCAAAATTTGGTTCTGAAGAGTGGGCGACATACTCTCCAAGTATTTTAAATTTTAGCTCAATCGACTTGACGATTTATTTTGAATATTAAAAAAATTTTATTTAAAAAAAAAATATGTCCATAATTTTACAGTTTTTCCCTTAGAAGAAAAACTAGTACCTTAATTTTTCAAATTCGCATTTAATTGAAATGAAAAATATTGAATTACGTATGAAAAAGATCTGATTTAGCATTTTCCAAAATTCAAATACCTATAAGCACTGCTGAACTTCATACCAAATTCAAGTTTGAACGAATTCATCACCAAAAACCATCTAAACAGAAAACACTCATAAAAAATTCAATACACCACGATAACCCCCACAAACTCCAATAAACCACAAAAAAATCTAGTTATTTCATCGCAAAACCATACGAGTACGTACTTATCACGAGTAATATTAAAAAAACAGCATTTGGCATTGAATTATCCGCAGCCGCTTTCAAATCGAAATAAAAAAGGTGTCAGCAATTCACCAGCGCAGCGACAAAAAACTGTCAAATAAAAATCGTTTTACGATGTAATCGACATCGCTGAATACTTCCCTTTATATAAAACTGACAAGATGACCATTAAAATAGTAGGAGAGGAATGAAAATTAAACTTTGTTTGAAGAAATTCGGATGTGATGTTCAAATAGGCCGAATGAAATCATTTTTTCACTCGAGTGCACTTATCATTATTGCAAGACGTCTCGAAATCTGACAACACACAACCGTTCTTTTCGTTGCTTGTTTCCAATTGGTGTAAATACATACGAATCGATATTCTTTTCGAAAACACTCGTATTTGATGAGAAAAAATTGGCATTTAATTTAATATTTGAGTATTTCAAATGCAATATACTTCGGTATGAAGAATAAAGATATTAATTTTATGGGGAAAAAATCATTAAATTTATTGTGCATTATAAAACCGAACAACCTACCATTTTTTCATTACAAAATTCGTCTTTAATTTAATAAAAAAACTAGACTATTTGAAAAAGAACGAAAACACCATTTATCGACGAACATTCGACCTTTTCGAACCAATTACCTCGTATTTTTTGTCACTACACGTTGTACATTTTGCCTTCAACAATAAGGGTTTCGCTGTATCACACAGCAACAGCTTCGAACGAATCACGATACCAATTCGTAGGTAGAAAAAAGCTCTCAGTATATTTTATCCGAGTTCAAAGCGAATGCTTTGCTTTTTGACTCGGCGAAAGGTATTTTTAAATATTTAATCACCCTGATAGTGTAAGTAAAGGTGTAAAGGTTTATGTAATCAAAGTAAATTTTAATGTCAACTAACACATTACCAATTCCACAGATAATTCGAATATAGCGACGTACTGAAGCCATTTTCAAGGGAAGGGAGGAGAATTGGTGAAAATTCAAATTCAAATTCTTAAAATTCCAAACTACATACAGCCGATATTACTGATATTAAATTTCAAAAAAAAATGAACCAGCGATTATTAGCATTCAATCAGTAACGTACCGAAGTCCAATTTCGACTCAATTTTTGAAAAATTTTGAAAATCAATTTATTCAGGCACGAAAAAACTGGCTTTTTGGAAGGTGGGGGTGGATGGCACAAATTTACCGACCAAATTAAATTTTTTGACCACTTCTTCCTCTCGAATTCACTTCATTGCTTCCCCTTGATAATTTCATTGCAGTTGAAAAACCCTATAAAATTGTCGATTTGTCCAAAGCGAAGCGAGGTATTTGTCTAGAGCGAAACGAGATGAGAAAATTTCAAGAAAAATTATGATTTAATGTTAAAAAATTCATAGTTTCAATGTGAATATAAGAGTTAAGAGAAATGAATTTGACCCGAGCAAAAATTTTAGAAAATCTCAAATTTAAGGGGCAAAAAAACAATGTTTTGGATTAACAAACTTGAATTAAAAATTGGTTACTATTACTTTAAAACTATTGAAGGAGAAATACGACGAGGCCAAAGCTTTTGAAAAATTTGATTTTCAACCATCAAAAACAAGTTTTAGGGAGAAAAAATATTAAAATAACTTTGAGAAAAAATATGAAAAAATCAGTTTTGTAGAATTTAGACAGCGACGGATTTCATAATTTTGCGCCTTAGGCACAATTTTTTTTGCGCCCTTTTTATCTAAACATCTCACTCTTCTCCCCACTTCCTCTCTTGTCCCTCCACTCACTTGAACTTTTGTTATTTTTCAAAATATAGGCTTCAAAAACCAAAATTGTATATTTTTTAGGGTTGTACACTGAATACTTCCATTGATTTAATTTCGGTTCATCATATTTGTCAAGTATTTCAACCAAAATTGTTAGTTTATCACTTTAAATTTAAAAACATTGCTTGAATTTTTCAAATTCGCCGAAATGCTGAAAGTAAAATTAGGGGGAGCATAATTTCTCGTTAGCTACGTTCGCAACGACCCCGAAATTCATACTTATTGATAAATTAATTAGTAGGTAGTTGAGAAAAAAATGGGAAAAATCTAAATTTCAACATTTTATAGAAAACAAGATAAAATGACTTTCCGAGCGAAGCGAGGGCGAAAATTTTTACAAAAATCATACTAGAAAAGCAAAAAATAACTTCTTAATGACCATATGACGAGACATTTTCAACCTTTTGGGGGAAAATTGCCCATTTGTTCTTCTCTTTGGATACACCTATGATTTCTTACTTTAGATGCAATTTCTCTTGACTTTCTAAAAACGTGAAGATAATATATTCATATGTGACCTGGACTACTAAAAGGTACCTATAGTCACCAAAACCGATTTTTCGTTTTTGATCAAAATTTATAGAAGCAAGTATGGGCCTTCCAATGACATAAACCGCAGACTACAGATTTCATTATTTTTGCTGTAAAGTACATTAGTTTTTGCCAAGAAGCTTGATTTTAGACATATTTTCTATAAAAGTAAACTTTGAACTTCCGACTGAAATTTCCCGAAAGCATAGATTTCTAGAAAAAAACTAATTGCACACTACAGAAAGGAAATTTTACTCTCTACAATTTAAGTTCTATTCATTTTTTCTGTACAACCCTTCTTTTTCTCAGAAAATTGACTTCAAGTGACAAAAGTTTTAAAAATATGTAAAAAAAAATCAACAAAAAATTGATAACTTTTGACACTTGAAGTCAATTTTCTGAGTAAAGGAAGGGTTCTACGGAAAAAATGAATAGAACATAAATTGTAGAGCGTAAAATTCCCTCTCTATAAAGTGCAATTCATTTTTTTTCTAGAAAGCTATGCTTTCGAGATATTTCAGTCGAAAGTTCAAAGTTCAACTTTCAAAAAGACTTGTTTTTTTGACCGAGTTTTCCTCGGTAAGTTGATTTTGGCCTGCGGTCCCTTTTGGTAGTCCAAGCCACATATTTCCACCAAAAATAAAATTTAAGGATTGGTTAACATGAAGTGTAGATAAAAGATAGGTAAATTTTTTGAGAAGTTTTGCGCCCTTTTTTCTTGCGCCTTAGGCGAGCGCCTAACGCGCCTTACGGGGAATCCGCCGCTGAATTTAGATAATTTCGAAATTATATAGAAAGGGAAAAATATAATAAAGACGAAAGCAGTGAGGCCAAAGTTTTTGAAATCTCGAAAATATAGCTGTTACAAATCTGTTGCTCATCCCTTCCTTTACCTTCTCGCTCCATCAACTTTTTTTCATTCATATGTCGAGGTGTATCTTATTGAAAAAGAAAGTGTTCGAAGTAGCCAATGACATGGGGCTACTTTGAACACTACCCCTTATAATGGGCTGATGTTTTTGAACCTGAGGTTACCTGAAAGAGTAACTCTTATTTAGAGTATATCAAAAATTTCAAAAAAAATTGTCCATACCTATTTAAGCGACTTTTAGGCAATAAATTGAAAAAAATTGAGAAAAAACGCGGTTTTTCAAAAATTGTCAAAATTAGGGCCATTAAAAAGCTTAAAACATGAAAATCAATGAATTAAAATAATTTTTTTTTTTGAATTATTACAACAGTTTATCAAAATTTTGACCAATAAAAAGCTTGAAACATTGGTAGAAGATGAAGGTGCTACGAGTCATTCAAAATAAGTGGAATTCAAACATTTTAAAAATTTTCTCGATTTTGGATGACCCGTAGCCCCTTTATTTTTATGTTAGGCAAAAAATCTGTAGAACAAAAATTGTCAATTTTTTAACATACTATCCATTCCATTGATTAGTTAATTTTTTTATGATTTTTTAGAACAAAATTTTTTGTAGCCCCTTCAATTTTCAAGTTAGGCAAAAAATCAAATAATGTAAATTTATTCAGTTTTCAAAGAACTATTCATTACCATGATTAAAAAAAAAATTCGTGATTTTTTTAAAAACTGCATTTCCCCTTCAATTTTCAAGATAGGCAACTTGTTCAACTAACGTTTTGTTTTAGTGGTACCCGGTTATTTATGCAAAAATGAACTATGGCAGACTACTCGCCGGACACCCTGTAGAATTGTAACCAAAAAAAACAATTTTTTTCGGATTACTTATTAGAAATTAGAATCGTTCAAAGTAGTCCAACTAAAAAAAACGTCTGTAGCAGGGTTGCCATTTCATGAAAACTTAAAACTTTGAGTATTTTGATAGAGGATTGTCCAGCCTATTATTTTAAAATATTTCCATATTATATTTCCAGAAACAAGACCCGATTTTTGAAATCAAAGTTCGTTTTGTTAAAAAGCTGAGATTTTTTAAACATGATTTTCCGAGCCATACTGCTTCGTTGACATTTGCGATGGGGAAAAAATCATGAAAATAACTCAATTAGAGGTTCTTTTACTTGGTAGAACCGGTTTATTTGGAAAAACAATTTTCTGGCCACCAGGCGGTGCTAAACCGAAGAAAAACGTCCGTTAAAAGTAGCCTCACATTACGTAGATCGGTATGTAGTTTAAGTCGACAAAATTGCGATTTCAGTCGGAAAATTCAAAATCTTGATTTTTTGAATAAGTTGCAAATTTTTGACTAAAACCAGTATTTTCCGAATACTCGAAATATTGAAGGGACAACTTGGCCCCTGCTCCCTTTCGGTCCTGACCTGTATTTAATACGTACCTACGTTTTCTTTTCTTAAAAAAATTACAACCGACAAATTTTGCGAACTAACGAGTGAAAATGATTCTGAATTCATAATTTCAAAATAACTATTTTTGATTTTATTAATTTTTTTTCCCAATAAAAAAACATAAATTACAACTATCCAATTTTTCCAGACCCGCTGATGACGAGTGAAAATTTTTAAAATGACTAACAAGGGAGGTTGAGCCCAAACAAAAAAAAATCGAAAGTAAGTATATCATAACAGGACCCCGTATCCAAAATTTCAGGTGCTGAAGTTCATTTCTCGATTTTTGGCGAATTTTTGAAATTTCAAAATTACTTCCGCGCGCCCTGAGAAATATGAAAATTTGATGTAATCAACGAAAAAAGCTGAAATTTCGTATATACCCTATTTTCAACCTTCGGAATCGATTGGAAGCGGTTTCGAGACGTTTCGGAGCCACCAGAAAATTTTGGAATTTTCCAGCGCTGGAGAAAAGCCCATAAAAATGGTCCATATGCACTTCAGCACCTATAATCGCGGATTAACCATATTAGTGACCAATTTGATCGATTAAAACACAATTTTCCAAAATTCGTAACTTTGAGTTCAAATTTGCACTTTTGGGTAAGAAATTTTTTTTTATATGCTGGAAAATTCCAAAGTTTTCTGGTGGCTCCGAAACTTCTCGAAACCACTTCCCATCGATTTGGGAGGTCGAAAATAGGGTATTATATACCAAGTTTCAACTTTTAACCCAATTACGTGTGCAAGGGGGATATTTTGGAATTTTGTCCAGAAAAATATTTTGGTCAAAAATGCGAATTTGAACTCAAAGTTACGAACTTAGGAAAGTTGTGTTTTGATCGATCAAACAGGTCACCAATATGGATAATCCGCGACTATAGGTGCTGAAGTGCATATGGGCCATTTTTATGGACTTTTCTTCAGCGCTGGAAAATTTCGAAATTTTTTTATGGCTCCGAAACGTCTCAAAACCGCTTCCATTCGATTTGAGAGGTCAAAAATATGGTATCTACCAAGTTGCAACTTTTTACCTCGATTTATCCGCATTAGTCGAATTATTAAATTTTTTCCAGGAAAATTTCTTGCCCAAAAATGCAAATTTGAACTCAAAGTTACGAATTTTGGAAAATTGTGTTTTAATCGATCCAATTGGTCACCAATATGGATAATCCGCGATTATAGGTGCTAAAGTACATATGGACCATTTTTATGGGCTTTTCTCCAGCGCTGGAAAATTCCAAAAAATTTTGGTGGCTCCGAAATGTCTCGAAACCGCTCCCAATCGATTTCGGAGGTCGAAAATAGGTATATACCAAATTTTAGCTTTTTTCGTTGATTAGATTAGATTTTCATATTTCCCAGGGCGAAGGTAATTTTGAAATTTCAAAAATTCTCCCAAAAATCGAGAAATAAACTTCAGCTCCTGAAATTTTGAATACGGGGTCCTGTTATGATGTACTTTCGATTTTTTTTTTGTTAAAGCTCAAAATTTTACTTTGAGTTGGGGTATCTCCCTTGTAAGTAATTAATTTTTTTTCCTAAAAAAAACTGTTCGATTTTCCCAACTGATGTGTTAAAATGTTCAATTTCCCAACTCACAAGTGAAATATTCCTTCCGAGGGGTAAATCCCCCTTTCCCAATCGTTACGTCCTTGTTCGAGTAGATAATTTTTCCCCACAATTTATTAGAATGGGACAAAAAAAGAGCGAGACGAATTCATCAAAAATTTGAAAAATTGGAACCATAATAAAAGACAACGTCAAATGACTCGAGAAGAATTTTTTCATCAAAAGCATAATCTTTTTTTAAAAGGAATTTACGGTAGTAGTAAAAACGAGGTACAACCAGGCGAAATTTCCATCCAAGATTACGATAGGTATTTCGATAAGATACGTCGGGTGGCACCAACTCCCTTTGGTAATTAAACTTGTAGCACTTGACCTTGTTTCTGTACCACCTATAGATATATTTTATCGAATAAGGTGAAATTCGCTGCCAGGTAACAGCTTTTATATTTTTTTTCGCCCATTGATCTCGGTTTCATTTGAATACGTTCGCCAGCAATTTGCCAGACGTGAAATTTGTTGCTACGCAAGACATGTCAGCCTTTTTGTACGTCCCTACTCTTATCGTATTGTTTTATTCACTTCACCGGTGTTTCGGTTTTTATCGAATGCTTCAATTTGATTTTCTCTTTCGTTAACCTTTTACATTTGTTGCTATCTGGCTTTTCCAAATATACACAAAATATGTTCGGTGTCATCGAAAGGTTACGAATTGATATTTCTATTCCACAGGTTACCCTTTTCTCTCTCATCTGTCTGCTAAAATAACAAAACTTTCTATACCATTTTTAGCCATCGTAAAAGAAAATATCTCCGGACCGATTACGCCACACAATACGGAACAGAATAGAAATATGTGAAACATTCGTCTCTCTATATCATACGTGGTATAATATAGGTCATCGAACATATAAAAATATCAAATACGAACGCAAATCAAATTCATATATACGATGGAAATCCTCTATGGCCTCATCGTGTCAACATATCAACATATCAACGTTGACCAGCATTACTTTTCACAATTCCCGACCAATAACTTTTGCTTTTTTTCAATTCCGAACTGATATTCTAATCCTTCAAACGTCAATTCTTAATCTAGCTTTGGTACAGTAGAAATACGAAATACAGCAAGGTGGGAAATTGCTTAATGCCAATCGACAACCGTAATAGATTGCCGACGTGCTGGCAGCTTTCAAACGTTATCATTCGAACTCGAAGTAAAATCTCGTCGAGAACATTGAACAATATAGTACATGTGTAAGTTACATTGTACATTACAAGTACCTAAATTTTTATTCGCGATGGTCGAATCGGTTTTCAAAAGCGAAGCATTGATTTTTTTCGAAGGTTTATTTTATCTTCCAGTGCAATTATAGGTACAGCAGCGTTGAATTTCTCAATTTTTGTTTCCTTCTTTTCATTTTTACCGGTACGTCGAGTGTAAATAATTGAACGACGTGTTGCGCTGCATTTCAACAAAGAAATGTAATCTTCGTAAGAATAACGTCGAATTGCGAAAAATTTACCAACGAGTCAGCTCTGGTTTTATTTTTATTACGAGGGGAAATTCTTATAGGGTTACTTTGCGTTGTTAGGTACCTTAACTATCTTTTGTTCGATTTATTTACACGAAAATTTTCCATAATAATTCAAATTTATTCCATAATAAAAGTATGCACTCGATTCAAGTAGTATTTGGGTAATTTTTCGAATTAAAACTGCAAAATTATTCATAAAAGGGTGAGGAAATTCTCAGGGGGAGGGAGAATGGCGGAGGTAAAAACTAGAGGGTTGTACCAAACTGAGAAAATACTTTCAATAAATTTTAATTCAAAAAATACCCGTAACGATCAAACTTTAAAGAGTAAAAAAGGGAAAGATTGACAGGGATAAAAATCTATACAAAAAGGTAAAACGTCAGTGTAATTTTATAACTTTTTAAAATTTTAATACGCATGTTCAAAATTGATAAAAAAATGTTTTAAAAACAATTCAAAATTTACGAAAATTCTAATCTGAAATATGGAAAACCTTCAAGATATTTATTGAAAATTTTCTCTGCCATCAGGGCACCCATTAAAAAAATCAGAGGTTGGAAAATTTTATAAAAACGAAAATCGAAAACAAAAAAAAAACGTTATTTTTTCAATATTTTGCAAAAACGTAAAAACGAAAACAAAATTTTGCAAAATAACGTTGAACGAAAAAAAAAGTTGTTGATTTTTTTTGCATTCGAATAGTTGTAGGTGAAATCGCAATTTGTTGCATGTTTTAAAAATTATGAGGGTGCTCTACGTATTGTGGTTGTGGGAATTAATTCTGGCCTATCTACAATCTACAACTTACAAAGCGCAACGTGAATTTGCGTGCTTTTTTTGGATTATAAAAGTGTAAAATGATGAAACAATGAACGAATATGATTTTAGTACGTAAAAAGAAGAAAATAAAAGTAGGTATCTAATGAAAAGTCTCAATTGCCATTATAATTATTTTAATAACACTTGGAAAAAATGCAAGATTCGATCATCGATGACGGATTTTGCAAGAATTTTATGAAACTACTGAATCAAATTTGTTGAAATTTGGATATGTTATGTAAAAAAGCATTCCTGATGACAGGCTGACAGAGCCCTTTTTAAATTTTTTTTCCAATTTTTGAAATATTTTCATTACAATTTTTTTTTGTTTGAAAATCAAAAAAAGGGGCTTTGTTATCCTGTCAGGAATGCTTTTTTATAACATATCCAAATTTCAACAAATTTTATTCAGTAGTCTCCGAGAATTCTTGCAAAAACTGTCATCAAATCTTACATTTCTTCAATGTTTAATTAAAATATTATTATAGTGGCAAATTGGCAATTTAAACTTTTCAATACTTTTATTTTCTTCTTTTTACGTTCTAAAATCAGTTCTTTGACGAAAATATTTTGCTCATTTTTTCACTCTTCCGATAGATTTTTAGATTTTTCGACTTTTCAACATTAAATTTGTATATAGGTATTCACATTTCAACTTTCAGAAAAAAAAAATTCAAAAACAAAAAAAAAGTTTTTAAAAACAAAAACGTTCTAATTTTATTAAAAACAGAAAAAGAAAAAACGAAAACCGAAAATGTTTCGTTTTTCCAAACCCTGAAAAAAATATTCTGTCATACATAGGTTAGAGTTGAATACAAAATTAAATGGGAATGTTGCCTGATTTTAAAATTCAAGGGACAAACATCTTTTCAAAAAAACAAAAAAAACTGGAATACGAATAAGTAATCTATTTCTAGGACAAGTTTTTTAAGTCTCGAAAATAATTAAAAGCACTTTGAATATGAATTTTTGAATCAAAATGTCAAAATATGCAAAGATTTAAGTTTTTAAATTCGGTCAGTATGGGTATCAAAATAATAAGAATTCCTCCTCTCATTAGTAAAAGCGTATCAAACCAAACGTCAAACTTGACTGAAATCAATAATATGAGAAAAACTTGGAGGTTTATTTGAAATTCACAAACAAAACCAAAAACAAATTTCAAATAAATCATGATCGACTCAATAGTTCGAGTCGTTAGCATATCAAATTATTTTACAAAAAAAGTTGGAATTTATTGTTCAAAATCAAGGAAATAAATTTGCAATTAAAAAAAAAATGCACTACCTCTTGCAAATCAAATTCAGATGTGCTCACTGCCCAATATAAAACTGCTCATTGCTCAGTAAAGCACACGATAAAAAACGAGGTTAATGCTCATAAAAAATCTGCCATACTCATTTTTAATCATGAAAATGGATCGAAAACTGAAAAATTTTCTAATGACTTTATCCTCACACTTCAGAATTAAAAAGCAGACAAAATTTGAACTTTGAAAAATCAAGAAATCACCAATAATTGGGGGAGACTCGAACAAATTTAATAATAAATTAAAAATGCTTTACAAAAATGAAGATTTTGATCAGTGTCGGTTTGAGCAATTTTGAAAACGATGAAAAATGTTCAAAAATGAAGAATTCATGAGAAATTTAGTTACAAACTGGAAAAATTGAAATTTTCGCCCGGAAAGAATTAAACAAAATATCATCATTGTTTCTTGATAATGATCAAAAATTTCGAAAATATTATATTTAAAAAAATGAAAAAACTTTCTTTCAGAACTTTTCCATATGAAGGGTACAGAGGAGAAGCCAGCTAATTACAAAAATCGTACATTAGAAAAGGGGCATAGGCGTAAATTTAAAAAAGATTACACCCAAGTCCCTTTTCTTATATACAATTTTTGTAATTAGCTGGGGTTTCCCTGTACCCTTCTTTTTGTTTAGCTGTCTGCATTCGAATTCGTCAAAAAGTATGATTTATTTTTCAGTTTAGTTTTTATTTTCTCAAAACTTCAATTTCTATCCTTGATTTTTAGCTTCCTCATTTTCAATTTTTTCAATTTTATTGTTCAATTTCATTTTTTTTTGGCATGCTGTCAACTTTTTTCTGACAAATTCTGGCTCAGATCTGATTTTAAATTTTCTGTGAATTTATTTTTTTTATTGCTTTAAACTTTTTGGAATTTTTTTCTTGGTATCTTCAGGTTTTGTTTTTTTGTTCCATTTTGTGTTTGAAATCTATTTTTTCAAAAAACTCAATGTTTTATTTTTTTCTCCCAATTTTTGTTCCCTTTTTTATACGCTAAAAACTTTTAAAAATTCTCTCTCCGTGAGTTTTCAACCGATTTTTTTTCAAACTTTGTACATAGGTAGAAGTACTAGAGGGAAGTGCTCTGAAATTTTTTCAGATTTTTTCAATTGGTGGAAAATGGTCAAATATTCAAAAAACTAGTGAAATTCATAATTTTTGTTGCATAAATTATTGTTTTTCATCAATTTTTCATTTTTTATAGTCTCCTGCTAAAAAATATTCAGAGCACTCCCCTCTAATACCTCTACCTATGTGCCAAGTTTGAAAAAAATCGGTTGAAAAGCTCGCGGAGAGAGAATTTTAAAAAGTTTTTAGCTTGAAAATCGCGTATTTTGGGCCCTCAGCCCCCCCGGGGTGAGGTAAAAATTTGCTCATGCGCTCTAAAATCATGTTCTATAAATGCTAATCGAAATGGCGTAAGAATTTTTACAAAGTTCCACTTGAGGCCAAATGACCCTCTTATTGCACCAGAGCCTTTTTTAAAATAATGTTTGATATTTTTAAAATTATTTTTTCTTTTTAAATTTTTATTACAGTTTCAATATATGTTTTGAAGATTTTTTTTTTCAAATCTCGACTATTCAACAATACCTTATAATAAATTAATACAAAAAAATCGATTCAATTTTTATTCTTTTGTTTTTTTTCTTTAGTTTTTTATTCCTTCTCAGATTCTCTCAGTTTTCAATTTTTGGTATTAAAAAATTATTAGGTACCTAATTAAAAATTGTTTCAGTCCGATTTTCATTTTTTTCTACTTAAATTTTTTGAAATGATTTGAATTTTTTCAAAATTTTCAATTTTTTTTTCAGTGATTCAATGAGTATAGAATTTCAGAATTTTCTTCTATTTCAGCAAAATAATGGTTTTATTTAACTTTTTGTGAATGTTATTTTATTCGATTCGACATTCAAATAGATAGGTACCATATGAGAAAGAATAATTGGAGGTTGTAAAGGTTGTTCAGCTACAGTGCAAAGATCGTGATGTATACTTTACGAGATTTTCCAGCTCTTTTTTTATCGCTTAAAAATCCAGGCGACATTCAACACACCGAAAAACTCGAGCGAAATAACATTTTGATATATTTATATTAAATTACTCAAATCTGTCAATGTTAAATAAGCACATAAACTAAATTCCTTGTCTGAGTATTTTTTCTCTTTCAAATGTGACAATATTTTTCTTCGTATTTTCAATTAGGTCGAGGAAGTTTTTGACGACATGGTAAAAGCGAAAGCGTTATTTACAGCGTTGGAGCGCGGCCCAGGATGTCTTTTTAAAGACAGTAGAAAAAATCTTCATCTTGAACGCAGAAATAAGGCAATCTTTTTCACGGGTTTACTTTCTCTTTGTTCTAAAAATAAAAGAATAAAAAAAAAGTAATGAAAACAAAAGGCAAATAAAAATAACCCGTTCGCTTGAGAACATTTCCCAACTATATTTTCCTTTTGCAGTTGGCGCGGCAAAAAAAATGAGAAATGAAATTCCATTTGTGGCGGATTTTTTTTTCACGAATGCGTTCAGTTAACACTTTAAATAATGCTACCACTCGGGGTTTATTCATAAGAGGACTGTAAATAAAAAGGAAATAATCTGCGTTACTAATTGTTTTTCTTTCTCGCTCGGGAAATGTTTTTTTTATCGAGTTTCGGATGAAATTGAAAGTTCCAGCGAAGTTGTCCTGTTCGAAAATCTATAGTTTTTTTCTTCCTTTTTTTTCATTAATAATTCGATGATTTTTCGTATAAGTTTTTTGTTTGCGCTATTTTCTGGTATTTTGATAACGACGGAAAGAAAACTTGTTGAAGACGTTCAACAGGCGTAAAAGGAAAACGAAAACGAGCGAAAAACCAGAGAAATAAATATTAATCGAGTCTTTTAGAGCACGAAATTATTATGCAGATTACCTATAAACGGAGGCGAAATCGCGATGTAAAATTTTTATAAACCGTTATCGCCGGGACCGCGGTGAAATTACGAAAATTAATTTTCAGCTGTTACTTTGACCCCGAAATACTGTAATTAAACGTTTAAATACGGATAATTTGAAGCGATAAAAATCTCGCCCGTGTTTGTATTTTTTTAAAAAACTTGACGACAAAATTTTAACGATCGAGATTAACTAAGCAATTTTATTATTTCATTTGAAATTGTAAGCAATTAAATTACTCTTCGGGGGCTTTCGCGATATTATATTTAAATCGGAGTGACAAATTTTTCATATTGTTCTCGGATTATCTCTCGTGTCGAGTAATCACGTTTACGACTTGGCACTGCAGGATTACGTAGAAAAACTTTAATTGATTTTTTCCAATTAAAACACTGTAACTAAGCTTATGCCAATACTCTACCGATATCTATTAATTTTAGATTCGTTCGATGGTCCCAAGAGGGAGTTAGAATATACTGTAATGGAACTCTAATTCACATCTTGCCAGTAAAAGTACTTTTTCGAAAAACGTAGTTCTATTAATTTAATTTCAATTGAAAAGAAATAAGACAATGAAAAAAAACTACGAAGAGTTTCACGATGTCAACTTACAGGTACCTACCTACGTACATCGTGCATTTAATTGAATCCAATCTCTGGCAAAAATTCTTATATTTAAGCGTTTCACGAGCTTAAAGTTTTAATATAATTGCGCAATTTGTTGCAGTCTAGAGTCGTTGGCGTTAAAGAGGACTTCCTACGTCATTGTACGTGAAATTGTCGAGTGTCCCAAGCTGCATGAAAATTTCTCGTCTGTGATATTTCAAGCGCAGAGTAGGAGATAAATTTAGGAATAATCGTCTATTTTTTTGTACGTACGACAAGTTCATATCAAAGTACGAGTAGGTAAGGCTAAGCTGGGTAGAGGTGTTTTATGAAATATCGTGTGCATATGGATGAGAAATTTCAATTTTTTTCTTCGGTGGAGTATTACAACGGTGATGGGTTGACATTTTGATGCATTTTTGTGTGTAAGTTATGAAGTTCATCAAGATAAAGTGAAACATTTCTTCTGAGAAAACTAGTACATGTTCAAACTACATAATACAGTTTGAATTAAAACAAGATGATGGAAATTTCACTCTGCTCCCTTATCGTTAATTATTTTTATTCCGTCCATAATGAAATATTGGAACATTTTCAAAATTTTTCTTATTTTTTCACATTTTTTTGGACGGGGAAATTTTTATAAGGAAATTCAATAGATCTTATATGCCATTCAAGTGACGAAACCGATAAAAACGTCTTGCAATTCGACGCTGAAAATCAGGAAAGTGCTGAAAAAGTTATTTTTTACACTGCTGAAATACACCAAAGG
The DNA here is from genome assembly GCA_033439095.1 of Pseudococcus viburni. Lineage (NCBI taxonomy): Eukaryota > Metazoa > Arthropoda > Insecta > Hemiptera > Pseudococcidae > Pseudococcus > Pseudococcus viburni. The sequence goes on along the minus strand of JAVBJF010000494.1, from coordinate 51,686 downwards.
CCAATAGTTAAAAGCCAAAAAATTTACCCCTTGGGAATTTTTTTTTGGGAAATGGGCAATTTTTAAAATTTATTTATATTCGTTTCGAAAACTATAGAAGCTCTGACTGAAGTGAAAATTGTGTGAAAATGTAAAGGACCCCATATGATGAGGCAGCGAGAAAATAATACTCATCACCTGATCAGTTCAAAGGTCAAACCATTAAAAAAAAATTGGAAAATCATTCAAAAAAAAGGGATCTGTGCTGTTGAATATATCAAAACTTATTCATGCTGAAAAAAAAAATTACGGGGGGAGAAATATTTTGTGGAAAAATGAGGATATGCACAGAAAGAAATTCATGCAAGCATTAAATACCTAGTATTCGAAATTTGGATTTCAAGATCACCTTGAGTCTCATTAAAGTGTATAGAAATTTTTTTCGCGTCAATTTTTTTTCTATTTTGTTATTAATAAAGATTTAACTTTGTAGTCTACAGTCCAAGAGGCCAAAAATGCTCTAGAAATCTAAAGTAGTGTGCATTTTCTTTGGACAAAAAAATAAGTTGGTTTATTGTAGGTATGGGTCCCATAGTCCCAAAAAACCGCATTTTGGATTTCTGCCCTGGCACAATAGGGAGCTGAGGCCTGAAACCCCCCTTTTTTCCCAATTTCTAAATTTGACTTTGGATAAAAATTTTTTTCACAGCAGACATTCCCCCGACTCCAAATATATGTCACATCCCTTGGATCACGAGCACAATGGGGTGCTGGGCCCTACAATTTGCGATTTCTTGCCAAATTCGATCATTTTTGGCACAATAATGTCTCTGTAGGCGTCATTCATACGCCCATCAAAATGGGTTAAAATTTCACGAGCAGAACGAAATTATTGATGAAAATTAAATTTGAGCAATTTTAACCCATTTTGAGCCCCAAATTGAGTTAATTTCTGAGTATATTCAAAGAATTGACAAGTGACCTATGAAAGTGGGGTAAAATTTGGTCAAAAATTCAAAAATACCATCTAAATTTTTTTGAGCAATGTTTGAGAATTTTGAGTCTCAAATTGAGACAATTTTTGATTAATTTCAAAAAATTGGCATGCAACCTATGAAAGTGGGGTAAAATTTGGCCAGAAATCCAAAAATACCATCTAAATTTTTTTTGAGCTCGGTTTGAGAATTTTGAGCATCAAATTGAGACAATTGTTGATTAATTTCAAAAAATTGGCATGCGACCTGTGAAAGTGGGGTAGAATTTCGCCAGAAATTCAAAAACACCATCAAAATTTTTTTTGAGCAACTTTTGAGACTTTTGAGCAATTCCATTAGTATATTTTTAGATAAACCTATCAGTATGGATTAAAATTGCATAGAGACCAATTTGAGGCTCAAAATTCTCATAAGTTGCTCAAAAAAAGTTTTGGATGATATTTTCGTATTTCTGGCAAAATTTTACCCCACTTGCATAGATCACATGCCAATTTTTTGAAATAAATAAAAAATTGACTCGATTCGAGGCTCAAAATTCTCAAAAATTGCTCAAAAAATTCATAGTTTTCGAAACCAATATAGATAAATTTAAAAAATTACCTATTTCCAAAAAAAAAATTCACCCGGGGTAATTTTTTGGGGTTTCAACTATTGGCCTTCGATGTATTTCAGCGGTGCGAAAATTTTCCAATTTCATCCGTCAGTTTTTCCTCGGACACCAAAGGGTTAAAACTCTGGACCATCCCATTTTTAAGAAACTGTCATTTATCAATTAATTTGCTGGTGCTGGACCAAAGTTAGGTACGGCATTATAACTTCTAGACGGTGTACATTGTACATAAATGTTTAACCTTTCATTTCCCCTTTAAACAAATTCAGGGTGTCTACCGATTTTTCAAAATCAAATTTCGCGACTTTTTCGCGACATTTTTCCAAGGTATCTAGTATCTACCTCTCAATTTGACACCCCCCCCCCCCCCCCCACAAAAAAATCATCAACGAAAGCAAATTCATTACAGAAAAAATTTCATACATGGAAGAAAATACGTCTTTAATTTAAAAAAAAAAGATAATTTTTCACAAAAACTTTCTAAAAGTGAGTTATTTTATGGTAAATAAGAAAATTATTTTAAAAAACAGCAAAAAAGAGACATATTTCCAAATGATTTCTCCTTCCGAATTTTTAAAACATCTCTTAGAAAATTTCAAAATTCTCCATTTTTTTTAGATTTTCTTGAGAATAGACATAATACTCCCTTTGAAATTCCCAATCGTGATCGCTACTCAGTCTCCCACAAGAACATATTTTTCCGCTTCAAAATATTCAATTGTCTGAAATGGAAGGGAAGAAGGATTTTAACTTAAGAATAGGTTTTTAAAATTTATGAGCCCAAGCGAAGCGGGGGCGAAAACTTTTACAAAAAATGTTCAAAAAGGTGAAATTTCTTTACTTTTTCTGTTTTGTAAAATGCGAAAAAAATTGAAGTAATTTCGGAAAAATTCGCAACTTTTGATGAATTTTGGGTCAATTTCGTGACTTTTTCGCGACTTTTGCGACCGGTAGACACCCTGAAATTGCCTACTTTCCCATTTGAAGAGGTGAAATTTTTTGAAAAAATCTATATTTTTCGTATTCATTGATGTTTCTTTTGCACTTCATCAAAAGTGAAAAGGATGAAATTTCCGCTCAACAGTGATACTTGTGCATCTATGCCCTGCCAGTTCGTGTACAACAATTTGCCTACCCTTTTGATTTAAGGGACAACAAAATTAAAATTTGCGCGGGTCGTTTCAAAAATGTTTGTCCCTTCGAATGAAAAAGTATGCGATTTTCTCTACAGCGAAAATGAGCGGCATGGACGTACGCGAATTGATATTAGGAGGCGTTACCTTTCGATCCTATAGATAGTGCTTTTCTTTCGTTCCCTCCAACGAAACACACGAAAAAACCGGTTCGTGGTAATTGTTAGGTAGATGTGTGGTTTCGGTGAGTTAAAAACAGTTGCAAGAATTTATTTCGAATTCATTGAATTTCATTCATTTTACATTGTTTTGGTGTTTTTTTTTGAAATCATAAATTAAAAATTCGTATTGTTCATTTTTTATTGATTCAATTATTGAAATGTTTTTAAAAATTCGAGTTTTACAAAAATTAATAGTATTTCAATTCTTGGCGATTGGTAATTTTTCGGAGAAATGGGGTGGAAATATCGAACATGTTAAATAGGTATCTTGAAAATGTAAGAAGGAGAAAGAACTAAATGTAAATTCGTACCAAAAAAAAGTTACTTGATTTATTTTTCAAACCATTACAAGGACAACTCGAATCTTTCAAAATTGCGTAAATCGTAAAGCAGTTGGCAGCACTATAAATTTTTAGTAAAATTCCAACAAAAATAATTTTAGGTGACCAGAAGATTTTTTGCCCCGAATCTGAGGCGTTCAAGTGAATTCTTTGTATTGGTAAAAATCAAAAAATTTTCATCAAAATTCAGAACACGTTATTTTTTAATCCACTTTGATCTATACGTATGAAAAGTCCACTTAAAGAACTGAGCAATTTCAAAAATTGTATATTAGAAAAGGGATTTTGAAGTAATTTTTTAAGTTTTTTTTAAATGCTTGAAGTTAATGATAAAGGTTCTAGAGAGAAAAAAAATTTCTACACAATTTTTAGACTCACGCAGTTCTTTCTGTGGGCATCCCTGATACATAAAAAATAATTCATGGGGATTATTTCGATAAAAATTGAAAACATCAAAAATCTAACAACATCTCACACATCGAAAATTTTTCCATCGAAAAAGTTCCTTACTTCGATAAAAATTGAAAACATCAAAAATCTGACAACATCCCACAAATTGAATACTTTTTCACTGAAAAAGTTCCCCACTGGCATTTTTCCTATTTTCTGCTATATTTAAAAATCTTCAAATTTTTGAAATTTCACCCCCACAACTCGTTGTACTCTCTCATTTCGATCTAAACCTGAGGATACCAAAAGACTGCAGAGGGGAGACAAATCCCATAAATTAGTTAAAATTAGAGCTCAGCGTCCTCGAATTCGAAAACATCGCAAACGATATGTCAGACGGTATTATTGAGATAATTTAAAATTTTGATTCAAATTTTGGTGTTGCGGGGCGCTGAAGAGGTCAAAACGAGAAACCGATTTAAAATTACGACTCAGCACTTCTGAAATCATAACAAAAATGATGCATGTTTTTGCGGTTTGAGCGAGTTGCTAGCTTTGAAATAAAATCAATTCTGATTCCTGTTCTAAAGCTCATTATTTCCTCTTTTTTTTTCACTGAAATTTTTTTATAATTATTTATGCAAATCGAACATGAAACCCGATGCGTAGCTACATCCTCATTAAAAATTGAAAAAAAAAAAAAAAATCGAGTACGGTACGAAAAACAACAAAAAAACAAAAGAACATGCATCAAGAAACACCGTGATGCAAATCAATTATTTTCCCAGCAAAAGAGGAAAAAAATCGAAAAATTTATGCCATGAATATTTCAAAATGCAAAAACGTAAAAAGCAATTATTATCTCCCTTTTTTTTACGTGGGTACTTTCGTACAAAGAATATAACGTTACCATTTCGCGTAGCGCGTTTTATTGTTCATACAGAAATTATCTTTCGGCTTATTATTATTTTACGAAGCTATTATTTATTTACATTCTAAGGCTGCTCATTTCGTAAAGAATAATGAACATTATTACGACCAGCCATCTCATATACCAACAAATCCTCCGTATACTTTTTAATCATCGAAATAAAGTCGGAAAAAAAAGAAGAAAATCAACTCATGAGACACATCTAAAACGACGAGTAAAACTTATGTAGCATATGCGTACAAGTACAAGATGAAAAATTACTTTCGTCGTGAAAAATGTAAAAATGCCAACTTTCCCGGTAAACAAATCGAATAAGCATTCGGATGGAATGGATGGAAGATGGCAAGACGTAAATTTAATCGCATATCGAATCGTTCATCATAGAAAAAATATTCTAAACGAAGAAGTAGGAGTGTTTGTATTAAACGCGGAACTTTGTTTTTTTTCATTAACATACCTTTTGATAAAAGTAAACAAGTGGACTTTCGCATTATAAACGTAAATATTTCGAGGGAAAATTTTTGGCCATGTTGTTTACGCGTTGTTCAACGTTGAATGAAGGATTTATGTTTATAAAATTTAAATTTTTTCCCCAAACTACTATGATGAAATTACTTTTTTAAGCCCACGTTTCTTATATTTTTATACATCCATTCGAAGCGAAACTTATATTCGAGTTTAAATAGGCTAAAAAAAGTACAATGGAAACGGGCGTATTATAAGGCATTTGGGGATTCAATCAATTTACAGATGTTTTCGAGAATACAAAAAATGGCTCTGAGAAAAAAAATGGAACTCATTTTCCTTGTTTGAAAATTACAACTGCTATTCTCGAGTTAAAGTAAGAATTAGGGTAAAAGACAATTACCTGGTTACTATAGTAATAAAAGGGGAGTAGTTGGCTATGTAGGTATTGTAATGAATGAACATGAGCGAAGCAACAAATTAGCAGCAGGTTCGAATCCGGCAAAAATTCGAGGTAATGAAATGACCTTTTTGTTGAACTCCGAAAATTCGAGAATGAATGAGTCAAGAGTCGAAAAGTGGAATTTCTATCCAATTTCTGTTCCACATCGAGAGAAAAACGACAACGAATATTTGAATTTTTCCAAAATATTTTAAAAATGAATTAGTAGAAAGAAACTCTTAATCATCAAATACGTACGTAGAGTTGAAAATTGATGTCATTTTGGAAATTTTTTAAAATGATAATTACTGAATAGTTCATAAAGAAGATGGGCATTCAAATCTATACAATACAATGGCCAATTTTCAAAAAAAAAAAAATACTGTTTCTTTATTTTGGTTAAAAATATTCTAATTCTCAAAAAACTTATCTTCATAAGTAAGAATTTTTCAAATAGGTATCGAAATTTTAAAAAACATAAGAAGGAACCTTTTAACATTGCGTAGGAAGGTTCCTATTTAAGTAACTATTTTTTTACACCCAAAAATTCAATGAGCAATCTCACAATCAAGGAAATGATTTTTTTTAGAAATTTATTAGGGTATGTGGCTCTTTAAATCGTGGTAATACAAGGAATCTTTCAAAATAGAAAAACCGAATTTTGCAATTTTTTCAAAATTATTTTCTCAACTATCTTGATTTTTAGAAAATTTACATTTACTCTTCGTGAACCTCTTTCCCTCAAAAACTAAAGAAAAATAATTTTGTAATTTCCCTCAAAAATGATTTTTCTCGATTTTTTCTGAATTATCAAACATGTAAGCTTTCAAGGAGGAAAAAGAAAAGCGGAAGGTTTACAATTATTTGAGAATTTTTATTTCTAAAATTTCATGTAATTCTTGAAATTTTCTTCTGTTTGGAATTTCAAAAGCAATTTTGAATTTTTTTCACTCAAAAGTTCACAAAAATGTCTAACTACATATTTTTCGTTTCCATGCTCACATTTCTCGACTTTTTGTAAATTTTTGGGCAAAACTTTAAACTTTTGTTATTGCTTCTCGATCTTTTTTGAAAATTTTGATTTTTTTTCTCGACTTCATCGACCTGGTAGATCTTGTGATGGTAAAAAATAATTTAAAGAGATGCTTTATTCTTTTATTCCCATTAGCGCTCATTCTTTGACCTACACAATTTTCTCCAATTATCTTTAAAAAATAAAAGAGAATTGGGCACGTAGGTACAAATACTTTCTAAAATAAAGCTCGGCTTAAATATTATACTTACCCAAAAATTTGAAATTCTCAAGTCAATTTTTTGATTTTTGCAGGATTTTAAAAAAAATTTTAAATGAAATTTTTCGCCAAAAAGTTGAAATTTTTGAAATATGAAGTACTTTGTCAATAAAATTAAAGAAAATCCATTGCACGCCTCATATCAATCTCCAACCAAATTTCACAATTTCTAGCTATTTTCGAACCTCCAGCAGATAGAATTTAGGCAGCTAAAAATTAAGTTTCTGTCTCTTTTAGGATGTCTACCTGAAAAGAGGCATAGATGGATTTTCTAGCATTCGACTATCGAAAAAGAAAAAAAAATCGATTTTTAGCTCTTCAAGACAATGTCTACGTGCTCTTCGGAACAATTCGAAAATCCTGAAGAAAGTCAAAATCGCTTCCGAGACTCCGAAATAGTCGAAAATTGTCAAATTTTGGTTCAGAGGGTCGATATTAAATAAGATAATTTCCTTCATTTGAATAGATGAATATATATTTTTTTAGAGATTTCTGAAATCTTTCATTTTCGTTTAAAAAAAATTATTGATCAAATAAATAATACAATTAAATTTCCCACCAAGAAAACCCGATAAAGATAATATAGGTACCTAAAAAATTCAAAAATAGGTACTGGAGGAAATCAAAATCACATTGGAGGATCCAAAACAGCTAAAAATCGTAAAATTTGAGTACAGAGAGTCGTTATTACATAAAAATTGACTATTTTTCGCCTCCGGTAGACCATCAGTTAATTTGAGAATTTTAAATAAATATGTAAGTACCTATTTTCATATATTTTTTTAAAATAACAGGAGTTGAAAGAATACACTGGAGACAAGACAGTCAAACCTGGAAACTCGAATACCTTCATGACGTCACTACTCATACCACTGAATGCCGTTTCAACTTTTTTTTTTTTCAAAGTCCAGATTATTTTAAGTAATTTTAAATAGTTTTGAATTTTCTGAAAAAGTTTTCCAACTCCAAATTTTTTCCTCGTAATTTTTTCAACTCCTAATTTTTTTCTCAGAAATTTCTCAACTGAAATGTTTCTCTAATGTTATTTTTCCACGACCAAATTTTTTTCTGACGTAATTTTTCCACGACCAAAGTTTTTCTGAAGAATTTTTCCATTATTGAACTTACATCTTTTTTGAAAAGAATGACTTCTGTTTGATTGACGTCGCAAAAATTTTATTTTCTCGCAATTTTCACATCTGAAAATTTTCCACGTCCAATCATAATTTTTTCAACTCGAATTTTTTTCTCAAAATTTTTATGGCGTCAATCAAACAAAAATCATTCTTTTCAAAAAAGATGAAAGTTCAACGATGGAACAATTCTTCAGAAAAAAATTTCAGTGGAGAAAATTAAATTACATATGTCAGAAATATTTCAGTTGAGAAAATTCTGAGAAAAAAATTAAGAGGAAAAAATTTGAAGCTGGAAAACTTCTTCAAAAAATTCTAAACTGTTTAAAACTGACGTAAAATATTCAACGGCATTCAGTGCTATGAGTAGTGACGTCATGAAGGTATTCGAGTTTCCAGGTCTGACTGTCTTGTACACTGGAGGGATTCTCTGGTTAAATTATCCCCCTCCCCTCCCCTCCCCACCCCTCCCAAAAACACCACAACATGAACTTAATTTTTAGATTTCCAAGTTGATTACTACCGCGCCTTCGGGAGTTTGAAAATCCTGAAAGAAATTAAAATCTTGCTGGAAGCTCCTGATTGGCTGAAAATAATAAAACTCGGTTTAGAAAAGTTTTATTTTCATCAATTCTGCTGGAAAAGTACTTAAAATAACTATTTTTAAAATTTTCAAAAAATCACCGAAAATGAAAAATTGAACTTGAGAAACTAAAATTTTGATTATGGAGATTTCAGAACATTATCTTTCCAAAAATCCTATTCTCGTTCAAAGTAGGTAACAAAATACCTAACTTACTGCAAAAAAATAATTGTAGATTCATTTCAAAAATACCATATTTTTACTGGGAAAAATCACAATTTTCAAATTTTTAAGAATTTACTAAAAATCGAAAAACTCAAGCAGCTAAAATTTTACTATTACGAGTTCACTCCTCCCAAAAATGTTATTCTCATTCAAAATCAAGCCAGATATCTCGAGCTGCCTGGCCAATAGCAAATTAAATCCATAAAAACATCCCAAACTATCCACCCCATAAAGCTACACACCAAAGTAATTCATAAACCTCAAGAAACAATAATTAGTTAATATCTAAATTATTAGCAGATAAATTATTAAACCGAACCACACCACACTATGCATGAAAATTACATAAACACGAGTTAGCAATAAACCCCTCATCACCTACTTCCACATAGGTACTCGTAAGCTGCGCGGTAATCGCCAAAATACCCATTTCCTGTAAATGGAAACAAATCTAAAAGCTTTCATTAAAGATCATTATCATGAAAACATTATCTACGTACATCGAAACGATCCACTAATATCAACCAATCTACCACACGTATTGAATATTCACCTACACAGCCCAAGTTCGATACAAACTATCGAACATTTCCCCACATAAGGCATATTTAACAACGTTAAAATTCAAACGTCGCTTTTGTAAAACACCAGGCACCTTTCAAATACACCATACGAATACGTACCTATTCACTATGTACAGCATTTGAATGCAAATCAACCCACCTCGGCGCAATTTTACTACCGGCAACAGTGAAAAAAATTATCATATTTTGGCGAGCAAAAAAAAAGTAGCGGAAGTAAAATTCACGTCTATGAAATTTCTTCTTGAAAATAATTTTTAATATTTAAACGCACGGATCGAATAGAAATCGCATCCTGCAACAGGTGAACTAAAGGTACCTGAAACATGCCCTCGATTCATTAAAAAACATATTAAAAATATAAATTCCCAGTTCGCATGTTACATGCTCCTTTCGTTCATTCACTTACGATATTATTTTTTTTTTATAAAATTCTGCTCGGTAATTAAGGCGAAGTACTCCATAACCCTGTTTTTAATTTACCAACGTGTGTGGGTAAAAATTACGTATACATAGAAATGAACGTGCGCAAAAACACTTGATAGGTAAGTATGGTGAAAATGTCACGCACCGTTTCACCACATTAATCGCTCCCGAATGCAAAAAAAGGTCATATTCTTAGTTTCTTACATAATTTGTGTTTGTATTTGGTTGTTAATCGTGGTCGGCTTTGACTCGTTTTACAGATTTTCAAGTTGGTAATCATTTTTTATTAATGGCTTAATCATAGTTATCGAAATATCAACTAAATCGCCTACGTTATGCTAAAATATTAAATAGGTATGTACAATACACCTACAGGTTGTCGCAATATCGCACTCTTGAGCTTTTTTTCTAACAAAAGAACATTTTTCAACTCGCCCACGCCAATTAAGGCGAAATTTGGCTCACTTAAATCGTACATTATCCGCATTTCAGAATCAAATTTTGAGTTGTTAAAGTTGATTTTTCCATTTTGGGCGAATTTTTCAAAATGGCTGAAATGGTTTACCAATATAATTATTATAGATTTATCATAGAAGTAGTAAATCACGAATTAATGTAATGGAAATCTAAAAATTAGTTTGTATATTAAAATTACCCCCCCCCCAAATCGATTGCGACCATTTTCAAGTCAACCTGAAGTCTCCAGAAAGAGTCAACTTTTTTCCAGTGCACAAGAAAGCGCTAAAACAGGGTGTCTACCGATTTTTCAAAATCAAATTTCGCGACTTTTTTCCAAGGTATCCAGTATTTACCTCTCAATTTGACCCCCCCCCCCCCCAAAAAAAACGCACAATAAGATCACATTTATTACTGAAAAAAATTCATACGCGGAAGGAAATATGTCTTTAATTTTTAAAAAATACAATTTTTCATAAAAATTTTCTAAAAGTGAGTTATTTTATGTTAAAGAAGATAAATAATGTTACTGCCCGAGCGAAGCGAGGGTGAGAATTTTTACGAAAAATCCTGTTAGAATGGATACAATTGTTAGATGTTTATCGAGCAACCTAATAATGTATTTTTAACACAATGGAAAGCTGGCATGACACGGGCTGATATAGATTTCGTGAATTTTGACCATAAAATTGAGAAATAAATTCATGGAAAGTTTGAAACATTAGCAGATTACCAATAATGATGTGATTATTTGGCCCGAGCGAAGAGAGGGGAAATTTTTTTTCAAGACTTTATTTTTAAAAAAAAACAGCAAAAAATGGACAAATTTCCAAATTATTTCTCCTTCTAAATTGTTAAAACATCCCACTGAAAATTCCAAAATTCTCCGATTTTTTTAGATTTTCCAGAGAGTGGACACGATGCTCCCGTTGAAAATCCCAATCGTGATCGCTACTCAGTCTCCCACAAAAACATATTTTTTCCGCTTCAAAATAGCTATTCAATAATTGTCTAAAATAGAAGGGAAGAAATTTTATAATTTAAGAGTGGATTTTGAAAATTTATGAGGCCGAGCGAAGCGAGGACGAAGTGAGGGCGAAAATTTTCCGAAAAAATGTTCAAAAAGGTGAAATTTCTTTACTTTTTCTGTTTTGTACAAGGCGAAAAAAAATTCAAATAAGTTCGGAAAATTCGCGATTTTGATGAATTTTGGGTCAATTTCGCGACTTTTGCGACTTTCGCGACCAGTAGACACTTAATCTTGAAAGACGAACACGAATCCAAAAGGTCAGATTGAATGGATTTACACACACAGGGTGGATACTAGAAAAAAGTGTCCTGGATCTTGATGAAGATTGGAGAGATAGTTTAAGACTTCCACAAAAAATGTTGAGCTCCCCAGCTCAAAGGGAAATGGAATCAGGAGAACCTCAAAACGGTATAATTTTTGAAAAAATACGATTTTTTGCCACTTTTGGGTAATTCTACCTGCTAGAAATTTTGGTCACCCCCCCCGTGCGATTTGAGTTCGTACACCTTCCTAAACCATTGATCTCGAAATCGGATACCACTTTTCTTTTTACAAGGAAATGGAAAAATAGCAGATCGCGAATTTGACGAAGTTAAGATTTTCACTGAACTCCAATCGCTCACACAAACACCTCAAAATTGAATCAAAAATTTTTTTGGTTATTTAAAATAATTTTTGATGAAACCATTCAAATTATTTTCATGCCAATGTTGCCAATTTCATGTAAACCATTTTTTTCATCAAAAAATTCTTATTGGCAAATCATTTTCGAATTACAACTTGTTCTCATGTAAAATCTCACGAAGAATCCAATGGAAGTATTAATTTGACCGCTGGGAACGAACAAACCCATTGAAATGAGTTTCATGGTAATGAGTTCAAAACTATGCTAGCTAATTTTCCATAGGAATATTTTTTACACCAAAAAATCACTCGTATCTGAAAGATAAATAACGTAGGGCTGAGATTTTTATGCGCTATCAAATCGATTATAAGCGCTTATAAAAAGCGATTAAAATTGCCTAAAAAAGCATTTATATGCGCTATCAAACCCCACCATGCAGCATATCAAAATGTAGGTATTTTTAATCTGAATGCGGAAATGCAATCAAAATTACTAAATTAGAATAAGGAAAGAAGTAAAGTGAGAAAATCATCGAACTTTTATAAAATTATGAATTATGAGAAGAAAAAACATCGAACTTTTTATTTTAAAATTTTCGTGAAAACGATGCGACTACAAATCGAAAACTTGTTCGACAAGTCGCAGACAAAATCTTGAATTTTTTTTTTTAATTTTGAAGAGTTGATTTTTTTAAGCTCAAAATTTCAACTTTTATGCTGTTTTTTAGTGATTTTTTTTCAAATATGCGAGAACGGTCGAAATAAGCGTTAAATAAGCGGTTTAAGGGCCTTTTTTTTTGGCTAAAATAAGCATTTTCAAGCAATTACGTCGAAATAAGCAAAAATATGCGATATCAAATTGCATAATTCGGTGTAGAAATGCATGAATCGCAAAAGAAACCATGATATGCGGTATCTACTATCACGCTATCAAATATGCGATATCATAAAAATCTCAGCCCTATAAATAAGCTTCTAAACAGCAAAAAATGATGATTTTTTTTTCAATTATTCTATCATTCGTTTTCGATTTTTCAGCTCTCCTGCAAAATTATGTTTTCCACCCTACGCCCCCTTATCGCAAAACGCGCCACCATTAAATTAATATTAAAAAAAACTTTTGTAGCAGTGTTCCAACTAAAATTTCATAGAAATTGCATAAATCAAATTGAAGTTTGTAGTGTTACAATGAAAATTTTTGAACAATTTCATCAAAAATTATTCAAAACGACCAAAAAAATTTATTGGATTTTAAGGCGTCTGAGAAGGTTTGAGTGAACAACTTGAATTTGATAAAAATCAAAAACCCTTCAAATTTGCGATCTGCAACTTTTTGTTGCAGAGGCAAGGTGCCTACTAGTCTGAAAAATGAAAATTTGTGCTAATTTCGTATTATTTTTCTTGCTCCAAATTTTCTCAAAAAAGAGCCCCCTTTATACTCTTTGATTAAAAAAATTCAAAGAAAAGGAAATTCTAACAAATTCTTGCTTTTAAAAGCAAAATTATTCAAATTCTTTCTATTTTTCTTGTTTTTTTTTTGTTTTTTTTCCTAGGTACTGAATTTTGCAATCAAAGGTTCAAAGAGGTGTAGAGACTCGAGTCGTAACGGGGGTGGGGGTGAAGTGACCGAAATTCCTAGCAGGAGACATGCCACCACCAAAAGTGACAAAACCCCACATTTTTTTGAAAATTACCTCACATTGTGGTTCCTCAGCTCCTTCCCTTCAAAGCTAGGAGGCTAAAAATTTTATAGGAAGTCTCTCATTCAGATTAAAAAACGTAAATATCCAGAAAATGTTTTTTTTTGACCCACCCCAATTTCTCAATCATGGAAGAAATCTTGAAAAAAATTCAAATTTGCTTAATTCCATAGCAAAAGCTCGAAAATTTATCTGCTACCTTCAAATTAATCCTCCAAATCAATTGCAACCATTTTCGAGCCGATCTCGAACCACCAGAACAAATTTGCTTTTTCCCAGCACACTGGAATTGCTCCAGAAAGCACTAGGCACATGTAATCAACTTGAATAGTTGAAATTCAGTTCTGAGTTATCTGTGACATACTCTTTTAATGAGCCTAATTTCAGCAATATCGACGAGGACAGGTTGTAAATCTGATTTACGTCGGGATAATAAAGTAACGATGCAAAACTTTGAGTTTTATCAAATTGTAATTTCGCAGCCTTAAACCGGACTAGGAATTTTATTTTAATGGCAACTTTTTGAACAACTGTTGGAAAGTTGTTACGAGTTTTACCGAACGATGGGCACGTTCGCGAATGCAGCGAAAACTTCATGATTATTGTAACTTTGATATCAGTACATGATACGATATAAAAGAGTTATGTACTTTAGACGGGTATTTATGGTTTACATAAATGCATTAGGTACGAATATCTATCGACTTTAGTTTGGCTTTTCGCAAAACGAACACCCATCATTTTTGCTGGAAAATTTTACCCTTGGCTCATTAGCATAAGAAGATTTCACGGTAGATTTTGTATAGCAACTAAAAGAAAACACAAGATACCCAATACCTTACCCACCCACCAGCTGTTTCAATGTTCAACCCAACAATGCAAACATTATTCATACATTAGCATCGTTAAAGCAGCGGAAATACTAAAGCAACATCGCACAGAACGCTGCCAACAACAAACCCTAGAAATTGATTAGAAACAAAAACATAATATCCTTCCTCGATAAAAGTTCACTCCAGCAATTAAACTTTTAAAATACGTATCTCACAGTTGGTAATGAGAAGGTAATTCTCTTTCTAGTACGTAGTAAAAGTTATCCCTGTATCCTGTATCCGGCTGTAAGTATATTCTCGTCAGCTCAACGAATTCCTTAATTTGTTTCTTTGTTAATAGGTATACAAAGATACCTACATAAATTGTCGCTTTGAATACGTAATGTTCTCTCTACAAAACAACAGTCCCTTTCAAGTTTCGTTTCTATTTTGATAAAATATAATTTTCGGTTTATAGCTTTAAAATATTGCGTTATTTTTCGAGTGAATTATTTCAACAGTGAAACTTATTGAAATAAGTTTCTAAACACGTCTCCCTTGGTCTCCCTTCTACTATCTTCCAAGTACATAAATAATCTATTTAATATTCGTAATAAACTTCGAACTTTTGCCGAGCAATCGATGCCAAATCTCCGTTTATTTTCGTTCCAAAAAACCAAACAGACTACCAAAGAGAAGAAAAAATATAAACCACGAGAAGAAAAAATCCACCAAATTGTCGGTTAGGAGAAAAAATCCACAAACACATGTTTCACCTGAAGGGATTTATTTCTGTAAATATGATTTCCTTGGAGGATTTTACTTTTACGAATTTTACTTTAAATGATTTTAACCCTGGAGATTCGTTAGTCGTAGTTTTTTTTTCATTTTGAAATACCAACGTAAGAGGTTCCTTTTCATTTCGCAGATGTTTTGTTTTTTGGTTTGGTTTGTTTTATTATCAAATTACGAGTTCAAAATTTACGGAAATGATTTAATCTGGAATTTTCTTTAATTCGATGCCAGTCTGGGGCCGAGTAAATAAGGAAATGGATACGACGATGACGTAAGAATAATTCGTTATTTTATTAAGGTTTTGATTTTGAAAGCACGAACAAATGAAACAGGTAGTACAGGTGCATTAAATATGCGACCAAGTAGAAAGGTACCTACCTCGTCTCTTGAAAATCGATTTTTTGTCGAGCACCTTCACGTCTTGTGGTCGTGGTTGAGAAAAATTGTAATCCTCCCTTTCGTCCTTCCGAAAAAGCGCACTAGGTGAGTCGTTTAAATAATCTTGAAAAACGTAGTAAATTTTTTAGATTTTAGGTGAATTTCGCACCTCTCTCTCCCCAGCAAAAGATATTATTAATAATGAGAAGAAAAAATGAAGAAATTTGTTTTTCTCTCCCAACCCTTAATCCCCCTCCCCTCAATATTGACAAAAAGCGGATTGATGACGTTAGTTCAAATAAATTCTAAGAATGGGCTGATAGACCTTGAAGTCTAAACCCAGGGGAAGGGGGAATTCAAGAATTTTTTTACTCTTCGATGTTAATAAGAGTACGTAGGTAAATATGAAGGGTATCCCCGGTTAAGATAGGTGAATCGGCCTAAGAGCTACTTTTTGAAACTAACCATCAGACATTATTAAGAACTACAAAAAATAATTTTAGGGCGCATTTTCCACCTCCCACCTCACTCCGTTTCACCTCCTATCCCCAAAATATCGTTTTTTCTTCAAAAAATCACATTTTATAACCTAACGAACCAAAAAATTTGAAATTCATGTGGTATACTCGGGAAGTGGAAACCAACTTTTGAGAATTTTTTCAATTTTTTTTGCACCGCCTTCTAGCCAAAACCCCACTTAGAAACCTTCATATCGCTCTAATTTCAAAACTAAAAGACATACATTTTTTCTTTTTGGTACAAATATTGTCCTACCTTGGTACAATATAATGCAAATTTTTTCAGATTTTTTGGTTAGAGAGAACAGGCGAAAAAATACGATTTTCTATTCAAAAATACCAATTTCGTCATTCGTGCAACCAAAAATTTTGAAATATATGGTATGAACGAGGAGAGGTAACAAACTTTTGAGAATTTTTCAGATTTTTTTGCAATGCATTTTAGCCAAAAAACCACCCTCAATCTTTCATAATTTTCTCGATTTTCGCCAAATACATGTAAAAATGTCGCGTTTTTTTTTGTTTAGAGGAACCCTAGAAAACTTTTTTTTTAATTTTTGGGCAAAATTTTGCGAAGTTATGTCTCTTTGAAAATTTTGAACCCTCCTTTCGTAATGGAGGGTTAAAAGGGCAATGGAATTTTTTCCTCAAAATGAGTGCCATTTATCCATAAGCATAAATACACCACAAAAATTTTGAAAATTTTGAAGTAGTGGAAGTTCGTCAATAAAAACTGAAGCCCCAAGCAATAAAAAACGTGTATTTTTTATTTTTTACCTGTTTTACGCGTAATTTAGTAGCAAAAAAAAATTCTTCGCCAAAAATGAGATTTACGATAATATTTGACATTAAAATCGATATAAAATCATATTCGAGGGACCCGAACTTTCGGAACCCCATTTTAGCCCCCTCACCCCCTAGTTTGAGTTGAAGTAAGGTCGGCAATATGGGTGTCGATTTCACATAAGTCGAACCTTCTGAGTACGAAAATGAAATCAAATATGTAATCAGAGCCTTCAAATGTCTCTTATGATAAAATTCGAAAAAGTTGTAAAACGATTCACTCTGATGCGAGTGTGAGGCTTTTCATTATAATTATTTATGTAGCCATTCATCGCGACTAACTCTAAACATAGTTACACACGGAAAGGCATAAAATTGTATTTGTTCAAAATCTGATGAAATTTTTCGATGGTGGTTTCCAAACTTGATAAATTACACAAAATTTGAATTTAGCCTTCTTACTACTCTAATTTTTGAAAAAGCTATTTAAGAAATTAGAAAATCCTACCTCGAATATTAAAAACAGACAGAAAATGGTAGAATTTCCTTCCACAAAATTCATCATTCAAGTTTGCTAATGCATAAAAAATTCAAATTTTGAAAATTTTAGGGAAAAATTTGGTTAAATGAGCAATTTAAGAAGTATGGCCCTCACAAGAGAAAAGAAACAGCGTTTATTGTCGATATAAGAGCAAATTTTGGAGTAATGGGGAATATGAATTCAAAAAAAAACGCTCTCGAACGAATTAGATATTGGTTCTCTAGAAACCCCCTTTACCTTTTTTAGGAGGCATAATGAGCCCCCGAAATAAAAAAATAAAAAACTGAAATCACTGCGTGTTTGAAAAAATTTCAAAATGTAATAATTTGTAGAAGTCGAATGAATGCAATAAGGGGCAATTTTTCAATTACTCATTGAAAATTTTTGAACAAAACTAATAGTATAGTCGAATTACTGCAAAAAAAGGCTTCCGCTCGCACCAAATGTAAAAAGCAATTTGACGACTGATTCTTAATCTAGAATGTATTTAGAAAAAAATAAGCTTGGGTGCCGTTTTTTCCAGCCCCTCCCCTTCCGATGGTCCACCCCCCTTTCTTGAAAATGCATGTATCTCCCCTATTATTGGTTATGCAAAAAAATGTTTCAAGTAAAAGTTCTTTATTGAAGACTTCTCTACATTTTTAGTTCTTACAAAAATTTCATTTGGAGCAACCCTCGCGCCCCAAATTTCAAAAATGTACATTCAGAAATACTCAAAATCGAGTTTTTCTCATTTATTATAAGAAATATCGAAGATAGCGCGAAATGTGTAATAACAACAAGTATTCAGAATAAAATTTTACATTTAGAAAGTTCATCGCAATACACCACCGCTCACCCCTATGGATCCCCCTCCCTCTTTTTCCAAAAATTCTAGTTCGTCCAGTGGTAAATTTTGTTTTTTGACCATAATAGAAAATTATACGAGAGGCATGAAGTTTCGTACGGTGAACAAGGATACCATGAGAAATTTTTCGAGCCTGGGAGGCCATTGCCAAATCCCATAGGAGAGGCAGGAAAGGTTCAGCCCCCTTCCTCATTTTACGTAATTGGGCTATCGGATCTTTTTTGGTGTCATTTCTGTATCATTGAATCCCGCTAAAATCAAAAATGTCATTACTGTCAAGATTTGAGGAAAAGAAGCACCTCAAATTTGAAATTTTTCTACTCAAATTTTCGCATTTTCCCTCAAAAATGCTTAAAAACTACTTTTTTTTTCAACTTCGTTCAACCAAATCTCAAAATATGTAAGTATATGTAAATTTTTTTTTTTGTTGAAATATTACCCCCTCCTTTACATAGGTTCGTCCTTTCTCACCCCTAGTTTTAATTGCAAAATCGAAATGGAATCAGCTATGTACTTCGGAAACATTGATTTGAATATGCGTATCGATTTTCTGTCAAAATATTACCTTTCTCTTTCGTCGATCTAGTCACCCCTCCGCCCTTCCACATGACTTGAATGAAAATTTATTTACTTATTTGGATTGATTTAGATTCACGAACACCAGAAAATTATTTGGTGATTTACTTCTCGATTACGTGATAAAAAAAGACAAACTACAATTTCAATTTCAAAGTAATCAAAATTGTGCAAAATACTAGTCAAAAATGACCCTCTATCCCCCTCCAGAGAGGGTTTGAGTGGTGTCTCTGGATCTGTGTTTATTGCATTCGACCTGTAGTATTGAGAAATCGTTTTAAAAACTTCGACCGATGAATATTATCTGATATACATTATAGTGATTTTTGCATAAAAATATGAAAAAATGGTATAATTTCAGCAACTTGGACCCAGGAAGTTGAAAAAATGCAATTTTTAAGTATTTTTGAGGAAAAATGTGAAAATTTGTGTAAAAAATTTCAAATTTGAGGGGCTGCTTTTCCTCGAATCTTGACAGTAATGACATTTTTGATTTTAGCAGGATTCAATGATACAGAAATGACACCAAAAAAGATCCGATAGCCCAATTACGTAAAATGGGGAAGAGAGCTGAACCTTCCCAGCCACTCCTATGGGGTTTGGCAATGGCCTCCCAGGCTCGAAAAATTTCTCATGGTATCCTTGTTCACCGTACGAAACTTCATGCCTCTCGCATAATTTTCCATTTATGGCCAAAAAACGCACTTTGTCATTGGACAAAACAGAATTTTTGGAAAAGGGGAGGGGGTGGATCCTTAGGAGTGAGGGGTGGGGTATTTCGATGAACTTTCTAGATGTAAAATTTTATTCTGAATACTTGTTGTTATTACACATTTCGCGCTATCTTCGATATTTCTTATAATAAATGAGGAAAACTCGATTTTGAGTATTTCTGAAAGTACATTTTTGAAATTTGGGGCGCAAGAGTTGCTCCAAATGAAATTTTTGTAATAACCAAAAATGAAGAAAAGTCTTCAATAAAGAACTTTTACTTGAAACATTTTTTTGCATAACCTATAATAGGGGAGGTACACACATTTTCAAGAAAGGGGGGTGGACCCTCGGAAGAGGAGGGGCTAGAAAAAATGGCACCCAAGCTTATTTTTTTCTAAATACATTCTAGATTAAGAATCAGTCGTCAAATTGCTTTTTACATTCTGAGCGAACGGATGCAGTAATTCGACTATACTATAAGAGGGATTCGTCTATTTTTTCAATTTTGTAATTTCTAAACTTTACGTTCACTGTTATTTAAAATTCAATTTTCGATTTTTTTATTTTTAATATTTTGGGAACCCTTGAAAAGTTAGAAAACTTAGGTTTGCGACAAAATATGTTATTTTTTTCATATATGTACTTGCGCTACAAGTTAGAAGTTTAATTTAAACTTATTTCACGAAGGTTAACTGGAGTTATTTTTCGGAGAGTCAGTTTTGAACGCCCCCGAAAAAAGTTCAAAAACTCATTTTTCAATACTGAAGTAGTAAATCACCTAGCATATAATGACCAGCATTGCATTTTTAAGTCCATTATCCTATTTTTTAGAATTTTGAAGCTGTTCAGTAAAAATTATGCCAAGTGTGTCAAAATAATTTTAAAAAAACGATCTAAAAAAGGGAAATTACTCGTTGATATACTATTCTTCATAACCGAATAAGTTGAATTCTACACTTTCAAAACTCAGAGCCAGGGAACCCACCAAACCTACGTTTAAAGCTAAGAGAAGCAGATACATCAAAAGAAAAGCTCTTAGTAAGTCACATTACAATTTCCTGTCATTTTTGTCCTTGTCTTTCAAAATTTTGACAAATTATGACACACGAGTGCGCATCAAGTTGCCTAACCATATTTCAAGAGACGCCTAATAGTTAAAAAACATCCAGTATAATGCATATTGCATGTAGATGTATGTAGATACTTGAATATTTCCTCGAGTAAGTACTCAGTTCATATACCTACGTCACATATCTACACCAACAAAATACACTATCATGTGTAATTAGTCCTAATATCAAAAATTTTCAGCCTACGTGCCAAAGTACGAATAAAATAAACACCAAAATTCAAATTGAAAAACCTCGCTTGACAATGAAAACATTTTCTCAAAAGTAATTATGTAAATTTCCTTCCATATAAAAAACATTCACCGCTTTTAAATTCGTTAACCGAGCAAATGAAGCTTAATCAGAATTTCACCCTGTCTGCTACACCGCACCCTTGTTAGCAGGTAGCGAATAAATGTTTAACAAGTGTACGAAAATTTTCAGGTGTTAATGTAATTTCATAATGAGGTAGTGTTTTTTTCATTTTTCTGCTTTATAATGAAACTAATTAGAATAAGCTGTGATATAATAGAAGTTCATATAGCGAATAAATATCAAAAACACAGCAAAATAATATTCATTTCTTTACTTGGCATTGTATTTTTACATATCTACCTTTCACAGCAGCGTGTTTGTAGAAAAAAAATGAGGAGCTTCGCTCATTTTGAGATTATTATTAGTATTCGCCATTTATATTAAAATTAATATAAGACGGTTTTTTATTTACGGCGAATCAAGTATGCAAATCTATTAACATGTATTGAATAACGATAAAATAGGAGAATGGGAAGCTCGATACGCAATATTCTGTAATTTGATGAAAATTGGAGAGGTAATGTACATTGAGTGGGAGATCATCCAGAAAAATTTGGAATTCCTCAGCTCGAAGGGGAATGGAGCTGAGGGACTTCAAAGTAGAGTAATTTCAGAAAAACACAGTTTTTGCCATTTTTGATTTGATTTTTTTCTCTAATTTCTCTAATTTATTTAATATATCGTCGCGCTAGAACTAAAATAAGTTAAATTTATTATTATCTTATTTAATTTTAATTTAAATTTTTTTTGATAATAGGTATAATTTATATAAAAATTGAAGAGCCACCTGAAGGGAACCTGCATTTTGATTTGCGAATTTTCAAAAAATTTCAGTTGGCAGCACTGCTACAAAAATTTTCAAAAAATTAATTTTAATTCATTTTGGAAACCAAAAAAATTTTAAGCTTATACCTCTCAAGCCACTAAATGAGCAACATGAATTTTATGAAAATCGTGTAAATCAAAATGTAATTGGCACCACTGTCATGAAAATTTTTTGAAATATTTCATCAAAAATGATTCTAGGTGACCAAAAAAATGTGGGCTCAATTTTGAATTGTTTGAGTGAGAGATTGTCAAATTCGTAACCTGCATTTTTTCAAAAAAAAAAAAAACAAAAAAAAACTGTACCGGGGGCAAAAAGTGATGTCCAATTTCGAGGTCAATGGTTCAGGAAGGTGTAGGAACTCAAATCGCACCTTTTTAGGGGTTACAGAGGTTCTCAGCAGATGGTACTACCCGAAGTGGCAAAAAACCAAATTCTGAACCCCCCGTTCAGCCGGAGCTCATTTTTTTTGGAAAATCTCCATCTAAAATTGAACTACTTCACCAGTTTTCGTCAAAATCCAGGATTTTTTTTCGATCTATCCTAATAACTAAACATCCTGAAAATATTCAGATTTCGTTACAACCTGGGTTTGAAAAACGAAATTTTTTTCGATTTCGGTTTTTGGTTTTGGTTTTTACGATTTCGTTTTCGTTTTTGATTTTAATCAAATTTCATTATGAAAAATCGAAAAAATCATCAAAAGAGTAAGAAATGAGCGAAACGTAATTTTTTACTGATTCTTTTCATAACCTGGAATAAAAAATGAACAATCATTACTTCATTCAGTTAAGATCATTAGGTATGAAATAAAAAACAAAATAAAAAAATATAGCTTCATGCATTTCTCAGGTTTTTCCTAAAACTTCAGTTCTTTATAATGATTGAAAAAAATCTTTTTTTTTTTTTTTTAAAGATTTGGCCTCGTCAGTTGAATTATAACCGCTATTCATTTGATTTCTGACAGTTAAAATCTAGAAATTTTGAGTTTTTTGTACCCAAAATATTTCATTTTGAAAATTTCTGCCCCATAACCTCACCACAGATTTGTATAGAATCAAAAATCAATTTAAATTACCTTTTTGCTACCAAAATTCTAAAAAGAAATCAAAAACGAAAAAATTATGTTTTTTTGTTTAACGTTATTTGTAAAATTTCGTTTTCGTTTTTCGTTTTGATAAAGTTTTCCGAACCCTGATTACAACTCAATTATAATGGACATAAGTAAATATAATTATCATGTTGAAAATTTTCCATTCGCCGAGTCTGTTCTTTTGAAGTTGTCTATTTTGGAACCCCTTCTTCTGCATAGTTTTTCTCCGAGTCAAAGTAACGCACAAAAGTTGAATTTTCACGCCCGTCTTTCAACTTTTACCGGAAACCTTTCTTTTCAATATACTTTACTCGGCTCGAAATTGAGCTATCTTTTTTTAAACATGTTGGTGGAAAAAAAACAAGAGTTTATACAGAATGTAATATTTAAGCACTCTCGGTACTTCAAAGTACTTCCATGATGGCAAATTTCAACTTTTTTTGACAGTTTATGACAAGAAAATGTTGTAAAATAGCGTGTATTATCGCCGCATTCAACTTTTCTTTTTTTTCCTTCATACTCTCGCAGGTAATGAGAACGTGGAAACTGGAAAAAGCAACTTTTAATGCTCTACATTTTTTCCTGATGGTATCTTAAAAATTAGTAATAAAATTCAACTAGAGAAGGATTTCCAACTACTAAAAAATTTATTGCAAGTGTTCGTAAAATACTATCATCTGTGTCATTATACAATCGAATAATCATACGTTGTGTAATGGATTATAAAATTGCATGAGTATCAGTTTTTTACGAGGAAGTGAATTAAAAAGACGATGCTAAAAATTAAAAGCATTATCAGAATGTTCACTTAAAAGATCACCGTAAACATCGAGATTTTATCTAATTTTAGGTTTTTAAAATCCCCCGAAGGAAACTTATACTTATTATAATTTTTTAAACAAATTCGTGTCAAATTACCAAAATTATTTTGAATATTTTGCGAGTAGCTAAAGAACCAACGAAAACAAGGTTTTTTGTGAAATATTTCCTAATGAATTTAATAGCGTTAAGCATGAAAATTTTGATACTAAATTAACACCATGTTTTGTTTCAACCCTTTCGAATGATATGACCATAAAGCAGCAGGAAAACAGTGTAATATAAGAAAACCCAACGGATAGGTTAACCTATTTTATAATGCTATCTATTTCAGCTTTTCGTTATTTCCGTTATAATTAATTTTCGCGTGTTTTTTTTTTTTTAGGTGTTCATTACTTCACGAAAATCTTAGAAGACAGAAGCGAAATTCTAACTGTTGATCAAGTAACAATTTTTTCCTTCGTAATTTTTAAATATTAAATTATTATGTATAATCTGATTTAAAATTAGACCTTGACGAGGTTTCAATGAAATAACAAACTATTTGAAGGATTTAAATTTCAACGCGCATAGGCAAAATACCGAAAAAGAATTCGTTAATTTACCCGATTATACTCGGGTTGTTGTGGTTGTAAAATTTTCCAAACTTCGAGTTTCCGCTTGATTTCGCATTTCGTACGTTGTATACAAAGTTACAAAGTCAGCATTTTTACTTTTTCGGCAGTAAGCGTCGCTAGATGAAAAAAGCCATAAATGTCAGTTCATTTCATCAAAGGTATAAATGTTCTTTCGGCGGATGAGAATTGCGAAATTCCACTTCTATTTTTTACCCAGTATGAAAGAAATTACGCCTCCATGCTCGTACATTCTGTTCGTTTACAATGTAATTTAGCAAAGAGTGATACACTAAATTGAAGTTTTTATTTCCATCGGTGTATTGCAGGTCCACTAGAGGGGCGTATTTCATGGCTACTTGGGGATTTATTCGTTTCATATTGCCGCATATTGTATTAAAAATAATTTGAAAGCTTTTTCCTTTTTTTATAACTGTAAATTAATCAACATGGTGTGGTGGATGAGCCACAGGTGAGGGAATTTGTTCAACTTGAGTGGACTGCTCGTTTTACTATTTTTAGTACGCGAATTTGTGTTGGTTAGTTGGCCTATTTTATGAGTTATAGGAGTGCAGTTGGATTTGAATGAACATTTTTCAATTAGATTCAGGTTTTGACTCCAAATTTTATACGATATATTTTGACCATCGCCAAATATTAATCTAGTATCGAGAGTGGTGTTGAAAACTATGTTTAGACCCCTCGAGTTCGTTTTTGGTGTAATTTTTCCAAAAATTCGAAAATGATCTTATGAGGGGAGAAATGGGTTAAATTGAAAATCTCACAAAACTTTCTAGTGAGATATCAAAATGTACGTTTTTGAACCCGCAAAATCCATTTCTGAGGTTATTTTGGGCCCCGACACTAACCACGAACCCCCAGAGTGAAGAGAACGAACGAAAGAACGAACGAATTATATTGAGGATAAAATTAAGCTCCTTTTAAATGTTTAGTTTTTTTTTTTTTGAAAAAAATGAATACCCTATCAAATTCCTGAGGTAGAATAGGTACTGTCTAAAACAATTATAATCTCAGATTTGCCAATAATGTTGATTGGTACGTTTTGGAAATGAACAATTCAATTGACAAATTTTTGAAATTTAATTAAACTCACATAGGAAAAGAAGTGCCTATGAGTCAAATAATACGAAAATTTCAGTAGCAAATACAGGATCTACAAGTCAGTCAGTCAGTTTATTTGTTTGTTGCAACATGCACTCAACTAATTTCCCATTTTCCCCCATTTTTTACCCGTTTCTTCGCATCGCATCACTGAAATTACTGCTGATATTTCCATCATTTAAAAAAAGAGATGAAACACACACACAAAAACATTACACGAATCTTTTTTTTTTTAATGTCAGAATGCCGCAATCTTGAGTGTAAAAATATCATCTCGTCGAAATTTAAGATTTCAATTGATTATAATTATTTACAACCAAACGGTAAAGTTATTATTAAAAATTGAATTCTTCAAAATTACGATTTTTGGAACATGAAAAAAGTTTTTTCTGTATTTTTCAATGCAACAAAATGAAACATTTTGTAATATTATTTTTCAAATAAAGATTTTTACGCTCATGTTGCCCGATTCAATTATAGATTCTGTACTAAATAGTAGGTAGGTAATCGCTGAATTATCAACCAACAAATGTCAACGTGTCAAATAAGAATGACGCGTTTTGAAATGTCAAGTTACAAGTATCAAAATACAGAATTACACTGAAAATTAATGACCGGGATTAAAATGTCAAAGCAGGTGTCAAATGTCAAATGAGACACGAAAGTCCAATAATATATAAGTGTCAGAGTGTCAAAAAGTCAAAAATCAAATGACAAGTGCTCGAGTGTCAAGATGACAAAAATCAAATTACAAGTTAGAATGTCAAAGTGTCAAAAGTAAAACAATGTCAGAGTGTCGAAGTGCCAAATGTCAAACGACAGGTGTCGAAGTTTCAAAAATCAAATGACACGTACCCGAGTTTAAAAGTGCCAAAAATCAAACGAAAAAATGTCCAAGTGCTAAAAGTTGAACGGCACGTGTCAAAGTGCCAAAAGTTGAACGACAAGTGCCAGAGTGTTAAAAATCAGATGACAAGTGTCAAAGTGTCAAAATGTCAAATTGTCAAAAGTCAAATGTCATGAGTCAGAGTGTCGAAAGTCAAGTGACGTGAGTCAAAACGTCAGAGTGTCAAAAGTCAAATGACATGAGTCAGAATGTCAAAAGTCACATGAGTCAGAATGTCAAGGTGTCAAAAGTCAGATGATATGAGTCAGAGTGTCAGAGTGTCGAAAGTCAAGTGACATGAGTCAAAACGTCAGAGTGTCAAAAGTCAAATGACATGAGTCAGAATGTGAAGATGTCAAAAGTCAGATGATATGAGTCAGAATATAAGAGTGTTAAAAGTCAAATGACGAGTCAGAATGTCAGGAGTAAAGTTACATGAGTCAGAATATCAGAGTGTCAAAAGTCGTGAGTCAGAATGTCAAAAGTCAAGTGACACGAAAAGTCAAGTGACACGAGTCAAATTGTCAGAACATCAAAAGTCAAATGACATGAGTCAGAATGTTAGTGTCAACAGTCAAATGAGATGAGTCAGAGTGTCAGAGAGTCAAAAGTCAAGTGACATGAGTCAGAATATCAGAGTGCCAAAAGTCAGATGATATGAGTCATAATGTCAAAAGTCAAATGCCATGAGCCAGAATGTCAGAGTGTCAAAAGTCAAATGACACGAGCCAGAATGTCAGAGTGTCAAAAGTCAAATGTCATGAGTCAGAGTGCCAGAGTGTCGAAAGTCAAGTGACATGAGTCAGAATATCAGAGTGTCAAAAGACAAATGACATGAGTCAGAATGTCAAAATTCATCAATGTCAGAGTGTCAAAGTTATTAATGACAAAGTGTCAGAAGTCATTAATGTCAGAGTGCCAAAAGTAAATAATGGTAAAGTGTCAAAAGTCGTTAATATGCAAGAGTGTCAAAAGTCATTAATGCAAGAGTATCAGAAGGCAATAATGTCAGAGTGCCAAAGTACCAATCAAACATCAAATGATAAGTGAAGAAAGGTCGAAAATTAATTGACGTGTCAAAAAGTCAAAATGACACATTCTAAAGTATCACAGGACCAGGGTCAAATTCGCAAAAACATAAGATGATAAGTGATATATCGTTTGCTGGGATTTTTGAGGCGAATAGTTCGAATATCACCTTATTTTTAAAATTTGATCCTCCTAAATTCATCCATAAGTAAGTGCCCAAATTGATTTTTTTTTTGAATCCATAAACCTGATGAGTGTGCGTCTTTTGTTTCAGTTTTGGCAGTACTAAATTCGAAAATTGATTTTTTGTTCGGTCAAGACCCCCTACCACCTTCACAATTCTCACAACCTTATTTGAATTTTTAAATATGAAAATTTAAAATAGGTAGGTACTTACATATGTACCTATTACCTACATCATGGGAAATGTTGTTTTTTATGTTTTTGGCGACGCTATGTTGGGTCGAACATACTCTTATTTTTTGATTCGATTCCAACTTTTTCTTTTCAACCTGCAAAACCTGCAACTGAAATAGAAAGCGTAAAACAATATTATGGGGAAGGCGGGGAAAGAGAAGCTTTGAGGATCGGACGTAGACCATTAAAACATCTAAAAAGATGCGGTTCGAACCGCAAGAAAAGCCACATATTCGGGAATTTCACAACCATACCCACATCGGTATTCTCGATAACCCTGCCTACTTCGCCGAAAAAAATATTCTCATTCGCAAAACGTTTCCTATGCACGACGCGGATACACGTTTAGTAAAATTCAATTCAACACCCGCATTTTCAAATACTTCGGATGGTAAAAAATAAGAAGAAAATTTCAACAAAATGCAAATTATAAACCTCGCATCTAAAAACATTTCCGTGTATTTCTTCGTCGCGAAATAATCCAACGGGTGAAAATAATAAAAAACTATAAAATACCGAGTGAATTATAGCGAGAAAAACTTTCCAAAAGAATAAAAAGTCTATTCATAAAAGTAAAGTATTTCATTGTATACTCGTAATAACGTAGGTACACCATAACCACTTCTGCACTTTCGTGCGACGAATTTTAATAAATTACAGATTTCAGCTCCCAGATAAGTCTAAATTTAAGAGCTTAAATTACTCGCTCGCCAAATTACTCACGGCTGAAATGTAAATTCCCCGGCATTTGAATATCGCGTACGTAGGTAATTGGAAATTACACTGCGTCAAATTGTCAAATCGTTAAGCTACTGGTATGTTTACAAAGGAGTTTATTTAATTACGGCGCGAGAAAACGAGCGAATATTTTTAGATTCCGATACTACCTTTGCATACGGGCAAACTCGAACACTGTGCCACAAAACAACCCCATTTTCTAAATAGAAAACGCCGAAAACTTTTAAAACTTACAACCGGCAGGGTATTAAAAGGTGTAAGAAAAAGCCTCGAAACGTGTTTCCCATTGTTTGGTCATTTTTCTCACTCGTCGCATGTAAAACACACGGGCGCAAAAGGCACCGAGTTTTTATTAAAAATGTGTAAAATTTTCGCTAAACTTTTCAAGTTTGCTCGCGTTTAATTCGGCCATAAATTTGGCCTGGTGAAAATATACCTACCAGAAAGTAATTCACTGCGGTTTTTTGTCTTATACACTCGAACATTTGCGGGTACATTTTATACTCCTGTATACATCCGTAACAGCAGTAGATTTTTATGTGTACACTGTGCGACGACGAACCACCCACCTAGTTTTCGTACTTTCGCAACTAGATCAAATAATAAAACCTTCAACGGCGAATTTTCAAACAACGTACTCCGTACAGCTCGTTTGAAAATCTGTAACTGATGACGTTACGCCTGAAGCGATATGTGTTCCAAGCAAACAAACTTTATATTGAACTGTTGCAAAATGATTGTTTAAAAATGTTATATTCCAGGGGTAAAAAAAGAGTACTGATAATGCCTCGTCGAAAAATTCGCACATACGAATAGAACGTTTTCAAACGTCATGAAATTATTTCACCAGCGAGGGGAGGCAGAGTGGATTTCTAAAGTTGAAATTACGCTACGTAGTGAAATTTTAATTGTTAGGTGACGTTCATTTTGTGCATGTCATTTCAACTCGTTACGTGGAATGTTTAAAAATATACGAGGCGAATTTAATTCGAAATTCGTATTTTATTATTTTTTTCACAAACTTGTGAAATTTCTGATCTGGAATAAATTGTTGTATACAATTTAACTTATTCGAACGAAAATTATTTTCATTTGAGAATAACCGAATGAAAATTACAGACTAGTACTCGTTATGAAATTATTTCACGAGCGATTTGTATTGTTTGATTTATCAGAATGGCGATTTAATTCGAAGAATTTTTCCACTTTGTATCGAATCGTAGCTGTTTTGTATGATCAACGTGTTGCTGTGAAACTAAATATTGTACACTGGAAGAATTCTAAAATTGGGCCTTTCTTTCGAACGGTACAGAAATTTATAAAGATACGGGGCGTTCGAGTCGTCGTGTAGTGCCTTCAATTAGGACATTGGCAACCCAAATTACACAAATGTAATGCAATTTTGCTGAATAAAAATTTTAAGGCAATGGTAATCACGTACACCAAAATTTGATTCGTTTTTCACACGACATGACTTGCTTTAGGAGTGATTCAGGTGTAATTGACAATTAGTCAACGATGTATTTTTTTCATACCAAATTTTCAGAGACGAGAGCAAATTGGAGAATTTTCAACTGAACCAAGTTTTTCGACTTTTTCGACTCGAAGAACGATTTTCCATATATTATTTCTCACACGAAAATTTTTTCAGAGAAAGATAGGTATCATTTTTGAAAAATTTTCAATTCAACGACTCAAACCGAATTTTTACAAATAGAAATCAAGGTGCCTGCCAAAATTTAGGAATTAAAATTTCGACTTTTTCTTTCCCCCCCCCACTCACCAAAAAATTTAAAAAAGTTGCTGTTTTTTTTAAAAATAATTTTGTTTAATGTTCCGGCTTCTATAGACGATTTTTTCGAGTTTTTTTATGGCTATGAGGAAGAGTATAAGAATATTAGACCAGGAATTATAGCAAAATTTTTACTCGAATCTCGGAATCCTTGGGGGAAAGCTGAATTTTACATTATTTGTACATAATAGCCTACCAAACATACTCCTAAAAGTTTCACACCCCCCCCAACTCGCCAGCTACCACCGCAAGAGGTCAATAACCTTTGCGAATATACGTTTTTTGACTGTAGCGCCGACAGGAAGGGTCGGAGAGGAAAACGTGGTGAAATAAAAAATGTTCTACGTGAAATTTCCCACAAACTTGACCGGTCCAGTTGTTCTCAAAATTGCGACATTCGACTTACAATGGGGGTTAAACTTTTCTAAATTTGAAAAAATTGGTAATTTTGTGTAATTTTAAATTAGAATGGGCTCAGAAATATACTGTCAAAAGTTGCATCCGGCAACTTGTGAGCCACCACCGTATGAACACATAAAATTATCAATTTTTCACATTTTTTCCAAGTTGGAAAAGTTTAACCCCCGCTGTAAGTTGAATATCACAATTTTGAGAACAACTGAACTGGTCAAGTTTATAGGAAATTTCACGTAGAACATTTTTTATTTCACCACTTTTCCCTCTTCGACCCTTCCTTTCGGCACTACAGTCAAAAAATATATATCCGCAGGGGTTATTGACCTTACACGGGAGGGGCTCACAAGTTGCCGGATGCAACTTTCCGCAGCATATTTTTGAGCCCATCGTAACTTCAAATTACAAAAAAATTATCATTTTTTTAAAAAAAGTATCATTTTTTTAAAAAAAGTTTTCAAGTTGAAAAAGTTTAACCCCCACTGTAAGTTGAATGTCGCAATTTTGAGATGCAACTTTTAGGAGTATGTTTGGTAGGCTATTATGTACAAATAATGTAAAATTCGGATTTCCCCCAAGGATTCCGAGGTTCGCGTAAAAATTTTGCTATAATTCCTGGACTATAAAGCTAATGAGATTTTTTATAATTACCAAATTTGGAAGCCGGATAAAATGTCTAAAAGTTGAAAAGAAATTGATAAAATTTCTGTTTCAGAACAACAAACTTTCTGAAAGAAAAGAAGGGACGGATGAAAGTCAATAATCAAATTAAGAATTTTGTTTCCAAACATTTCATATTTTTAAATAATTTAGAGTGCCTACCAAAAAAAATTATTAACAAAAATCTTAAATTATTATTTTATTAGAGACTTTTGAATCTTATCATATCAAATTTGTGTGACATAATTAGTTTTACATTCACAAGCGAAAGTTCTAAAAAATAGAGAAATTGAGGTTTTCAAAAATAAAATAAATTATTCATGACTTTGTTCATCCTTTATTTCTATTTTAGGTGAACACACCTACAAGCCGTTTTTCTTTGAATAATCAAAGGGTACCTGAATTTATGGAACCTGTGGGAAATTTTTTTACGATTTTCTTCTGTTTTGAAGGGAAAAATAATGTAACATTTTTTTTATACGAGTTCCTCACATTTTTTATATTATTATTTTTCGTTTTTATAATTTCTGAACTATTTGCTGAATTTCTCGAAATATACTTTGAAAATCTCGACTTCCTTGAAAATACAATTTCCCCATTACTTGAGAAGGAAAGTTCTCCTTCTCTCTCTTCCTCGTTTGGTCCAGCCTTGTTAATTTTACTTACTTTTGCCACTTTTAGCAGCTACGATTGGTAAAAAAATGAAATTTTTTTAATCTCATAGTCAATTTCTTCAATTTCAAACCAACTTGGCCTGTTTTGAAAAAATTTCAAAATGTTATAAAAATTATCAAAAATACAAAATTCATGTTGTCTATTATCAAAATTGAAGGAACAAATAATCATAGGAATGAGCACTAAGAAGTACTCGAAAACTGAATAAATTTTCATTAGATGATTTTTTGCCCAAATTAAAAATTAAAAGAACTAAAAACGCTAAATCCAAAAAAAAAAATCCAAAAAAATATTACTATTAATACCTAATACTCTTGAAACATAACAAATTTTGTTCCAACTGTTTTTTACCCAACAAAATAATCGAAGGAGCTGAGAACGATTTAAAGCGAGCAAAATTCAAAATTATCTTACAAGTTTCCTTAAAAATCAAATACTTGAACCCTTACTCCCTTTAATTTTAATGTTGGACAAAAAATTATCGAGACATGCTATTGATTTTTTAAATTTATTAAAATTTGCAAGACCTTTCAATTTTGAAGTTGGGGAAAAAATTCACTGAAGAGACTTTGTTCAATTTTTCAAGGTACATACTTATTCATTCTCATTTCTCATAATTAAAAACATATTTCGATCCAATTTTTCTGAATAGCATTTATTACTATGATTTTACAGATAGGCAACAAGTTCATCTAACTTTTTTCTTAAACATTGGTACCTGGATGTACACAAATTTTGTGTTAGGTTTTTTACTCAACAGACTCCTAATAAATATATGAAATTTACCTAATAAGTACCTACCTACTTTGAAGAAGGTAAATTAAATTTAGCTCTTCAAAGTAATTTTGTGTACTTCAGCTTCATTATCAGATAAAAATTCAAAATGAAAATGTTCTATTGAAAAATTTTATGAAGACAGTGAACCAAGGTACAGATATATTCGGAGAATTTAAAAAAAAAACAATAACTTTTGAAGGTAGTGAACCCAGGTACAGATAGGTATATTCGGAAAATTTAAAAAAAAAAAACAGTAACCCCACCCTCGACTCTCAATTTCAATTCTCCATAAAATATAAATTATTGCAAAAATCGCAGGTAACCATGATTCATAACTTTTGCAACTTATTTATATTTAAACGCCTGAAAAAAAACTTCAAAACATCCCCTATCTCTCCATCTTCTTCACAGCTTCTCAGAAACCCAAAATTTATTACCAAAATAACAAAACAACAAAATCATTAAAATCCTAATACCATCGTAAGACTACTTAGTCGGTCAACTGATGATTAATTACAGAACGAGTAAAATGAGATTGAAAGTAACATCCTTAACCGAATGATTTATTCACAGTGCAAACTTTCGGTCCCAATAGACCGAACATTACTTTACCTACGTACAAAGCATCAGAGGAAATTATTATTTAAAAAAAAAGTTGCCAACTTTATGAAAGATTTTACCGCGAGAAGTGATGTAATTTGATAAGAACTTTTTTAAATTTCATTAAAAATTCAGTAATTATAGCATAAAATTACAAAGCTAAGACTGCCGAGGAGAAAGAGTTTAGGTATAAAAAAGGTTCAACGTTTTAAAAATAAGCCAGCAGCTTTACTCATTGCTTTCCGAATACTTTAATTAACTAACTTTGTCATTTTTAAATTATCAAATCCGTTACATGAATAAAACAGGAAAGATTGTAAAGCAATGAGGATGTTGATAAAAAATCTTTCGAAAATACAAGGGATACAGGATAAATTTTCAAAGGGCAGGATACCCAAGTATCTGTTTTCTTTAATGTATTATCAGACGACATGCATTATCCAATACCTATTACCTACTTAGATATTTAATCTTGATTCGATTTGTAGGTATCCACTTGGATGGATTTATACGTTTTTAATCATTTATAGAAACTTTTGCGAAATTCTGCTATAAAAGTTGGCTAAAAAATAAGGGAAAATAGAAACGAAGAAAATACACCGAAACTTTATACCGTACGTTACTCCGAGTTGAAATTTTTTTCATTAAATTTTTCTTTTCAAAATGTTAGCCTTTGCTTTCGTTTAATTTGACAAAAACGTCTGATTAAAATCGAGATGGAATTATTTTCAGCGTTGTTCAACCTATGGAATAAATTTCAAAAACCATGTGATTCTGACATTTCGATTTGGAAATCGCGTTTTAAATCTTTTTCTTTGCCAGCCAGCTTTTGTGCTTCGGTATTTAATGCGAATGTAATTTATAATTTAAAAAAAATTAATCTCAATAGTACAGATGACGTCTTAGCCAATTTCAAAGTTAACTCGTTTGAAATTCCTGCAAACATTAACCTCTTAATCCTCGTACATCTGATACGAAGGTACTTTACGTGCGCGCAATTATAAATACATTTCGATTAAACGAGACAATTTTCTCGATGTCGATGCTATTTTAAAGAATTAGAATATAATCCCTCGCAAAGGAAGTCTCCTAGGAATGGGGATTAACACCGTCTAGGCACGAACTAGTGTAGTCGTATGAAGTTGTAAGTGCTTCGTTACGTTTTCATGTTTATTTTTAATTCTGTTTCAGCGTTTCGAATGGAAAGTTGCTAGATTCATCGATAGCCATGAACAACTCCACATACAACTATTCTCCTACAGCAGATGTTTGAATCATCGACTAATCGGCTCGTTTAGTATCGTTTTACAAAGGCTGCTGCAAGTGGGACGATTATCTTTAGATGAAGTTTTGGTCGACTCGAATAATCAGCCACTGCCGGTAATTCAAATTTCTATCTTGATTTAATAATACAATACGTATTTACCTTGCCGAGTACCCGAAATTTCTCCAGATACTTTAAATTAGGTATCTTTGTAATAAAAAAATTCCACTCACCGAATTAGCCGACTGGAAAATTCATTCTCTTGTAATATTCATCTCGACTTCGGTTGGCATTATTGCAGCAATCTACCCCTAATTGCCATCATAAGTAAACAAAACTTGTAACCGGACCCGCCATTCTACATCTGCAAACTGTTGACCTAAAACCATACAATTAACGTCGTATATTGATTAACTAAATTAGATACTTTGTGAAAGCTAATTTATATGATAATTCTTCTTCTATATTTTCCCGGAGAATACAAATTTGTAGAAAACTATTCTTTAAAACTTGAACGTCGTTTTCGTTACGCCATTCGCATTACTAATATTGCCAAAGCAGTCGATATTCTCAAAAAACTTTATTCTTATTTGTCGATAATTGCTTCAAACGATGAAAATTCGTTTTCCTCGCAAACGTCGAATGTTTCGAAATTCAAACATCCTTTTGATCTATTTAAAAATGCGGATAAGTGGCGTACCTGTATACATTGTAGAGACCTATGTGTATGTGGAGATGCCTAAAGAGATTAAAGGTATTTTTTTAATCGTGTTTTTCTTTCTTTGACAGCGAAAAATCGATGAAAGGTATATAAAAAGTCTTTCTTTAGTTGACGTCTACCTGTTTCAAGAATTTTAAATTCACCCATACATACTTACATAGGTATACATACAATGTACTTACATTGTAAAATATAGTATACAGTACAGTGTCAATAAAGAAAATCAATTCGATTTATATTCATTTTAAAAATCAACACCAATGTTTGGGTGCCTATTTAATTTTCATTTTATTCTCTCCAAGATTAAATTATTCATCTAGAAAAGTAATGTATTAGGTAGGTGAATGGAAATTTGTGGAAATTTCAATGAGAAATATTAAAAGTAAATAATAAATTCATGTCGATGATGAAATCCTCCTAAGTATTTTAATGGTGTTTCTAAATATCAAGATAAATCACATTTTTCATTCTTCAAAAGTAGGAAAATTTTTTCAGTAGATTGAGTTTTTGAGAGAGAATCACTATGATTCATTCCTATTTAAATACGACACCTACGAAATATTTTCGATACCTAAGGTTAATCTTCGGTGAAAAATTCGATTGTTTTCAATTGGATTAGATACCTATTGAATTGAACCCTGAATGATTAATTTACATGACCGAATCATCAAATCGAATCGCCTTTATGTATTCAAGGAAATCGTTCACGATCACGAATGATCTGTATATTTATTTTATGGAACTATTGACGATTTATCCGTCATCAGATTAAATCTTTCGTAAATAATTGGCATTAAAAAAAGTAAAGATTCACTATGAAAAGATTCTTCATAATTGATTAATTGTTTCCGAATGATAAATTATTGTTAGTGAATGATTCAAATCGTTAGCAAACAATTCAATCTTTCAATCATTTTACATGAAATCGTTCACGAATGATTCAAACAACATGAACAAACTTTTGCGAACAAA
This sequence comes from Pseudococcus viburni, assembly GCA_033439095.1. NCBI lineage: Eukaryota > Metazoa > Arthropoda > Insecta > Hemiptera > Pseudococcidae > Pseudococcus > Pseudococcus viburni. Next base: position 15,322 of record JAVBJF010000494.1, on the reverse strand, counting down.
GCACCATAATCGTTCATGAACGACGTATTATGTTCAATTCAATTAATTCGTTATCGAACAACTCAATTATCTTCCATTCGTAAAAAATTCGTTCATATTAGGTGGTCATTCACAGAAGATTCACAATAAAAAGTTCGTGAACGATACGCAATAAAAAGTTCGTGAACGATTCACCATAAACGAACGATTCGCCATAACCGTTCATGAATGATTCACTATAATCGTTTGTAAACGGTTCACAAAAATCATTCGTAAACGATTCACCATAATCGTTCGTGAACAATTCACCATAATCGTTCGTGAACGATTCGCCAAAATCGTTCGTGAACGGTTCACTATAATCGTTCATAAACGATTCACTCGTTCGTGAACGATTCGTCATAATCGTTGATGAACGATTTGCTATAATCGTTCGTGAACGATTTACCATAATCGTCTGTGAACGATGATTCACTATAATCGCTCGTGAAAGATGATTCAACATAATCGTTCGTGAACGACGATTCATTATAATTGTTCGTGAACGACGATTCACCATAATCGTTCGTAAACGATTCATTCGTTCGTGAACGATTCATTCGTTCGTGAACGATTCATTAGTTCGTGAAAGATTCACTATATTCGTTCGTGAACGATTTACCATAATCGTTCGTGAACGATTCATCATTATCGTTCGTGAACGATGATTCACTATAATCGTTCGTGAACGATGGTTCACTATAATCGTTCGTGAAAGATGATTCACTATAATCGTTCGTGGAGTCGTGAAAGATGATTCACTATATTCATTCGTTCGTGAACGATTCACCATAATCGTTCGTGAACGATTCACCATAATCGTTCGTGAACGATGATTCACTATAATCGTTCGTGAAGTCGTGAAAGATGATTTTACCATAATCGTTCGTGAACGATTCATCATTATCGTTCGTGAACGATGATTCACTATAATCGTTCGTGAAAGATGATTCACTATAATCGTTCGTGAAGTCGTGAAATATGATTCACTATATTCATTCGTTCGTGAACGATTCACCATAATAGTTCGTGAACGATGATTCACTATAATCGTTCGTGAAGTCGTGAAAGATGATTCACTATATTCATTCGTTCGTGAACGATTTACCATAATCGTTTGTGAACGATTCACCATAATCTCTCGTGAAAGATGATTCACCATAATCGTTCGTGAACGACGATTCATTATAATTGTTCGTGAACGACGATTCACCATAATCGTTCTTGAACGATTCACTATAATCGTTCGTAAACGATTCATTCGTTCGTGAACGATTTACCATAATCGTTTGTGAACGATTCGCCATAATCGTTCGTGAACGATGATTCACTATAATCGTTCGTGAACGATGGTTCACTATAATCGACAATCGTTCGTGAAAGATGATTCACTATAATCGTTCGTGAACGATGATTCACTATAATCGTTCGTGAACGGTTCATGAACGAACCGTTCTGTCATTTTCAAATGGTTTTTGCCTATCTTTAATAGAATCGTTAATCAACTGGCTCAAACCATTTGCGAATGATTCCCTCATTCATAATCATATCGTTCGTAAACACTCACATTTAATCAAAGTACATATGTATTTAGACCAAATTCGTAAATATTTTTTTCATTTTGTTGGGACCTTGAGACCATATCTCCGTCACATCGTGCTCGAAATTCATGCCGGACGATATGAATCAACTTGATTAAGTTACGTAATCTTACTTCTGGAAAATTCTGATTCTTTTCAACCCATTTTCAAGAAAGAATAAAGTGGGAAGATAGAGGTGATAGAAGAGACAGCTTGACCCTCTCCACAAAAATAAAGTCTAAATTGCATTTCTAGAGAGAAAAATTCGGTTATAATTGGGAAATTTTCGAAAATGATGACTTTTTGGAAAATTTTCATTTTGAGTTGGGAAAAATAGGGAGAGTCATACTCTGAGTGGAAAAAAATCAGAAAAAATCCACTTATTCATTCAGTCTAACTTTTTGTCCTCCCTCTGAAGACCATCCAACTTTGATTCGTCGTTGTCCATTTTAATAAATTGGTGTGTTTGGATTTGAAGAATTGTGTTTACAAGTTGATATCCATAATAACTACGAGATAAAAGTTTTCAATCAAAAAAATCCGTTTAAAGAGAGAGGGTGGCCAGTTTTTCTCATCTAAAAAAGTCTTCCGCCGGTGTGAAAAATTCCGAGGAAAAAATGTGCTTAGACGGGGTATTTTTTAGGATTCGAATATTTTTCAAACCTTTACAGGTCTGAATGAACATAAAATATATCGATATTTCACTAAAAATTAATTGAAACACTTTTTTAAAAAATCCAAAAATAACCCACGGCAGATTCCATTGTTTCTTGAATTTTGTAAAAATTTGGTCTGAAAGTTGCAAAAGATGAAAATTTATAATAAAAAAACATACTTTTAGGTATTTTAAGTTATTGAATAGAGAAGGAAACAATGATGCAGAGGACCAAATTTTTCACTATAAAGTTTTCAGATTTCAATAAGGACCAACTATCACTAAGATATGCAATATAAGTTCTGGGTATAAATGATTCAGCTTGGATTAGTCTTGGAAGGGATAGGTTTAGGTACATCATGCAGAAATATAAATTTTTGCTTTTTTGACGATTCCAATACCTATAAAATAGTCCACAGATTTCTAACTTCACAAATGACTTTTCATGTTTTCAAAAATAAGAATTGGGTACCTATTTATACCAATTTTTGGAATTTTTTGAACAACTACTGCTGAAAATTTTTTTAAATTGTGAAAAATGAGGAATACACCAACGATCTCCGCTCCGATCCATTTTTTGACCACGGTTTCTGAAAACTGCGAAATTTATCATTGAATATGAAAACAAAGTTCATAACTTCAACAAATTTTTCCTCACAAATGAAAATTTTCTAACCGAAAATGCCATCTTATCACAATGGGAATACATCCGAAAAATTTTAATCTAAATGGGTTAATTTGAGACAATGCAATCGCAAACTTCTTTAAAAAAGTTGAAAATTTGCAATTTCAGGTTCCCAGTGTCATACCAATCCAGGTCACATTTTGTTTCCAAACACACGTAAACAAAACAATCCCCAAGGTCGATACAGCAAATCGGGTATTTTCAAATGAATAATTTCTTTTTTCATTACCACAACGTAACGTGACGCGACGCGACGTAAATAATACTAAGCCATCGAATCCAGCCAAAAACTCCAAAACTCCGACCAAAACGCTAGTAAATATTTAACATTATAAAGTTAGTTATAAAGAAATCCGACGTTAATAAATGTTCCATTGTGAGATCTCGTCGACGGTATCTCGAACTCGAACACTAATGAACAACCTATATACCTAACTGATACCAGACACCTACGGAAGCCAGGTTAATATTTAATTTAAACGTTAGAAAGCGGTTCTCTGGGGAATTTCGATAAGTTTTTGAGATCTCGGTACCTTCGTACACCTCATTCAACCTTTCCAAATACTTCTTACGTACGTAACTTACAGGAAACCAGGTAATATGATGACTAAGGCTGAAAAAGGGAGAGGAAAAAATACGCACTTCGAGATACGCCTCTAATATTGAAACTAACCTTTACACTACATCAGTTAAAAATATCCAACATAGCAGAATTCCTATAAGAAACATTTTCAAAGACACGAATCTAAAATTGATTCCGACATGAAAGAAATCCTTAAAAATTTATTAACCTATGTAAACGTTCGCTTTACGAGGTTATGATCGAGGTTTGCTGGAGGAAAGGAGGGGTAGATTCTCGTATAAAAAAGTAATTTTGTAGTACTACGTTTTTCCTCAGCTATACATAACTATGTAATCTGAATGCTTCGCTAGTTTGTTTTCCGTCTCCTTTGTTGCAGCAAAAATGAAAGTTTAGTTTAAATTCCGCGACCGAAATTACATTAGACGTATTTGCTTTTCTCGACGAATTCGTTTATTTATGTTTTTAAATCGAGTAATAAATTTATTAGCTAATTTTTTTTTTTACTCGACGATTAATTTCATTCTCGATTAAACGCTTCCATCGTTAAAATAAACATCCCAATGAAAGAAGCAACGAGATGAAAACATGCCGATGCTGTGTACTTCCTCATTCTATCAAATTAGCTCTTGTATCTCACCAATACAAACGCACCTATCATGTTAAAATATGCAAATTACCATCAACGTAGATGGAAAACTTCGTCGAAGGCAACGATACCATTTTGTTTTCAAAATACTCCCCCAAGACAATGTGTTCTTTATTTTGATGCTACAATACTGTTCTATATGTAGGTAGATACGATGGGTAGGTAAATTCGTAGTATTTCATTACCTTTGACGTTATCACTGAAACGCAGCGAAAATACGATATGTGAACCTGTGGTTAACCAGTGTCGTACGTAGGCATTTTTTATTCGGTAAATAAAATTATATTTACCTACCGATATCGAAAAATTTTACCCATTTTTGGAAGCCTCGATATGATTTATGTCCTGGTCGTGTTATCTATCAGTAGGTATCATCTTGCCACTTAATTAACTAGCGAATTGCGTTTTATTTTATTATCATTATTGCTAATTTTTTTTCGTAAAAATAAAAAAAATCAATAAATAAGTTTTTTTTTCATTAAAATTACACGAAAATTCATTTCCCGAATTTTACGTATGTTTTTTCACGTCGTCGGAAAATTACTACGTTAACTGGCGAACGTGAATTACCCAGGACAACACTTTTCGGCGAAAGAGTCAGCTGAGTGAAATTCCGTTACCGGTAAATGGCTCTCTGTGTGTAGGTACCTAACCTATAGAATTCAAAGACTTGGCAAATGTGAATTTGCCATGTCTTCGAAACATTTTAGCAGAAAATATAATTAAATTTTCACCTAATGAAAATGAACGCTTTATACTTTTCTTACAGTTGGCCAAATTTCATGTTATGATGCGTTAATACAATAACAAAGTTCGAAATTCATCTTTTCTCAGCTGAAATTTTAACGAGATTACAAGAAGTAGTTCGGGGTTCTCGATTTTTCACGTATTTGCGCTCAAAAGACCAGAAACTGGGTAATTGACGTGATGAGATCGCCAGACGTTGCGATAATTTTTGTAATTTTATTCAAATTAGGAGATTTCGAGGATGAGTCATTTTTGGAGAAAATTCACCTTTGGTTTTATTTGAAATTTTTCATATTGATGTACAATTTTTTTCTGTTGGAAATTTTGATCAGTGACTGAGACAGGGAGCTGGAAAAAATTATGAACAAACGAATGTAAAACACTTTTCACCAGTCATTCGTTTGTTTTTTAAGTTCGCAATTAATATTAAAAAAATGATCGAACAATTGAAAATTTTTCAGGGTAGCAAACTATTTTTTCGGGTGCAGCGAGCTGTTTCTGGGTGTAGCATCTTGCAACATATACTATACAAAAGTTTTCCCCTTAGCTAGAAAAAAATAGCGAAACAAATTTTCAAAATATTGTGCGAGTTGCCTGACTTACTGACAGTTGTGAAATTCATAAAAAGGTTCGATTTCGCCTTGATTAAAATTCGTGTGGAAAATTTTCCATCGAAAATTTCTGTCGAAATACATATTTGGTAAATTACATGTACTTTGTTCAAAACATTCTCTTGTATAGATTCAAAAGTCGAAATTCAAACATGTAATATCGTATTTTGCATTTTCTTTGGCTGAAAGATTCGAGATGATTTTAATCATGGTAAAGAAATATTCGAATAAACTTGATTTTTTTTCTCCTAGTACCTACATTTTTTCAAAATCAATTATTCTAATGAAATCACCGGAGTAACTTCATTATTTTTCTCTGCGATCGAATTGATATGTAGAGATTACGTATTTACGGCAAACAGAGTATGCAATTTTATCAACATTGCTATTAATACAATAAAATTATGCCTAAGGCTCGGCTAGTGGTATCTCGACAAGCAAGTCGGTGAAGGTTTTTTTTTTCAGTTCGTTATGTTCTTAAAAATTCGTTTAGCGTAAATCCAGATTTTGAAGATTTCTTTAGATTTTCAAGCCTCTCGCCCCCAACGAAATTAACGTTAACAAAAAATTTCGAGTAGGATGTTTAAAATAATTAAAATTTATTTCTAAATCCCAATGTAACCTTTAAACTTTTGTATTCCAGTTTTTATTCCAGATTTTTGGGATTCAGATTTTTTTAAAAAGGACGATTTTGTAAAAAAAAAAACAGAAAAAATTAAAAAATTGAAGCGAGATGTCGAAAAACATCAGAATTCATTTCTGAAACTAAATATAGCTCTAAAAATTTTAAAACTGTTGAAATTATTTTTTTTTTCAAAAAATTGATTAAGTATTTGTATTTTTTTCTCGGGTAAAGGAGGGTGAGTGGAACTTTTTTTAGTTAAAATTTCATCCTGAGGCACCAAAAATTTTAAATGAAGGTTTGAAAATTCGAGAATAAAGGCAATTTACCATTCTCATGTGGAAAATTGATATCTTTGCTAAAAAAATGAAAAATCAACTTATTCAACAGCTAAAAATTAATAGGTTTTTAAAACTATGTTTTTTCAGCAAGTTTTTTCTCCCTATTCTATTTTCATTCAATTCTGGGAGTAAAAAGTTGAGTGGTTAGATGAAATTCAAAAATATTTGGAAAATTTTCTCATAGATAACATTGATGATGAATTGATAATCATTTCGTAGTTGGATTGGATTTTTACTTGATTTTTTTGACCTCAAAATAAAAATAATTTCTTTTTTAATTTAAAAACTGTTTATGGCTAGGGGAATAGGGTCAAAGTTGCATTGCCCCACATAAATCACAATTTTGCTATTTTGAAGCGTGATAGGAATGTCAAAGAAAGACATTTCGTAATTATGGAGCACTACACGTCAAACCCCAGATCTTTGAAGCTGTAGATAGCATATGAATTTCACAATATTTTTTTTGTGGGATGAGAGGAAAATTCTTTAGGGTTGAAAGTTTGACGAAAATTATTGCTAAAAATAATATATCCTCACAGAATGCAGCCCTCACCACTACGAAAAAAACAACATTAAATTTGAAGCATACGTTTCCAAACTGCCATAAGTCCAAAATCTGTACGTGAGAAAAGGGACCCAGGTGTTGTAACATTTTTTTCAGTACATCTATGTCCCTTTTCTCATGGACTTAGGGCAATTTGGAAACGTATGCTTTACTTATATTTTAGAATTGAAGATAGCATCTGCAAAGTGACCTAACTGCAAACAGTTGATTTCGAGAAAAACGAGAAAAAGCTGTCCTATGAAGGGGAAGCGAGATATTTAAAATCTGTTTTAGGGAATGGAAAGGGTCAACCTTCACTCACCTGGTGACATCATTTTTTTTTTTGAAAAACAGAAAATCAGTTTTGCTGTAACACACTAAAAAAAATGCTGCAGTTAGGTCACTTTACAGGTATGAAAAGATCATTTACTGATAAAATCAGGTAAAATGTGTTTAAGCAAAAATGAAAATTAATTGTGATCTAATGAACAAAAAAAACCTGAAATTTGGTATATATCCTATTTTTGACATCGCAAATCGATTGGAAGTAGTTTCAAAACGTTTTGGAGTCTCCAGAAAATTTTAGAATTTTTAAGCACTATAGTAAGGTCTGTAAAACGGTCCATATGAACTTTAGCACCTAAAACCAGATGACTAATGTGGTGCCTCACATATACCAATAAATGGCCCCACGATCTCAAATATCACAATTTTGCACATAGGCCACTTCGCAGGTCATATCTTCAATTCCAAAAAATGTGGTTTTTGATATTATCAAGCATCAAAACAGAAAAATATCCTGTTTTTACAAAGTCTTCCGCACCCTTGATCCTCATGAGTAACTCGAAAACGCATAACAAGGTGCGACTAATAATTTTTCCTCGAACTGTACAGAAATATTGAATGTTAGCAATTTTAATGAATCCACTAGACCACCATATTTTGTAATACTGAGGTATTCAAATGGACGTTTTTAAATATCATTTGACCTCGACGGCATGAAAATTATGCTGCAACCCCAATTCGAACCAGTGAACCCCACGAGAAGATCAAAAAACAAAAAAATTATTTTCAGGTTTCTTTCGAAATTTCTAGAAAATGGGGTATTTCCAAATATTAATTTGAGGTACTTGTTGAGCTTCAATTTCAAAAGTGATGGCATAATGAAATTGACACCAAGAACGGAAAATCTCCTCAATTCAAAATTGGACGGTGTAGCGTCCCAATGTTGAGCTTCCTCACGCCTCCTATAAAAGGTAGCAGTTGTTTTTCTGGATCTCAAAATGTATTGTTTTAAATCAATGTCAACTGTAGAAAATTTCACGCATCTATCACAAATAGACATTTTTTTCACAAAAATTTACAGATCACCAGTCCATCTACGAAAAATTGTCAATATCTTACCTTTCTTGATAATTTTGATTCTGATTCGTCTTCCATTGGAATTACCAAAATCCATAGTTTTGTCTAAAAATTTACTCCATATTCTGTAACATAGAAAATAATAATCTCTTATTCTAATTCCCATTCATTTCTCTTATAATTTCACAGGTTTCCGTCGATTGTGATATTTGGTACCATCAACCAGATGGCGAATCCTCTTTACTGGAATCCTGGTCCGATAACAGGACCTTGGACGAAGACCAACAAATGCTCATCGATATAGGACAAAACATAGCCAATTTGGAAAAATCATTTCTCTACAGCAAACCAGACGTCTGGTCACCGATGGTCGAATCGATGGATACCAGAGATATGCAGCCTTTATTAAAACGCGAAAACTCATTCAGCTCTCCAGAGGTTACACCTAAGGAGAAAAAAAAGTACGTGTTTTTCATTATCTCGCCTAGCTGCGCCTTCGAAATCGTATTCGATTCGAAAATCAATTTCCCAAAGTTGAAACCCGTCATCGTAAAGTAGTTTTCCATTACTGACTTGACAGCATTGTATAAGTCTCGATAAAGTAAATGGGGTCTCTCTTTTACATGTAATCCACGATCCGCGACTCAAAGGATTCGTTTATTTTAAAACTCTGTCGAGGTATTTTCTCGAATTGAGATTAACTTTTTAATGTTTCCAGAGTATACGTGCTATATATCTGAAACTTTTACGAGTTATTATGGAAAATGAAATTGATGCTGGCTTTTAAAGAGCTGGTTTACAGGCTACAATATTATTATTTTCTCGAATGTTATGTTTTTGCGCAGGTGTCTTAATTGTTTCCGCATTAGTATTGGCTATAAAATTCAAACGAATATAGCATTAAAAGGTCAAAAGATACATATACCTCTAACGTTAAAATACAACTTTTAATTCAACTATCATGCTCTTTTAATTTTTTATTTTTCTTCAAAAAAAAAAAAAATACACGCAAGTACTTATTATTTCGCTTTTACCCAACTAAAAATTGTCACAAATGCATTCTTTTCATGATTTGAACTTTAAAATGCAGCATGGTCGTCTAAACTTTGCTAGTTTTTCTCACTTTATCGTTTTTTATGCATTATAGAGGGTGTTTTATAAATGAAAGACAGACCCTTTAATCCGATATGCGGGCAACTTGACCATCACAGATATACGTAATTAGGTATTAGTTGCCTACTCTTTAGACTGTAGGAGCAGAAACGCCACTATCGGAATTCTATTAATTAAAACTTTCCTTAACAATTTACGGCTACCACATTTTCAAAGTGATATTAGGAGGTTTAGATATTTTTTGTCAGACTGTGACGTTGTTTGGAACTTTTAAAACATTTTTAAGACGGATGGGGTAAGGGAAAAGAGGATTAATTGAAAATTCATGGCTGATGCAAATAATGAATTATTAAGATTTTCAATCATAGAATTCCATGTAAATATATTTTTCAGTTGATAGAAAAAATTAATAGCACGGAGACAAATATAAAAATTCTTGGACGGTATTTTGTTGATTTTTTTTAAATTCAAATTTTTGTTCATAAAAGTGTGGTAAAATTTAATATAGGCGAGTTCCTGGAAGCTGTGAAATTCGTTTTTGAAGTTAAGGATTTTTATGAACTGGTAGTGGTACCGAATTTCAAAGAAAACGTAGTTTTTGTTTTTATTTCGAAATTTTTGATCAAATTGAATCACATTTTAAGAAAATTGGATTCTTGACCTGATGTTTTTTTTAAATTAATCTGATTCAATATGATATCATATGATGAAATTAAAAAAAGTTTTTTAACCCTTTCGCAGCCGTTTTTTTTTAGATTTTGAAAAAATGTTTAAGGAACTTGTTTTATGAACTATCCAGAATATGAATCAGTTGTCCGAAAATTTTTTACTTACCCCCTTGCCCCTCACAGGGAACCAGGGAACCTAGACTGAAAATGTGGCCCACTGGGCCACTGGTAATGAAAGACAGTGATGGAAAACTGGAACTGGAACTGAAATTGAAAAACTGGAACTGGAACTGAAATGATGAGAACTGAAAACTAAAAACTGGAACTAGAACTAAAATGAATTTCAGTATTATACCAATTCCAGCAGTTGCAATTTTTATATTCAAAACATGACTTGAAAAAGTCAAAATTTTGATATTGAAATTTACCAAACCACATTCAATTTGAAAATTTTTATTAAAAAACCACAAACCTTGAAAATTTACGTCGAAAAGTGAATAAAGAAAAATTGTGTTGTAACTCGTCTCATACATTACTCAAATTTTTTACTTATGGCTTTTTTCTAGAAATCTTTTGTTTTGGGCTTGAAAAAGGAAAAAATTGTACTTTGAATCGAAAAGAAAAAACATCTAAGTTCAATTTTAGTAGAAAATTTTGAATTTTTTATCCTTCAAAATTTAAAAAACTGAAATTTTGGAACTGATATTTGGAACTGAAACTGGAATTGGAACTGGAACTAATATCATTTCAGTTTTTCATCACTGGTGAAAGTCTTGAAAGGTAGTAGCGCTATCTTTCCCGGTGTGAGTGAACTAAATTATACGTGTGGTTGTACTCAACCGGTGGAACACGAGCACTTTTAACTAATAAAAATCCCAACGGAATTTTTTCAAGTCTGGTGGGACAGATCTCAGTAGCTGCGAAAGGGTTGAAACTTGGGTAATATGTGAGAAAATTTCTACATCAAACAACACAATACCTAAATAAGGGAGATTTCGCTCAAACAGGAGGTTAAAAGAAATTTTACGGTGTAATTTCTAATCTGGGATCTCGAATAAGAAATCATCTTCAGTAACCTTTTCCAAGACATTAACTCCTTTTCTTAAGGGCCCATTTCAATTCACAGAGAACTATAAAAATTTTTAACCAACTTTTCCTTTTTCACCAATCTCAATATTTGTTCAATTCGAGGTGTTGAATAAAATTTCCGAATCTAAAGACTTTTTTGAAATTTTTGCCGTGTCATCGACAGTAATATTTCCACTCTCCTCAAATTCTCCCAGTGAAAAAATGGAAAAATAATCTTAATATTTCGTAGGCCTGTTCAAATTCTTAAACATAATATTAATACAATACAATAAAAGAACTCATAATTTATAATTAATAATTTAAAAAAACATACCTATTAGAAAAAACTGAATTCTCTAAATGAAAAATTAAGGACTTTTGAGTCAAATGCAATCCTTATTCCTGCACTTTTTATCAACTTTCAATAACACTTTGTTAATAGCAAACCTTTTCATAGCTTTTACCTGTTGCAACACCTGTTGGACCTCTTTTAGATAGATTTTATTCTCTAAAACATATGTAGTTTATTTTATGATTTTTTAATGAAAAATATGAAACATTGATTTTGAGAGAAATCTGTAAATGAGACGCAGCCAGGGATACCCGACCCATAGATTAAGAATACTACGTATACCTAGTATTCTTAATCTATGACCCGACCATATGTCGGAAAATTTTCTTTTCGTTTTTTTGACTCTTTAAATAGTACAGACTTGTACCTTTCGAATAGCGCAAACCGCATTAAAAAAGGTTGAGAAATGAATTTTCTATGATTTTTCAAAGTTTACCAAAAAATGATTTTCAAAAATCAAAGTTTTGAGAAAAACGCAAAACAAAATTTGGAACCATTTTCAATGAATAAAAAAAAAATTATGATCTGTAAACGACTTTTCTCATCGGAAATGGTTTATTTACGTCCTCTTACATCACTTTAGGTCATTGACCCCTTCCAGAAGTTGCCGGCATCGAAAATCGAAACCATACCATATGTCGGGAATCATCTTTTTTCAAGAAATAATGACATTTTTGGTACAAAATTTGTTTTCTTAATAATTGTACACCACTGTAGTTCATTAAAACGAACCTGAAATTACGTGCATTGAGAAATGAAATCATAGTGCAAGTCAAACAACTTTACAAACCAAACGGTGAAAATCATGCTTTGAAAATTAGTGTTCAACAAATATCCGGATAATCGAAATGAAGAGTTTCAACGGAAAAAAATTGAAATTTCGATTTCGATAATCGACCTTTAAATTTTGTGAGGGTTCGTGAAAGAATTCGGGAACTCTCGGAAAAGTTCAACCGTTTTCGGAATGTTTTCGGAGCTGTTCGGCAATTTCCGTGTGATATCCGGATAATCCAAATAGTATTTGGTATTTGGATATCCGGATATTTGTTGAACACTACGTCTCAAATACAAAATAATTTAAATTGGCGGAGAAAGAAGAATCAGGGTGAAAAATTTCTATAATAAAAATATTTCCAAGACCGAAATATTTTTATCTATGACTTTTGTTCAGAAAATGTTTCAATAGAGTCCTCAAAAACCCAGAGGGGCGTGTTTTAAAAAAAAATAGACGGCTCTCTTTTTTTTTCACATCTTAAATTATGAATCAAATATAAAAAATTTTTCATCACCTGATTAAGCAAATTCTTTCATTTCTTTAGCCCAGTTCGATTATACTTTCATACTAAACTTTCATGAATATCTTATTTAAAATTTTCATGACGTGACGAGATGAAGCAGACCATTACAAAAGTCTGTTTCTTTAATGTAGACAATTTTATACCACAGAAAAGATGATTTCAAAATTATTTCGATCAATTCTGACAGATTAAACTCCTTATTCAATTTTTTTCTCGTCTTGCTCTTCCATCTCTCTCGAGTGTCAAACTATTTCATTTCAACGCATTTTATTAAAATCCCAAGCCAGAAAAAATTGAAAAAAATTCTATCAAAATAAATCTGAAAAATTTTAACGTCTTCTCTAGAATTTTAGATACCTGCTCAGATTCCAACAACGTATTTAAACAAAATTGATTTAAAATTCTACAAGTCAACATTTTTAAAACAAATTGGAAGACGACTGCCTGGAATTCCCAATATTCAAAATTTTAGCACACTTGGTAGCTGTAGATTGAACCCTCAGCTCACTTTCCACAATTGCTGCAATATAATGCTAAAATTTCTGAAATTGTTACACGCCTCATTTCGATCTCATTTCATTTCATTTATTTGTAATCGTCCGCTTTGTAGCACTACAATCATAGAAAAGTGCCAACTTTCCAAATTTTCACGAGGATCCCTTTTTGTTTCTACCATCGCCCTCATTATTATTATACGTTATAAAATATATAACACTCAAAACCGCGAACATAAAGGTCACAAATGTCACAATCCTTCAAAAATCGCTCGCAAATTGACGACGATGACTCAGGAAACCTCGCAGGAAAAACGCATTTAAATGATTATTTGTAAAATTCCACCAGTTCCGAGATATTTTCGCGTTAATTTTCGCAATTATTTTCGAGGGAATCGAAAATACACCCGGTGGGACGCGACGTTTAACTAAACATTCCAAAAAGCTTGTCAAAAGCTACTACGTAGGTAGCTAGGTACATAGGACGACATTTCAATAATTATAATTCGCGGTTATACCCGTAACATCTGTTATAAACGAGAAATTAAATCCATGTTCATATTATGGTTTACGACCACATGATTCGATACAAAACGGTCAACTACTTCCTAAACACAATGCTGATATATTTCCCTTTATGGTTCATTTCAACGAGGTCGTAATATGAGCCGAAAGTTAATTTTTATAAAAATGCTGTGAAAAACAAAGCTGTAAGCGGAAGACAAATTATTCCGCATTTTTGAACAATTCTCCTAAGCACGAATGTAATTTAATACCCCTTATGAGTCGTATTTTTAAAAAATGGAAGCTATCTATTTTAAATGGTAATTATATTATTATACGACAATACAATTAAAACAAATAAAAAGAAAACGAGAGCGGGGTTTTTCACAAAAAAACTTTTCTTTTCAGTAATCATTTCAAGTTTTCTTTCCCAACTTGAAAAACTTTTACATAAGTACTTCCTTTACTTTCCACAAATTCGTATACGTTTTAATGAGTCACAACCGGGGCATTTTTCTTATTTTAGAACTTCCAAGATAAAAAACAGCGTTAAGAATTTAATGAGGATAGGAAAACAAAGATCGTGGTCGGCCAACGACAAGGAGGAATTATTACAAAATGTTCAAGGCGAATCGTCGCGAATGACTAGTCACAATACAGCACCAGCGCTCACTTGTCATACTGCTCCTTCTTCGGATAACGAATCCGTTATTTCATTGTTCGAGGAACCAGTTGGCCAGAAAAAGTAAGTAGCCGATTTTACATAAAAAATTCACTTTTTTCAAGGACAATTTTAACTGCTTATGGAAACAAATCGATCGTGCCAAATCAAACATCGAAAAAATAATACAGTACTAAAAATAGAAAAGGCTTTGATTTGATGCAGACGAGATACGAACATGTAAACTTTTTCAATTCCACTTTTCCGTATGAACTTCAAAACTATGAAAATTTCATTTTTATCTAAAATTAAATTTTATCACCGTTAAAAAATTCAATTTCCAAATAGGTACCCGAATGCAATTTCACTTCTGAAAAAAAACTAAAATATAAAAATTGAAAATAAATTTTCGTTTTCGTAAAGCGAAAGAAAATTCTCCCTCATTTGGCCGATACCATACGAGACGTGACATCGTAGGGAATAGATTGTACCTACGTAAACTTATGCGAAAAGGTACCCACCTACCGAGCATATGGTACGAGGGTATTAGCTCGTCAGTTGGTAATAATGTACAAACTTGATCCAGCTCATGCTCCCTTTATTTTGTTTTATTGCGAATAAAAACCACCGTCATAAAAAGAGAATAAACCATTTTACGACTATAAAATCAAGTGAATATTTTTTCCACGCTTTTATAGACGTACGAATGGCTTCATTTTTGCAATTTTTTCTTATTTTTACCTCTTTTCGATAATTAATCGAAAATATCG
>JAVBJF010000493.1:0-227342 GCA_033439095.1 Pseudococcus viburni | reverse complement strand
GCATGTGGATCGATACTGCAAATGGGAGATTTGGCATGTTTGTATAGTAAGCGAGGCGAGACTAAATAATACTTGATTGATATTTAAATTCATCAGCTTCACATTCATATGTAGGTACCTATTTATCTAGGTATTTATTTATTATGTCTTGCAGATAATTTTTTTATTTAACTTGATGTGTGCACGGAATACCTAATTGTAGAATTTAGTAATTTTTTTTAAAGAGTCAAGTACCTATACTTAAGTCTCAATCTAATTCTAACGAGAAAATATAGCGCCATCATAATTATTTTATCAAATCAGAATTTTGGTTAAAAAACAATAAAATAAAAATATCATCTTTAGATATTTCTATGTTGAATTTTTTCGTGGGTCGAAAGAAAACTTATCTTGGATTTGGAGGAGAATTGGTGAGGTAATTGACATTGAAGAAAGCATCTCCCAGAAAAAAATAGAGCTTCCGAACCCAACGAGGCATCTGAGCTAAGGAAAATCTGTAGTTTTATTTTATTGCAATAGGTAAATCAGAAAAAAATCGTTCAAAATTAGTAATTGTAAAAAAAAAATAGGTAGGTACTTAATAAAAATCGTATAATATCCCGGGGGAAAAAAATTGGATCCAATTAGATCCAATTGGATCACATTGGATTCGAAAAATGGCGCGATCAAATCGGATCCAAGTGGATATAAGTAGATACAAACAAATCCAAATTAATCCAATTAAAGACATTTTTCTCTTTAAATTGAAAAAATTTGGATCCAATTGGATATTTTTGGATCTAATTGGATAACATTTTTTTGCCTGTAAAGGATAAAAAAAAATTTATAGTGGAGTTATAAAAATTAGATCCAATTAGATCCAATCAGATCCAAAAAGATCCAATTGGATCAAATTTTATCTTAATTCAAGGAGAAAAATGTCTTTAATTGGATCTATTTGGATCCACTTGGATCCAAAAAATGGCGCTTTTTTAGATCCTTTTTTTTTTTTTTTTTGATTGGATCCAATTTTTTTCCCTGGGATGGCAAAAATAAGAAGAAAAAATGTGAAAATGGAGCACTTCTTCAACGTGTCTACAATTATGGTGTTTTTTTTTGTTGAAAAAACATGTTTGATTTAAGAACTTCTGCACCATTATTTTTAGCGGGCTTTACCCCTTTTTCGATAGTTTTTGAGAACTACCAAAAACCCCAGAAAGTTGAAAACGAACTACCGGTCCAGCATATAAGAATACAAAAAGTGTACCTAGGTACTTGTAAATGTGACACCAACATGAACACTTGAGTGTTAAGTTTAAGTATCTTAAGCATTGAATTAAACAAGAATAGGTACTTTGAAACAAGACAAAATTTTTTCGCTGGAAAATTAAAAGAATTAAAAAAGTTGGAAAATTGTTTTTTTCATTGATTTTTTTTTACTCTCAAAAAAACAAAAATTATGAATTACACCTATTTGTGTTTTCTAATTTCTAGCAACTGTAAAAAAATTATGACTCGAAAAAATCGCACATTTAGTCACATTTTGCTACTTTTTGAAGTTTTTGAACAAAATACTTGGGTAATAATTTTTATATATTTATAACAAAATAGAAAACAAAAAACCACTGAGAGTTTCTTCAAATAAGTTGACAGTGAACGAGTTGCTATAAGTATTGCCGGACATGTTCTTACCCAGCGCCACTAGAAGGCCACACAACGTATCCAGAAGGCCTGATACTGGTGTAAATGTACTCGTAGGCTAACTGAAACGTACCTACTTGATGTTATCCTATACGTAGTATAGTCTGTAATAGCATTTAGTAGTGTAGCTACAAACCAGTATCCCATACGCAGCGCAGTACGAAATCATGGGTTCCGAGAATTATATCAATTTGGGCCCATGTAGGGGTTTTCCAAATTCGAGTGTCTTTCTGTACGTTTTGATACCTACGTTTCTAGATTCGACTGGAACATTCTGATTTCTTAACAATACCTTTCCACCTTCCCTGGGCATCCGACTTTACCTACCTCACTGGCCGATTAGTTAGAAGCTATTCACTGGATTCAGCATTTTACAACAGTAAAATTATCTGGTCCAGTTTATTGCTTAATTCCCATTAATTTGAATAGGTGATTAGGTTTAAAACACGAATTAAGTGACCAACCTATAAATGTCTGAACAAATGGACATTGCTGTTTAGTGTCTGTAAGTACAGCGTACAAATACGAAATAATAAATAGGCAACACTGCTTTCATCCTCATGGCCTCTACTTATTATCTATCCATAATATTCATATTCTTTATCAAATAACTTTTATATTTCCAGTTGTGTATGTAGGTGTAGGTAAACAATGACAATTTCTATGTAGGTACATATAGGTACATGTGTTATTACTTCTTACGTTATCGAATCAATAATAACACAAACGTACCAAATGCATACATACCTATATTACATTATTAAATTAGATACGATATTTGTGTTAATTCAATAATCGAATGTCCTACATTAAAGCAATATTTAAATGACTTTTTAATCATCGTAAGTACCTATGTAAAAATTTCATTCGTGAAAAGACCATTATAAAAGAGGAAAATTAAAATTCACGGTAAGTAGTTGGTAAGTACCTATATTAAGTAGAAACTCTTGATTAGGTACCTAAATTAAATTATCGGTGACTAAAAAATATTCATAGGCACCTATCGGTTGTTGCTTTTCAGAACTATGAGTATCTGCACAATGTATGTCATAAGTGTATCGTACATACAAATGATCCTGAGCATAATTATTTTACTATTAAATTACAAAGACATAGGCACTCTCATTCATTAAAAATAGACTGAAACTCGAGGTGGAAACCCGCTTGTAAGTCCCATAGGCTATAATTTTATCAAAAAATATGAAAAAGATTTAGGTTGCGTTGCCTGTAGAAAAATGAAAAAAAAAACACTTATGTAATTCTCGTTAACAACGCTCATTCTTGCAACTGTCGAAAATTGAAAAAAAATTAATGGTCAGAGTTTCCTTAATGTGTCGAAAATAAATTTCATTGAATTACCTGGACATGGCGAAAGTACATACATGGTGTCGGGTAAGTGGTCTGCCATACTTCATTTTTAGATATAACCGGGTACCACTAAAAAAAAAGTTGGATGAACAATGAACAAGTTGTATATCTTGAAAATTGAAGGGGCGAAAGATGTTTTTTAAAAATCACTTAGATTTTTTTTTCAACCATGGGAATGGATATGTAGTACTTTGAAAACTGAATAAATTTTCATTTCATCAAAAATGAAGGGGCCAAGGGTCATCCAAAATTGAGAGAATTAAAAAAATTTGAAGCCCACTTTTTTCCTTCATTTTTGAAGTTAGGCAAAAAGTCTGTAGAACAAAATTTGTTCCTTTTTCAACATACTATCCATTCCCTTGATTAGTTTATTTTTTTAAAACTTTTTCACAATTTTTTGTAGTCCTTTCAATTTTTACGTTATGCAAAAAGCCATATAATGAAAATTTATTCAGTTTTCAAAGTACTATCCATTCCCATGGTTGAAAAAAAAATTACGTGATTTTTTAAAAAACATCATTCGCCCCTTCAATTTTTAAGATATGCAACTTGTTCATCTGACGTTTTTTTTTGTGGTACCCGGTTATATCCAAAAATCCACTTATCGGACACCCTGTATATACCATTCCGAAAAAATTTTCAAGCATGAGCAGGTATCTTACGTTACCTGGGTGCTATTTATTTTATTTTTTATAAAAAGCATTTCATTTTTCTCAAAAATAATTTTGATATGGATGTCTTTACCAAAAAATATGTATGTACCATGAACTCTATTTTTCAATGGTCTTTAAAAAATATTACTTTTCTGATGTTTCTTTCAATTTTCAGGAAAAATCAAAATAATTTCTCTCAAAATGATGTTAGCATGAAAATTTCAACTACCTACTAAAAATCATCGCTTTCTCCCGTTGCCCCAATTTTTGAAAAAACATCACAAGGTAGGTATAAAAAAATGAGTGTAAGTAATTTGAACTTGAAATAACATTATTTCTATAGCACATAAACGTAAATTGGTAAAAAGAAACGCGAAATTAGTCTAAGTCATAATTAACATGATGTTTTATAGCTGACCACAGCTCCTTCCAATCAGTGAGTAGGCAACTTACCCTATTTTACAAATAAAAATTTGTTACAGATTTTTTTTTTACTTTTGTAAAACAAATATTTTTTTTAATGAAGAACCTACATATATATTTTTATTTTGTGCAATATAATATAATACTTGGTTAGTTCAATGGTGCAAACCCCATCTAGGCATCTACCCATCTCATTTAATAACAAAGATAGAAATTTTTCGATTTTGATAAATCAAATAAGTGAGCTTTTTCAAGCGTTTTTCTTCAAATTAAACGCTCGTAGCTTTTGATTCAAGCAAGCTAGGGAAGTGTGATTTGCGTTATTGAAATTTGAAAAGATAGAAGTTTTCTTTTCTAGAAACATCGCTAATGATGGTACCGACTACCGAAAGAGGACTATTTTTTAAGTTAATCAAAAATCCTTAGAATATTTAGTAAGGCACACCCACCACCCTAGTTTCCCGACAAAAATTGTAAAACATTCTAGAGAAAATGGGCTATGCGTTGCCGCAAAGTGAAATATTCAACCTATCTTATTAGTGGAATAGCGCGCGGCTGAAAGTACCAATAAATTTTTTTTTTTTAATTCGAAGAGTATAACTTAGTCCCTGCAATTTCGAGGCTAGGCAATCATACATACATTGACTTGGGTGGAGTTACTTACTTGCTGGTTAGAAGGAGCGTGATTACCTATGAAATATCCCTACATCGGAAATAACTACGGTACTGCGGAATGTAACTAATTGAATCGTTTTGTCCAAAATGTGCTCTGCATCCTTTTTTGGCGAAATCAAGGTATCATCGTTTTGAATAGAATATTTTATTTCAGGAATTTTTGGTACCTATTCATTCTGTTGAATTTTATTTGAGCCCCCCGGGAGTGAAAATAACCTCATACATGATTTCTGGAGGTTAAAAAACATACATCTTAATATCTCATACAAAAGATTCTGTAATATTTCCAGTATTACCTTTCCCTTTTGTTCCATAAAAACTGTTTTGATTTTTTCCGCAAGAACACACCAGAAATATGTATACTCGAGAGGTCAAAAACATGGAACAAGATTTTGCTTAAAATTGGTTTTAAAATGTACCTACTATACAAACTTTGTGTCAAGACGTGATCTGTCAAATTTTGCAATTGAATTAAGAGCGGAACTGGTAGACAATTTTCGTATTTGAAGGAAAAAAATACCATTTCATATCGATCTTGTTTGTTCAAAACATATTAAACGTAATCGACAAAGATAAAAACAAAATTAAAAATGAAAGAGTTTTAATTTCATGGAATAAATTTGAATAATTCAATAATCGATACTTATTCATGAAATGTAACCATGGTGAAAATAAAATTGGCGATGACCTATGTAATGAAAAACACAAAAATGATTTTAAAAATAAAGAAAAAAAGTATGTACATATCAAATAAACTGATGAAATCCACAGATCGCTTTTCGAATATTATCCTCCCATCATCCTAGTATCACTTTTATTAGAATCGTCAACGTGTTGAGAACAATAAGAGGTACTGCAATCAAAATATAATGAGATTAAAATAAAGTTAGCCACATCAAATACTTGAATAGACGTGCATGTACATATAAATACAAATATCGAGTATTCGTAATCAACTTACTCCTCATAACAGTTCGAATGGACCGGACCAGATTCAAAATATTTGATTTCACAGATGGTTGATCACCGAAACCGTGGTTCATATTGCTGCTTGTTGACCATCCAACTATGTAAGTAAATAAAATTAGTTGAATAGAATTAAATTACGGCCGAAATATTACAGTTTACAAAACTTACTTTTGGCCAAGAAACGTTCTTCGTGTAGCACACATATTGCGTTTAGAAATAAAATTGACGCTTCAAATATATTCCACAATGTAATGGCCATTCCGTTAGAAAAATGGAAATGTTTCAAGTTATTGGCAATAAAATAATTATTATTCTCATACGTTTACTTGTATTTCAAAAATGTGTTTCATTATTTTTACCGAATGATTATGATTATTTACAACGTGTTATCAAAGGTTTCTCATCAGAAAGCTGATAAAATGAAGCGTTTCTATTGGTGATTCATAACAAGAAAATACTTCTATATGCCGCCAATAGTTGCGCTTTATACAAAAATTTTTTTTCTAAAAAATTTTAATTTTTGAAATTGATGTTATTTTTTTTGTATTATCTCAAATCTTAATCAAAACATTCGATTCGTCATTTCTATCTATTGAATAAATAATGTTCATCTCATGAGCCATGAGTCATGGGCCCCTCATGACTCATGAGATGTTTTGTCTTAGATACATAGTACATACTTCGAAGTTCTAAATTAAAGAAGCTAGAGCTGCAAAAAAAAAACTCTCAAAAACCTCGTTTTTCACGCTATTGAGGTCAAAGGTAAAGTAAAGGAAAATTATAATTTTTTTTTCAGACCAACATTTATTTTATTTTATTGTTTTGAAAATTAAAAATTGTTTTTTCATGAAACCTGTCGACTAGAAATTTTCTCAACTTTTCTTCAGAACTGAAATTACATTCATATGTATTACTAAATTTTTTATAATTAATAGATCTTCAGCTATGAAACACCCTGCAAATGTTACATCCATGCCACTAAAAAGTATCATAGGTATTTACATTGTAGGTATAAATACCCATATATTTATTGGGGTAATTTGACGTTTTGAATACCAATTTGTTACTTGCAGATTGACAATTTGAGGAGAAAAATAAATGTGAAAAAGCTTTTAGAATTTTTGAGTGTCTTGCATCGCCTAAAAAATTCTAGAAAATAATACACATGTGGGTATACCACACGATAATATACCCATTTCTTAAATCCTCGCACGTCTGAAAAAACGTGTAGGTACCTAGATATTGAGCTCTAAAATCTTGAGATAGAGATTTTGGTAAATAGAAGAAATCAACCCCCCCCCCCCCCCAATACCCGAAAGCAGTTGATGGTGGCGAAACAAACGCTTCATTCAGAAAAATCTTTAGGTATCCTGTGGCGGCGAAACTTCAGTGGCGAAATAAACAGCTCTCGTCATACTATTACATAAATGTATAATTAATAACTCTTATCTTGTGTCCAATTTGCAATCGCTCATTCGTCCTCCCTTACTACCATGCTAGGCGCTGTTTGGTGATTAAAAAGGAATATTAATTGATGAAGTAAAAAATCAATACCTACTTAAAGTTCGGCGAGACAATGATGAATTGTGCAAAAGCAGTAAAATCTTATCTTATGTACATGATTCTAAAGTAAAAGTTAGCACAATGCTGATTGTGCAATATTAAGAGAATAATTTTAAAATAGGGTAAATTGACCGTATATGCGTAAAACTCACAAAAATCTATTACATATTAGGTATGCTAACCAGAATGCGGATAATTAAGAAAGTAGGTATATAAATATCAGAATGTGATTGACTTACCTACATACAAGCCACAATTGAATTGTAAACTAGGTACCCATCATAAAATTTTGTGTTCCAACATTTTCCATCTCAAGTTGTTTAATTAGTGACAATCATAATTTTTTTTTACAATTTATCACATTCTCTGGAGTAAATTTCAAAGTTTCATATGTAAGTAGGTACTTATTATTATATTTTTGTTTACTTAAACCTACCCTGCTGCAGCAAACGCTACAAATCCTCTTAAGCTCAATTTTTGAAAAAAAAAAATGATGTCAAGATATTACATTGGGTTGGTTAAACGCTGTTTTTGAAATGTTTTGGAGACTTTTTTTCACGTTTTGGCACTCCTGAACTTGAAATATGACATTTTAGGGCCAGATTGCGTATGTAGGTATCCACCTAAATATGTATGTACTTTTTAAAAAAATTTCTAAATAGGTACCTACCTACTTATAGAATATGGAGTTGGAAAGAAATTTTGAAAAATATGAAGTTGAAAACTTTTTTTTTCAATTTTGACATTTTCGAGTTGGAAGTTTAAACAAGTACCATATGAATTTGAAAACTATTTGAAGAAATCCCACTTGGAAAAATGTTTAGTTATGAAATATGTACGTATTTTCCCAGTTAATTTTTTTCAATTCCAATTTTTTAAAATTTCTTCTAATACGAAAATTTTTTTAAAATCATTTTAAAATATGCCCTCAATTTTTGTTGACCTTTGGAATTTTTTGTCAAAATTTCAACTTCAGGTTTTTTAAAATTTCTTTTGACTAAATAATTGGATGGAATTTTTATTAGAGTTGAAAAAAATTGAACTCAGAAATTGGAATAAATTTGGACTTAGATCGTTAAAATCTCGTTTATGGAGAAAATAATAAATTTTTCTGAATACATTTTACAAAACAATTGGTATTACAAAAAATCTAAAGTTTAAAAAAAAATCAATGAAAGTCTTGACTTCCCTAATTTCCCTTGGAAACCCGCCTCTGATTGGACAGTTATGCATATAAGTACATATGTATGTACCTACTTATTTTCACTTTCAACAGCACTGCTAGTGGTTGACTTATGTCTTCAATGTAGCAAATAGCTAATGGTTAGTTTTTTAAATTCTTATATGAAATATAGCATAGATTATAATATCCATTTATATTAATAAGAGGGCAATGGTCAAAAGCACGAATATACTTTCACCCCCCCAATTCATGTCATTTCAATTATTTTATTGTTTCAGAGTGTAGGTACCTACAGTTCCACTCGAAATACCAAATAAAGAACTTATGTAGCATTCATCTAGCGTGTTTGGGATGACTTCTGTTCTATCAAGTTTACCTACAATAATAGTGTCGAGATGGTCCTGGTCCGTGTTGCTAGCTCTGACATGCACCCGCACTATCCTTGCTATCGATGATGAACGTTTTGATAATATAATCTACGTAAACGGAATCGTTGAGAACGTGCTACATATAGACAATGGCGGAGGTGTCATGGTTAATTTCCCTCAAACGGGCACAATTGCTTGCATGATCTCGTTGAATATTGATAAAAAAAATAAAAATCAGGAACTCAACTTTATATTTCATGTTGCGGTACGACCGGAAATTTGCAAGTATGCCAAAATATATATGGAGAAAAGGACTGTCATAAATGTAGCTTTAGCACGGTATATAGGAAATGGAAATGCAATGCGTATACTTTGGTTTTATGAATCTGGTAAAAGAAATAAATTCTCTTCCACCACTTCTGCTACACCCCCCTCATTTGTCTTCAGAAGCTTTCAAAGTCATCAGCACTCTGATGCTCGAGCTACACCTAGAAAAAGATCGAGCGGCAGGAATGAAAACCCACAAAATCAAGAATAATCAAAAGCATGTTTAGGTAATCCACAAAAATTAAAATTCTTCAATTTTTTATGCTACATTATCTTCATATGAAGTAACAAATTCCGGCTTTTCAAACATGATTTCTAAATGGTCACCCCTTATTTTGTACAAAATACTCTTAAACTTGGATAATTCTATCTAAAATTTTGTTATTTTTTGATTTCCCTGCATTCTAATCTCGTTACTGTCGATTTTCCCCTTCACTAGAAAATCCTGGAACGTCTTTGTTTTCGGGTATGATTCAATCGTATTTTTGATTAGTTTTCAAGAACCCCCCCCCCCCAATCCAAGAGGCGAAGAAAAGTAAATAATTTTCATTTTTCACAACATTTTCGGAAAAATTTGAGCATCACATGGAGCGTCGGTCATGCATGCAGCAATTTTAAGTTGTCAGCTCTGTATAATATTTCAAAACCTGGCCTTAGTTCATTACCTATCTTACCTATAATTCTGTAATCATTATAAATTATGATTTTGAGGATGAGACATTTAAAATAAACGACAAGAATGTTTGTTTCGAGTATGTATATTTTTTTATTACAGTTTTTCAATGAATTTACAATAGGACAGAATCATTTACAAATTGGGAAAATTTAGGTGCCATGCCACTTAATATGCATCTCTTCCAGCGCCGGATTAAGGTTTTCTGTCGCCCTACGCACATAGGAACATTGCCGCCCATAAAGATCTCAAATTTTAAACTGTAAAATATCGTTAAAGTAGGTATTTTATTTTCTTTAAAAAAAATACATAGTGAAGTAAAACCAGTGAGGTAGGAAGAAAAATGTTCACCGGGTGAGTCGAGTGCACCCCCTCCCCAGATCGGCACTGAAATGTATGGCGAATTTGTTTACTTCACGGAGTGCTTCGATTAAAAGTAATACTGATCGTACCTACTTGGATTGTTTATACAAAAAGATAGGTACTTATCGTAAATAAAACATTGAAAACAAAGGAACGGGTAAAATTTTTCTTCCGGAAATTTGGCATCGATTTTCATCCAAAGGAATTTGGTAGATGTTTCTTTAGCGGAGTCGTTTTCAGGGGGAGGGGAAATAGTGGCATGCAATTTCTTCATGAATTTTTTGCTTTCAATATTTTTAAAGTTCAAAAAATAATTTTAACAAAAAAAATGAATATTTTCATGTTATCAGACATTTATGACTCGAAGTCACGAAATTTTAGAACTGAATTTATCCAAAATTGCAAAATATGCAAAAGCCTTGCAAAAACTAGGATTTCTTGAATTTTTCTCCCAAGTTTGGAAGGTTTGATCATTTAAGCCACTTTTTGAAACGTATATTATCCAAAAAAAAGTGAATTCACCCCCTCGATTGGCAACTGAGTAAAACTGAAATTCGATAATTATTCGAATTAAAAATTTGAATAAATAAAACACGAAAATTCACCTAGTAAAAAACTTTTATTTCGAAAGAATAAAAATAGAATATAAAAACCTTAAAAATTTGTCATTGTGCACAAAATGGACTATGATTCGAAAATAACATACTTATCACTCAAAAATCAAAAATCAAAACGTGAAAATGAACAAGGGGAGATTTAATAGGAGATTCAAAAACGGTATAGCGGTAATCACATTTCACATTTTGAGAAGCTCAAAGTTGAACTTTGGTGGTGAAAGCTCAACTGTCATGATAAGAACAAAAGATAAAAGCTGCCATTTAAAAATCTGAAAAATTACAGTAAGTAGCCCTTTTCAGTCTTTTTTCAACCAACAAATTTTCAAGGAGGGGTACAAGGGTCCACAATTTTGACCAAAATTCAAAAAAAATCGAAAAAGGAAAGTAACACATTGATTACTACTAATTCAAAAGCGCTGATTTCGAATATGTACTCAGTTTTTTCATCCGACCCCTCTGAAATCCCCTATTAGCCTCCTTGATAGGGTCAAAATTCAAAAAATTGAAAAATAAGTGTGACCTGTCGTTTGTGAGGTTTTTGAGGGCAATGAGTTTGAATAGTTGCTTATTTTTTGAATTTGACCCTTCAGTACCCCTCTGGCCCCCCGATTTTGAAAAAAAGGATGTTGAGAAATGGAAATATCGTGCGGCAAATCGATTGTAACTAATTTTAGGGCGTATAGAATTCGAATGTCGACTTACTTTTCGATTCAACCACCTCATCGTAAATTTTTGAAAAACTCAATTCCGTGTTGATCGCTTAAGACTAGAAGAGAGGGTCGATTCGAGCACGTACAGGGGGTTGGATCAAAAAGTAAGTCGATATTCGAATTCTACGCTCTTAAAATTAGTTAGAATCGATATACCACATAATATTTTCATTTCTCAACATACTTTTTCTCAAAATTGAGGGGCTAGAGGGGCGCTGAAGGGTCAAATACAAAAAAAAATAAGCAAATAGGTATTTGAACTCAGTGCCCTCAAAAACCTAAAAAACGACAGGTCACTCGTGATAATATTTGATGAATTGGAAAATTAATAAAGTTGAGTGCGACAGTAGGTAATAAATTGAACAATAGCAATAAAATCTTATCCTAAGAGTATGATTTCAAGGTAAAAATGAATCATAATGTCAATGATGCAATATTATAAAGAAAAGGAAACTTTAAATTGACCGTACCTATACCTACTCGTAAAATTTACAAAAATCTACGATTATGCTAATCAGATTGCTGAAAATTAAAAAAGTAGTATATAAATATCAGAATAAGAGTGACGTACATATATGTAAGCTATAATCGAATTGTAAACGAAGTATCATCAGATTTTGTGTTCCAACTTCCAACATTTTCCATCTTATTCAAGTTATTTGATCAGTGACTGTAATCATAATTTTTATACAACTGGTACCATTTTCGAGAGTAAATTTCAAAGTATCGTATATAAGTAGGTACCTACTTACTTCTTATTCTTATTACTTAAACGTTCTAAGCTGCCATCACACGGGTAGCAAACGCCACAAATATTTAGCCCAATTTTTGGAGGAAAAAATTGGGCATAACGATCGGGTCATTGGTTAAGCAGTTAAGCACTACTTTCAAAATGCGCCGGGGATATTTTTTCACATTTTGGGACTACCCTCAAAATGGAAAAATGGTTATGAACAATCATGTTCTACGTGTAATTTCCTATCAGACAGGTTCGTTTTTTTTTTCGAAAATACCCGCTTCTTTACCCAAAAATTAGGGGGGAAACACCTATTTTTCCAATATTTACAGTATTTTTGGAAATTATGGAAATACGAAGCTAAAAGTACCCAAAATGAGTATTTTTTTAGTACATGCTGGTAGGGTATTCCAAAAAAGTCTCTGCAAAAATTTCAACCCTTACAGTTAATTATAAGGGAGGTTATTGAAATTGAATACTGCATTTAAAAAATCGAAGTTGTGGAAAGAAAAAGTACTATAAACGCGATGTTATTGCTGATTATTGGTGATACGAAACATTTCTTTGCGTCGTAAGGATTCAAAAACGATATTTTCAGCTTCGTATTTCCATCATTTCCAAAAATACTGTAAATATTGGAAAAATAGGCGTTTTTCACCCTTAATTTTTGGGAAAAGAAGCGGGTGTTTTCGAAAAAAAAACGAACCTGTCTGATAGGAAATTACACGTAGAACATGATTGTTCATAACCATTTTTCCATTTTGAGGCTTTTTTGATGAGATATTCCCAAAAGTTTCGATTTTTTCCAATAATGCTGTAAATTGTTGAAAAATACGACGTTTTTTACCCTTAATTTTTGGTAAAGGAAGTGAGTGTTTTTGAAAAAAAAAAAACACCCTTCCGATAGGAAATTACGCGTAGAACAAGATTGTTCATAACTATTTTTCAATTTTGAGGCGTATTTGAGAAGATATTTACGAAAAACCGGTTTTCAGCGGACGTTTACCCCTCCCCAGGGGGTAGCGGAGGGTTGTGCGGTGTTCATTTTAGTATGTTGTGTAGTGGACTATTACGAACGTAAAACGCGAAAAAAAATCAGGCTTTAATTTTTGGGGGGTGAACTCCTAAAATTTTCTGAACTACACTACACAAAATGCAAAATAGGAATGATATACTTACCTCAATTTTTCAATAAAAAATTTTCGAATTTTTTTTTAATGAAGAACTTGAAGATATTATTTCAATTTTAAGAAGTGTTGTACTTGGTTAATTCAATGCTACAATCCCCCCCCCCCCTATCTCATTCAGTTGCAAAGATAGACATTTTTGAACTTTGAAAAATCAAAAAAATTGCGTTTTTCTTGTGTTTTTCTCCAAATGAAACGCTCGTAACTTTTGATTCGAGCAAGATAGCGGAGTGGGGTTTGCTCCATTGAAAAGATCGGGGTTTTCTGTTCGAAAAACATTGTTAATAATGGTACCAAAAGAGGACAACATTTTTAGTTATTTACAAAAATAGAAAAAATCGTCCCTTTTTTTTTTTTTTTTGAATAGTTGATGTGGTACACCCACCCTACTTCACCTACAAAAATTGTCAACAACATAGAAAAATTCTAAAGAAAGTGGTTTATCCGTTGTCGCAAAGAGCAACTTTCTACCTATCTTGGTTGTCAAGTAGCGCTCAGTAGAAAGTGCCAAGCAGAATTCAAAAAAAAATTTTCAAAGAGCATAACTCAGCTCCTGCAATTTAAAGGTTAGGCAAACATACATACTTAAGCTCAGGATGAGTTGTCCAATCACTGGTTGGAAGGAGCGCGGTCAACTATGAAACACCCTGTATATCTAATGAGTTTTTACTATTTTGAGTTGGAATCGACTGTAATGCCTAAACGGGTAAATCTAAATAAATAAGAGCGTCGTGATCGAAGACAAGAAAATACTTTGAACCAAGGAATCTTTCTCCAAAGTCACGTCGTTTTAATTATTGTTCCAGATTGTACAGTTTCACAGAAAATAATAAAGAACTTAGGTAGGGTTCATCCAGCGTGTTCGGGATGACTTCTGTTCAATCAAGTTCAACTACAATAACAGCGACGATATTGGCCTTGTTGCTAGCTCTGACATGCATCCGCAGCATCTATTCTGAGGAAGAAGATTGTGAATGTTTTCAATTTCCACACGTTATAAGCGGATGCATTGAAAACGTATTACATTTAGATTATGGCGGAGGTGTTATCGTTGATTTCCCTCTCATGGGTACAATTGCTTGTATGATCTCCTTCAATATTTTGGAGACAGAAAAATATCCGGATATCAACTATGTATTTCATGCTGCTGTACGACCGGAAATTTGTGAGTATGCCACCGAATATATGCATGACAAAACTAAGATAGTCGCAGCTCTAGCGGAGTATCCAGATAATGGAAATGCATTGCGTGTACTTTGGATTTATGAATCTGGTAAAAAAGGTAAATTCTCCACCGGCAATTCTACGACACCATCTATGTTTGTCAAAAGAAGCTTTCAAAGTCACCTGCACTCTGGTGCTCAAGCTAACGCTCAACCTGAAATTGCAACCGTCAAAAAACACCAAAATCGAAAAATTAAGAATAAGTAATGAAAAGCGTAGGTACTTAAATAATGCGTTAAAATTAAAGTTTCCCAATTTTTGTGTCGTACCTACTATTTTTTTACTAAACAACAAAATGAGTTTCAAAAAATAATTTTTTGTAAAAATTTTCGCTCCTTATTTTGCACGAATTATTCCTGAACATTGGAAAATTCTATCCGAAGTTATGCTATTTTTTGATTTCCCTGCATTCAAACCTCATTTCTCTAGATTTTTCGTTTCATGAGAAAAATCCATGGAACGTCTCTGCTTTTTTGGAAGACCTGATCGACATTTCTGATGTTTTCGAGAGATTTTCACTCCTCGAAGAAAAGTAAAAATTTTGACTTCTCGCCCTTTTTGGAAAAATTGGGGCATCACATCGAGTATTAATTCCAAGTTGCCAGCTCCGAATAATAAGTATTTCAAAATCTGATATTCATTAACGACCACAATCTTGGAAGATACTGGCCCAATGTAGGATCACAAATCACGTTGTTTTTTCCAGCAAGTTATTTGAAGCCGGTGTCGAAAAGTAATAAGATTGTTATTTTTGAAACTGAAAAAGCTCCTAAAAAAATGCAATTACGTTTCACCAACAGAGAAATACTTTAATTTTATACGTGTTTACCAATTTTAGGATTCCAGCATTTTCAAATTGTAGAAAAATTCTAATACAATTGTTTTTTGAAACTAAAACACTTTAGGGAAAAAATGAATCCTTATATTTTGACAAGACACTATAGGTAATATTTCGCGGATGCAATTTTATAAATCAACCCGTTCACGCAAAATAATTTTCAGTTTGTTAGTTCTAAAATAATTATTACCAAATGGTTACATACATATTGTTTCTAAGTGTTCATTTTTTAGAATAATTTCCATGCTCTACAATTAAAAAAATTGTAAGTAAAATTATAAATAAAATGTTATGCAAAAATCAGAATCCTTGAATTTTTAATTTCTTCATTTAATTATACTACTATAGGTACCTATACTTCGCAGGATGCTACATTCGAATAAAGGACTATAAATCAACGCCGCTATGGGCACGTGCGTGTGGGGAAGAAGGGTAATTTTCAGCCTTTCCGCACTAGCTTCTGAATAATTTTACGCAAATGGGACTTCGATACAAAATCAAATGAATTCTAAATTAAACTTTTTCAATTCTAAATTTTTCCAATGCTCTATCTAATTTTAAAAAAATTTGTCAGTAAAATTT
The DNA here is from genome assembly GCA_033439095.1 of Pseudococcus viburni. Taxonomy (NCBI): domain Eukaryota; kingdom Metazoa; phylum Arthropoda; class Insecta; order Hemiptera; family Pseudococcidae; genus Pseudococcus; species Pseudococcus viburni. The sequence continues at coordinate 211,203 of JAVBJF010000493.1, read as the reverse complement.
CTTTAAATTTCAATTTTCTAATTATTATTCTAATTTCCAAGTTCAAATTTTTCAACTTTGAATTTTTTCAATTTCTTCCATTCTAATTTTTTTGGAATTGGATCCATTTTGAAATTTTTCCAACAGTAAATTTTTTAAACTTCAATTTTCTCATTTTTTTTTTAATTTTTAATTTTTTGAAATTTCCTCCAATTATCGAACAAGGAAACATTTTGAAAAATATAAAGTTGAGAATTTTTCAAAAATTCAAAGTTGAAAAAAAATTGGGGAAAAATTTTCAAGGTTGGAAGGAACTCAAAACTTTAAAAAATCTAAGCTGGAAATTGTTTTTTTTTTAATTTTAGCATTATATATTTTCCAAACTTTGGTTTTTTTACATTTTTTTTCAACTTGATATTTTTAAAATTTCTTTTCTTAATAATTTCATAACTTTCTTCAATTTTTTCAACTCTAAAATATTTTAAATCGAAACTCTTGGAATTTTTTCTACTTTGAATATTTCAAAAAAATTTCAAATTCGTGTTTTTCAAAATTTCTTTATTCATAAGTTGCTAGAAGAAATTTTAAAAAGTACTAAAAATGTGGAATTGAAAGAAATAATAATAAATAAATGAAAATTTGAAAAAGGTTGAGAAAATTTAAACTAAAAAAAAATTACGGAGAATTCTAGAATTGGATAGAGATTTAACACAAATTTAAAATTGAAGAAATTGAAAAAAGTCGAACTGGGAATGAAAATTCCCTCCTGGTTTGCCTTCAAAAATTCTAAAGAAATTGGGCTATACGTTTCTGCAAAGCGCAACTTCCCACTTATCTCACGGTTAGTTGTCAATGTAGCTTACGGTTGAAAGACTTGAAAATGCCAAGCAGCAAAATTCAGAAATAAATTTCGAGAAGAATAACTTAGCCCCTGCAGTTCAGAGATTAGACAAATATGTATACTTGGACTCGACATGAGTCGCCTATTCACTGTTTGGAAGGAGGGCGATACTCCGTCTATTATGATCTATTACCTAAAATTACATCAGCTGATTTTTTAACAGGTTCAGGATCTCAAAGAATCGAAAACAGAATTAACTTATGATGCTATAAAACACAAAGCTATCTTGTGGTATCGAAATGAGACAGATAAAGAAAAATTTAGAGTAAAATCGAACGACCCAAGACAAAAAAATTATGATCCATTTGCATAAACAATCTTTATAAACTCGCTATCTTTCAGTACATATAACTACACCAAAGTATACTACATAAACAAAATAATTAAAATAATTTTCCTGGTAAATTTAATTTGCAAATTTCTAAAAATAAATATTTATTCATCACGTCAGAACAGATAGGTATTTAAAACAAATATTTTTGCTGTTTAAATTGGAGCAACAATGGATATAAAGACGGTCGCATCATGTTGCAAATAAAAAAATAACCTTTAGCCGCATGTAAATTAAAAACACATGAGAACAATGATATTTACTCACCATCATTCGACGTTTTCCCAGTTTATACATAATCTCGATGCAGAGTTTTATGAACATTGAAATTTTTTATCAATAATCACGCGATTAACCAACTTGAAAGACGTTACAAAAAATTTATTTTCGACGATAACTGTGTTTTTTATGTAAGTCTAAGTAGCATATGACGTTTAACAGTTCATTAGAAATAAATATTTAGTTTCAGTTTATTGTGATTTTTGAATATCGCGAAATTACATCGAATTTTTTGCAATGAAGGGAGTTTACTACACGGTGAGTAGCTACAAGAACAACTACATAAATATTTTTTAAATCTTAGATACCTAATCATTGTTTCGCATTAAATGCGTTATTTTGAGAGTACATACTTCCTTTGAAATTTGAACCTTCAATCTAGGACTTGTCTTTACAATACTCACCAAGTATAATTATTTTCAAAAATTCAAAATAAGCACTTTTTTTACAACTTACAACAATTACATGTCTAAAAAAAAAAAAAAAAAAATGCAATCTGCCATTGAACTATAATATAGGTATTTTCATGAACGAAAAAATCAATGTGCATGGGTGGGCGGGTAAAGAGGTGGCAGAGCGAAAGATTCGAACCAAAAATACTTCGATTTCAGGCACACAAAAAAACCATACTTGGTCAAAGTGGAACACGTGGCCATTTTTTTTTCTTTAAATTCGTGCACTTCTAGATTGTTTAAACATCTTACTTCTGTTTTAGACGAAGTAATTTTTCACTACTAGTTCTGACAAAATTTTTCGGGTTTTCTAAATTTTCTGAATTTATACGTACAACTGTCACATTTTATGTACAATTGGACAGGGGTAAAAGTTACGTCAAGTTGATAAAATTTTCAACAGACCAGATTTTTTTAGATTTAGACACAATTTCGTGACACCCTGCCTTCATTCAATTTCGGAGGGGAAAAGTCAAAACGATACCTACACCCCAATATCTACTTGCAACTAAAATTCTATGACCAAATCAGAGGGTTAGAATTGATTTTAAAAAATTTCTGATTCACCTAGGTACTCCTCAAACTCGTTTTTTTCCAAATAAATGATATAAAATTGATATCTATTCGCTACTTGCCTTAAGTAACATAATTTTATTAAATTTTACTGAAAATATTTCTCTACTCAAAGCATCTTTAGCATGATTATCACTTTAAAAAATTTTTCCAGGCGGTTTTTCTTCTTCTAGCCACTCTAGAAATAGCTAAAGGGAAATTGTTACCGGAACAGGAAATAATCGTTGATCCAAATTTTCAACCACACGTGGATCCAGAAAATGACTTGTTTGGAGCCAAAATAATATTTTCATATTCTTTGTACAAGATTTTCATATAATCTGCTCGAAGTTCTAATACCCATTCGGATAAGCAAATGTCCATTGTGCCACAGCGCCTTTGGTATCCATAAGTACGATGCTAAAGAAATGATGAAGATCAATGATGGAAATATTGGTACAAATTGGTAATGAAGTAGAAACAATTTTTTTTACCTGGACTCTCTTTTTCTTCACAGGCGAACCGAAAATCTATTTATAGCCTACGTTTGAAATAATTTAGAATAATGAAATTTATAAATTAATCCAGCGGTTTAACAATTGAAATAAAATTTATTTTAAAAATTGTATATGCAGGTATTTACTTATTTCAGAATAGGAATAAAATATTTTGTAACGAAAAAGTACCTACTCTATATGATTGGTACTGATAGGAACAATGCATCTGCAACTTGAAAATTTATTTTAATTACAATTTTTAAAAAAGTTATAGAAATGAAAATAACTTTAAATGTCATCCAACATAACGAGATCGTCTTCACCAAACGAGGAAAATATAAATTGACTTTTCGTCGGAAAGTTTTCGGTAACTGATATTTGATCGGCATCTTCCTTCAAATCTTCCGTTGGTTGATCAGATTTAATTGTTTCATTGCGCGATGTACAACCAGTTTGGTCGTCTTTAGCCTTGGAAAAAGCAAATTTTTGTAATTTGCTCAACGTACCAGACGAAATTTTTTTCGTCTTTTCAGCTGAGCTCATTAAATGGGGCGGGTCATTCATCTGTACAGATACCGAGTTCAGCATTTCAGGTTGGTCTGGTAATGTGCTCTCCGGTATTTCACCATTATTTTTTTCACCATGTTTGGTATTTTTTTCAATTTGCCGAAATTTTTTGACACCACTACATCCAGGTATAGGTTTATTCTGATTTGATGGATTGGACATATTTTTGATGATATCTCTTTTTGGTTTTGTAACAGTACTTGAGTTTGAAAACTCGGCGTTGGTTGATTTATTCTTCTTACTGATGCCATTCGATGCTTCTTTTGCAACAATGGATTCGGAAAAAAGAGGTAATGACTGAGTTCCAACTGACTGATTCATTGTTGAATCCTGACTTTCGAATACATCGGAAAACGGATCGTTTATTTTAGAATCCTTTAATCGGTTTATTCTTTCACAAGATTCGTTGGGATCGGTATTTTCGGATTTTTGACTAGCAAAAATAGTTTTAAATAAATCGCCATCGGCGTCGTTAAAGTTATCTCTATCCAGATCACTATCGTCTGATGTCTCCAGCACGGTACGTTTTCTTTTCAAATCCTTCTTCTTTTTTGTCTTTGATTTAGGGCGTTTCGCGGTTTCAGTCGAAGGCTCATTAGAATCGGAATCAGAAAGATTAGGATGGGCTGAGCGATTAAGTTCTTTTAAACGTTTCTCCGGTATTTCATCATTTAGCTCATCTGATTTTTTAGGCATTTTTGGTTTTTTCGTTGGTCGACGGTGCATTAAACTATCGAAAATGGTTCGTTCTTTGTTTTTACGAATATTCGTCAGGATTGTGGTTAATTTTTCGTTAGTTTTCAATTTCACTTCTGGCTGAATTCCTTCGATATTTCGATCTATTTCAGGAGAAGGTTGAGAATCGGTGGCGAGAAGCTGATCTACGTGATTGAGTTCTTTTTTCAGAAGATCATTCAGTCCTAATTTCTGCAAAATCAATCGAGCTGCAATAATGAAAGTACATATTAATCTTCAAATGAATACCTTCAAAAAAAACTTTTTTTGATAAAGATGGCATCAAAAGAATAAATGACCAACCAAAAAAACGCTCATAATTCGTAAGAAAACAAAATAAATTACCTTGTTTTTTATATTCAAGTAATGGATTCATTGGAAAACTGGTATGTAATGTATCTACTTCTCCAATAAATGTAGATCCAACCATCGAAGATTCTACCAATAATATTGCTATTATAGCATCTTGGATTAAAACTTCTTCACGAAACATAATACGAGCATGACCTTGAGATAGCCTATAAAAATATTCACCAGATTCAAATATCATTAAATTACACATTTTTAAAATTTTTTTTACAAAAATGAATGAAAATTATCGCTTACCTGATAAGACTCTCCAGTAATCTTACAGTGGTTCTAGCAGCATTTCTACTATCTGCTTTTCTCTGCGCTTGGTAATAAGAACATAAGATAACATTAGCATCTGCAGTTAATTTCGGATTCAGAGATTTCACGGCACAAAAATATTCTTGGAGTTTTTCAACGTTCCACAATGAAGTATTCGTATTTTCTTTGAGAGGTCCTTTTGCGTCAACAATAAATTTTGATACAATTCTGAAAAAAAGTTATCACGATTGAGGAAAATGCATAATAAAAATGAAAAATATTGATTTGTCTTACGTGTCCCATTTCGTATTTTTCGAATCCAATAGTATTAAAACTAGATCGAATCTACTCAACAGAGGACTAGCTATGGAAATATTCACGCTGAGGGGAACATTTGGATCGTAATGGCCTTTGGGATTGGTAGCTGCGATTATACTACACCGCGTATTCAACTTACAAACAACTCCAGCCTAAAAAGAATTTATAATCACAATTCATTTTTAAAAGATATTGCATCTGGCTGAAAATACCTTCGCGACGCTGATTGTTTGTTGTTCCATTGCTTCATGAATTGTGGTTCTATCATGTTCGCGGATCGAATTGAACTCATCAATACAACAAATCCCACCATCTGCCAAAACCAAAGCTCCAGCTTCCAACTGCCACTCACCATGTTCCTGTAGAACGTTTTTCTTCTCAGCAAGATAAAAACGAAGACTATTTTACCACCATACTTACGTGTACAGCAGCAACAGTAAGACCAGCAGATGTTGAACCTATTCCGGTAGTGTGGACAGAACGAGGGCATATTTTCGAGGCAAATCTTATCATATGAGACTTTCCTGTACCAGGATCCCCGACTAGAAGTAAATGAGATTCGCCTCGTAAGCGACAGCTTGCAGATTCTTGTTTACCGACGCCCCCAGCTAGAATTATGGCCAAAGCTAATTTCACTAGATATAATCCGAAAACCTACAGAATTGATATTAAATTTATGAATAGAATTCACAGCTCGATATTTCATTATTTACTCAGATGAAAACGTACGTGTGGACAAATCGAAGCAATAATTAAATCACGAGCTCGAAGAGGATTACTATAGTGATCAGTCCAAAATTGTTGAAAATGTGATATCGTCTCATTGGTTACCAATACCGATGTTTTTTGATCATTCAGGACGGATAAGTGACTGACTCTAAGACAAACTTCGATATCTTCTCGATTTTTTACCGTCGAAGGTTTCCAACGTCTCATTACAGTTCCACTGTCAACATGGAATTTATTAATGTACGAAATAATAAAAGAATAAAAATTATACGAAGTTCTGCTAACCAAATAACAACATCGTCACCGGGTTTACACGAATCTACTAAATCGTCTTCCAAAGTGGCCCACATTGATTGAGGCACAGTACCTACACTCAATTTACTCACTTGCTCCTGTAAAAAATAATTTAGGTGAGGAAAATAATACAATTTCATGAATTATTTTACAAAATGATGTTTTACTTGAATTTTAATTTCTTGATAATCTTTATTATTGAGTTGATCTATTACTTTTACAGGAGTAAAATTTGTTCCAGGGCAGTTTTCCGGATTTAAACATTTTGGAGGTGGTTTCAATGTATAATACTGTTCATAATCTGCCTAAAAAAATTCAATTCTATAGGTAATAAAAATGATAATTTTTGAAAATTAGTATTCGATTTTTCAAGTAACAATTTACTTGCACGCGACTGATTTTTTTACACTTCGAACATTGATATTCTCGTCTATATTCCAACACTTTAGCAGCTGTAGCTCTGGTAACTGTGCCCGAAACTCTTAAGAAACTTCCAACATCTCGATTTCGAGGAAAACTAGTACGATGTAATTCGGGACAAGCAGGTAGACCTAAAATTAAACATTGTATTGAAAAAGGTCAACTTTAAACTAGGAAAAAAGTTGAAAAAAATTACCAGTCATGCGAACGTGTACTTTCGTTTTAACGATCAAATCTTCTTTTTCGTCGTCGTCTAGCTTTTGAATTATCATTCGCTGAGCGGTAACCAATTTGTAATCCAATTTTGGCACTAAAGATATTGCATTTGATAAAATCCCGTGACCGAGTTCGATGCATTTTTCAAATAAAATGATAAAACTGAAATGGGATCATTTTATAACATTAAAAGAAAAACTTTTCTTTCATTCACTTAAATTGGTACACGTATGAACGAAAACAAAAGTGTATAACTAAAATAGTAATACTTCATTTCAATTCCGTAGTGTTTTTCAGGGTCTTCTTCCTTCATTACATTCATCAAATCGTTGAAGTGATTTTCAATAACATATTCTTCGAATAAATCTATAAGCAAGTACCAAGTAGATCATTGCAGCAAACAAATTTTTTGCTTTTAGAGGGTATAAAAGAATACATTCATATTTTATACCTGTGAATAATTCCAAAGATGAATCCATTATTACGAAGTAGTAGTACAACAGTCCACAATTTATAACAAAATTATCTTGCACGAATCTTGATATTGAGGAAATTCATAATGAAATTTTTAAATTAGACACTTAAACTTAGACAGAAGACAGAAAAATTGAAAATTTTGTGAAAACACTTGTTGATAATGATAACATTGACTGATAAAGTTATAAATTTTCCCGCCTTTTTGATATTGTATCGTTTAAAAAAGACTCATAATTTCGTATTGCCCCAACTTTTTGAGAATTTTTTTTCACGAATGATTTAGGAAAAAGTACTTAAAGATGTAGGGAGATGTAATACAATTATAAGTGTTTTTTTGATGATGACATTACATTGTTTTTTACAATTTTATAGCGTCACGTCTCATGTGAGTCATGTCGTGACGTCGTGAGGAAAAACAAAAAAAGATAAAAGATGAAAGAAGGAAGTGGAAAGTGGAGAAGTGGAAATGGAATGTCGTAGACGAACCTGCAGAAAGCCAAATAGGTAGACCGCAACCGTTTTCCCTCGGTAACCAAATGTGGGACCGATGTACGTGTAGTTGTTGTTGTTAGTTTTACGGTCATGAGAAGTGAATATAAAGATTTAGAAAATGAAAGTTTAGCTTTATTTTCGATAATTATGAACTTTTAGGTGCTACGAAAGCACTCTAAACATGGTAGCAGACAACGTAACGATTAACGGATAGATATTTTTGCCGCGTGTGCGATAAGTCGCGATTTTCCTGATACCGAGATTGTGACCGCGTGTGCAAAATAGATACTACGATCATGACGAACGTAGCAGCCGAGATTTTAGAAAAGGAGTTCGATATGTGGCTCCAAAGTCTCCAAAACTCAACAGAGAAAGTTTCAAAGGCGCTGGAAGACTCCACCGATCCTGAAATTTTAGCTGATCTATATGAAGACATGAAGGATGACGAGACGCAGCTAGAGGCGTTAAGACCAACGACCAAAAAGGTATACCCATATGATTTTTCACCGGCGATACCTCTCATCAGAGTGGCGAAGAAACTGACGTTAAAGGTAGATCGTGTATTAAAGATAACTACGCCACCAACTTCGCCACGAATGCCTCATCGTCGAAGCACGAATACGGCATCGGAATTCAAGTTACCAAAGCTTGACATTCCTAAATTTTACGGCGACTGTACCCGCTATCCCGAATTTCGCGAAATGTTTGAGCATGCAGTACACAATACACACATGTCAGACATCCAGAAATTTACGTATCTGCGTTCGTATGTCAAAGGAGCAGCGGAGATGCAGATAGCCGGATTCCCATTATCGACTGATGGATACAATTTAGCGCGTAAATTTCTCGATGAAAATTATGGAGACAAAAAGATCGTTGTTCAACAGCTGTACGAAAAGTTGAAAGTGGTACCAAAGGCATCGACTTCGCTTAAAAGCATCAAGAACACCTACGACAGTCTCGAACCTACGTTACGCATGCTAAAACAGATGGGGCAAGATATCGACGGAAGCGTTCTACTTTACAATTTAATTGTTAAAAAGTATGAACCGGAGACGTTATTGCCATTCAAGGAATCCATCTCAACGGTCACCGCGTTGCAAACGACTATACGAGGTATCGTCTTATTCGTCCAGAAACTCCAGCCTTCATCGATAACACAAGGCGAGTCATCAGGAACGACCACGACAGCTGCGCTTACTACAACATCGAAGCCATCTTCAGCGCAATCATCGCCGCGCAAAGCTCCACGAGTACCCGCGCAGAAATGCCCATTTTGCAATAAAAATGGACATTGGGCTGACGAGTGTGCGGATTACACCACAAATGCCGCGCGCCGAAACCAGTTGAAGAATGCCTGTTTCTTATGCTTGCGCAGTAACCACACACAGCGCGACTGTAAAAATAACAGTACGTGTGCGCATTGCAAGGAAATTGGCAAGCATCACCGATCGTTATGCCCGAAGAAATTTGGACCGGCAGAAAAGGCAGCTGCGACGTCATCAGAAAAGAAGCCGAATACTACGACGGAAACTGGTACGCCGGCAGCGACGTTGCTTACGAATCGTGAGCAAGGTACCTTTCTAACGATCATGGCCCAAATTCAACACCCGGAGACTGGTGAAACGAAACCTGTACGCCTCATTTTAGACAGTTGCAGCTCTCATACGTATATTCTCGAATCGATGAGAGAATCGCTCCAGCTGCCAAAGCAGCGAGAAGAAATTTTTGACGTCAAAACGTTCAAAGGTGAACGTAGCAGGTTATCGACGATCGAAACAATATTCGACTTACTGACGAAAGACGGAACATCGATTCGTATCCATGCGAATACGACGCCATCGATCATCGACTCCGTAGCGACCATCAGCGTTGATACTTTCAAGCAGAAATACCCTCAGTATAACGTCGCGTACGCTGACACCGGAGAAGATACTGAAATACAGATCCTCATCGGAAGCGATTATTTCGCAAAAATGCTGACGTTCCAACACATCTCAGTGGACGATCAAGTCGATCTGATCGAAACCAAGTTCGGTTGGGTAATATCGGGACGAATGGCGAAAGATTCGAATACTACGTCCGTAATGATCGGAGCTGCGCAATCCATCGAACAGTTATGGTCAATGGAGCAAATTGGGATTTCCACCGATGCGCTAAATGAAGAAGAAAACGAAAGGATCGCTCTCCAGAGTTTTTACGACAACGTAGAGGAAGTCGACGGACGTTATCAAGTAGCATGGCCCTGGAAAGAATACCCGCCCAACCTCCCCGATAATCTGGGACTAGCGATGGGCAGATTACGCAGTTTAATTCGAACGTACGCAAAAGAACCGGAGGTTCTACGCCAATACGACGAGTTGCTGAAGGAGCAGGAACGAACGGGTATAATCGAACGAGTAATGAATTTGTACTCCCCTCACCCCCTGCATTACCTGCCGCATCATCCCATAATAACGGAGGATAAATCGACTAGAATGCGGAGCGTATTCGATGCGTCGGCAAGAGTGAACAAGCGAAATAAATCGCTGAACGATTGTATTTTCAAAGGAAAACTCTTGCTGGTACACGTTGTCAAGATATTGTTGCGTATACGAATACGATTAATCGTGCTTTTTGCAGACGTCGAAAAGGCATTTCATCAAATCCAGCTACAATTAAAGGATCGCGACGTAGTCAGATTTCTCTGGCTAATCGACATCACGCAGCCATTTTCGCTGGATAATTTGAAAATCTACAGATTTTGTCGAACGCCGTTTGGCGTAATAGCCAGCCTCTTTTTACTGCTCGCAACGATTTATTACCACTTCATAACGAAAAATCCGAAGTACCTCAAAGTGGTACAAAAAGACATCTACTCCGACAACGTTGCGACGGGTGCCGAAACGGTAGAAGAAGCGGTCGAAATTTACCATGATTTAAAGGACGAGTTCAGCAAGATGTCAATGAACTTACGGAAATGGGCGACGAACGACGAAAACGTACAAGCCTGCATACGTAAAGAAGATCGCGATAATTCGACGGTGATAATGGTTTTGGGAATCGTATGGAACCGGAAAAACGACACCCTGGCAATTAAACCTGTAAAAATCGGTGAAAAAGTTACCAAAAGGACGATCCTCAGCGCGATCAACGCAATTTTCGACCCACTCGGATTAGTGGCACCGATTTTACTACCAGCCAAACTTCTCCTGAAATACGTCGCAGACGAAAAGAACGATTGGGACGCGTCTTTGCCCCTGGTAATGGTGGAGCAATGGATGACAATTCGAGAAGAATTACTGAAAGTTTATACGATCCAGGTACCACGATACGTGCCGCTGAAAGAAAAGTCGTCCCTACATTGCTTCGTAGACGCCTCCACTCTCGCGATGGGAGTAGCAGTATATCTTCGTACACCGGAAGCAGATGTTAAAACGAACCTGATTTTTGCGAAATCGCGCGTTGCGCCAAAGCGTAACCTGACGATACCGAAATTAGAACTTGTTGCGGTAGTACTAGGCGTACGCTGCGTAAAATTCGTTCAAGACGCCCTAGAACTATCTCCTGCGACAGAAATTTTTATCTGGTCGGATTCAAAGTGTGTCCTTGCGTGGATTCGAACAACGAAGGATCTGCCTGTCTTTATTACAAGAAGAATCGAAGAGATCCATACGCTCAGTAACGCAACGTTCCATTACGTACCAACAGAGCAGAATACGGCGGATCTTGCGACCAGAGGCACCACGGTGCAAGCTCTAAAGACATCCAATTGGTTCCAAGGACCTTCTTGGCTCCAATATTCGCAAGAGCAATGGCCCTCGCAACCGGAATTAAACACGGAAGTACCAGAAGAACCTGCGCCGGAACTACCAGCGACGATTATGGCCATCGAAATAGAATCCGGTACACCGTTCGGTATCGACGAAAAGAAATACTCCTCGTATGGCAAGCTGTTAAACATCACGGTATTATGTATACGAGCCGTATCGAAATTATTGGCGAGATTTTCCAAAGGCCGAATTCAACGGGAAATACCCAAAGCCATCTACGTGGTAGCCGAACGGATGTGGATCCAAGCAGAACAGCGCCGCCAGTACGCGGAAATTATTAATTGTTTGAAAAACAATAAACCGTCACCTACGGCTGCGAATCTCAATTTATACATCGATTCCATGGGAATTATTCGTAGCCACGGAAGATTTAAAACAGCTCCACTCGCTTATGGAACGAGGAACCCAATTCTCTTACCGCCACGAAATAAAAGTAACCATTTTTTGGAGTTACTAATTTTAAACACCCATACGACGAACTTCCACGCCGGTGTCGCTCATACGTTGGCTGAATTGCGTAAGAAATTTTGGATTCCCCAAGGTCGACGAGCTGTACACGAAACTTTAAGAAAACGATGTCGTCAATGCGTGCGATTCACGACGCAGCCTTTTAAAACAGCCGAAATCGCTTCGTTACCAGAATCACGATTCGCATCAATGGAAGCGCCGTTTACCAACATCGGCATCGACATTTTTGGTCCGATGAACGTACGACGATACGAAGATAAACAGGCGATCATTGATCAACAGAATGGCCTCATCATTACGTGTACGACGACGCGAGCGATTCACATCGAAATTTTGGAGATGCTCACCACGAGCGATATTATTCTCGCTTTACGTCGATTCATCGCCAGGAGAACGGTGCCAAAGACGATAATCTCTGACAACGCCAAGCAATTCATCCTGTGCGATAAAATTTTCCATACCTTGGTGAAAGAAAACGTGGAATTACCAACGTCGCCGTTGGCAGTATTTTTGGATTCGAAAAGTATCGAATGGAAATTTATCCCGAATTACGCGCCATGGCGCGGCGGTATTTACGAGCGTCTCATCGGACTCATCAAGGACGCCTTAAAGAAAACGTTCCGAAACTGCCTTTTATCAGCGAAGATGCTGCGGACTATAATCATGGAAATTGAAGCCATGATCAACGCGCGCCCCCTTACGTATGTTGGGGAAGAACAAAGCGTCAAGATACTTCGGCCGGCAGATTTCCTGCAACAGCGTTTTCCCCCATCGTTACCGACGCCGGAAATCGCAGAAGGACAAACGAGCACCCATGCATCGCTTGTCTCCAAATGGCGAAAGAGTGAGCAAGTGCTCTCAGAACTCTGGTCGATTTGGGAGAAGCAGTATCTCCGAGCATTGCGCGAACGGCAGGATTATTTGCAACCCGGCAAATATACCCCACGGCAACCAGAAATCGGCGAAATCGTGCTACTCGCATTACCGCACGTCAAACGAAACGACTGGCAGCTTGCAACAGTGATACAACTCGTTCCGAGTCACGATGGCATCACCCGAACCGTGGAAGTCCAATTTCCATCGGGCCGAAAGGCACATTACGCCACCAATCGTGTAGCGCCGTTCGAATTGAAGATCGGAGATCCTGTTACGAGCCCGCCAGTAGCTGACGAACCAGTTCAAGCAGGTCCATCGGGAGTCCCCGAGATCGTACCTGAAAAAGATCTGTCGCCGCCTGCAAATCCCGAAGAGCAGGACGATGATTTTGATATCGACGAAATTGAAGTATTTGAGCAAGACCTCGAAGAGACGTCGGATTTTGAGCTCGACACGATCGAAGAATGTGTAGTCGAGAGCGACTAATCGGTTAAAAATATTTTTTCTCGTTTTTTATATAGTTTTGTATGTTCTACGTGTATATTTTTTTTCGTGAATTTTTTATGTTTGTAATTGTAGGACGTATATTTTTTCGACTTATTTTATTTTTAACCTTGTTTATGTTAGTCGAGTTTTTACTTTTCTTTTTTCGCGGTTTTTCTTTTGTTTTTCCGGCCGACTGTCGTAGACGAACCTGCAGAAAGCCAAATAGGTAGACCGCAACCGTTTTCCCTCGGTAACCAAATGTGGGACCGATGTACACGTAGTTTGTTGTTGTTAGTTTTACGGTCATGAGAAGTGAATATAAAGATTTAGAAAATGAAAGTTTAGCTTTATTTTCGATAATTATGAACTTTTAGGTGCTACGAAAGCACTCTAAACATGGAATACTTGGAGTTGGAGTTGGAATAAGGAATAATTTCACCTTTTTACGATGAATAAGTAGTATAAATGAAGTTTAAACTTTAAATCGATCACTTTATCATTAAATGTTGCATATCAACACCTAGATACCTAGAAAATTCTTTCATGATTCACATTCTTCAAAGTAATTCAAGAAATTCATCACCAGTGATTGATTACACGTATTTCATACCGAAATACTTCGTTTTCGTTATCATTATCATATTAGTATGCTGTGCGCTGTACATCGATGCAGTCTATTCAATCGACTGACCATGGGGTTTAGTTGAAAGTGACTATACACATCTAATTCTATTCTAATTCTTTCATAATATGGATACAGAAAATGTAGAATTATCTAAAATAAAGTGCACAAGGTTTTATGTGGAAACGGTGGATCCGAGTAAAAATGAAGAAGGAGCAAAGTTATGCCCGGAAGAAAGCGAAAAGGATAATCACTATGCCAGGAGTTCCAAATACTTCACCCGGGAAGCTTTACCCAGGTTGGATAATTATAGGCATATTATGTCAATTCAAGCAGCCTACCGACCAACTTTAGAAGATCTTCATAACCCGGTTTCCATATCAAAGGTTATTGTTATTTAATATGTTTTGAATATTCTACGAAGCCGGCATCTTTAATAATCGTTTAATTACAGCAGCAAGCTGAAATCGACGAAGTAGACGAGGAAGATCACTCAAAACTTACTCATCACGGTAATTCTCATTGTTCGGTGGAATTAGGTTGGATTGAAGGTGTTCTAATTCCAAATTTATTCGGTATTTGCGGTGCATTACTGTTTTTACGGTTTATATGGATAGTAACGGAAGTTGGTTTGGGTAAATATTCAGTTTGTTTGGCGATACAGCTTTTTTATTTTGAAAATACTAACGTACTATCTTTTACAGTGAATAGTATTTTATTGGTATCTATTGGAGGTGTAGTCAGTATCGTTACAGCTTTATCAGTGTGTGCCATAAGTACAAATGGGTTCATCAAAGAAGGTAATTTATTTTTCATTTTCATTATAATTCCCAAAACCAAATATCTATAATAATGCGTCGCTAAGTTGATTTTCTCCCATTTTTTTAGGTGGAACTTACGCTATGATGTCTCGTTCACTCGGTCCAGAATTCGGCATCCCAATTGGAATTATCTTACTCATTGGAAACGTTTGTTTATGCTCAATGTATATTTTAGGTTTGACGGAATATGTAAAGGATGTGTCGGGATGTTGTTGGCTCGACTGTGGAATCAGAGACACTCGTTATTTCTCGTTTTTCATATTTTTACTAGTTACGCTTGTGGTAGCGTTTTCATTCTTCTGTATTCGATGTTCATTTTTTTGCGTAAAGGTACTAATTGATTCGGCTTCTACTTTTCTCATGTTTCTTGAAATAATTTTATTTAATTTCACGTTTTCAAATGTAGATTCGCAATTTACTTTTTGCTTTCGTTACTGCAACGTTTGTGTATTTTGTAACGAGCTTCAGTTTTGGAATATATACTCTTGAAGTTGCTCCTTTTAATGGTAAAACATATTCTATATCAATGCAATATTCGACATTTTTTAATCATTTTCTTTTTTTCAGTTTCTATTATCGAAAATAACTTATTTTCCAAGCACGCTGAGAGAAACGATGATCAGTTTAATTTATTTTTAATGTTTGCCTATTTTTACCCTGCTTTTACTGAATTTTTGGGAGGAATCAATGCTTCCAGTCGTTTGAAAGTAAGCATTTAAAAATGATCGAATAATGCAGAATTCATTGACGTATTCTATTGTAATTTCAGGATCCATTGAGAACAATACCTAAGGGAACCATATTATCGATAATAATCGGCGTCGTAGTTTACTTAGTCACAGCTGTTGTGGTTTCTGGTACAGTCCCACGAACTACTAATTCAAGCTCATTCAGTGATATATCAAATATTTCCGTATTTTGCACTGATTATATTTGTCAACAAAAGCCAACGTATCCATACAACGTAAGTGTATTCGGAATACTGTTGCGTAGTTTTAATAAGGTGCTTAATTTTCAAGTGTCGTTCAAGTTGATACTTGAAAATAATCTATTGATTTTTTTCAAACAGTAAATATTGCTGTGAAAATCAGAAACCTAGTGACGGTAGTCGTTCTTCGCTCGACTGATTATGACAAATTACAAAATGTACTTACTTGGAATATTGTATCATAGTTGGAAAATTCTGAAAAATTACTTATTAGTACTTGATATGACTAATTTTGATGTCATTTGCAGATAGCTGAAACGTACAGTGTCGTAAAAAATGTAATAAATGTCGCTACCATTTTGGCAACATTATATTGCATCTTCGTCAATTGCAAGACAGCTGTTGTTTCATTCAAAATACTCTCGACTGATAAATTGTATCCAAAATTATGCCGGTTTAATTTCATGTTTACCACGAACGTTGAAGTTTACTCATTAATTATCATCGTTGGATTTATTTCTTTGTTATCTGGTAATAGAGCTACATATATTATGTACTTCCTAAAAATTCTATGAGTAATATTCAAAACTAAAATTAATATCAAATTGGATTTTCTCAGGTGAAATGAATAATTTGGCTCCTATCGTGTCTATATTTTTGTTAGCTGCCTATGCGGTTATTAATTTTGGCACGTTTCATATTTCTTTGATTCAACCGATCGGATGGAGGCCAACTTTCAAGGTATAGAATAATGATTCGTATCTTCAAGTGATTCTAGATCTTGAGATAGTCAAAGTATATGCATTTTAACTACGAATTATGTACATTTATTGCACGTGAAAAATATTAGCAAAAACCTAATCGATGTCCATCACCCAGGGATCTCCTTTATTCCCCTCTTTTCCTCTTATGACAGTAAATCTCGTTGCCCAATATTCATTGAAAATTTTGTTCCAAATAATATCGTTTTATTATTTTGATTTTGTTTTCGTATATTACATTGCTACGTTTAATTTTCCCGTAATTTTTTTTCAACACACAGATCAAACTTTTAGGGCTAGAAGGAGAAAGGGAAGGACGGAAAAGAGAAAAATTCACGTTTACACGAGTCACTATTTATTTATAAGTTTTCGAGGTGTTATGGTCGAAAACCCTCATTTTTCAAAAATGACCATATTTCGAGGACTCATCTCAGACCCCTTTTCGGTCTAGGGCTCTAATTTTTTCTGGAAGTTCTCCCACTCAAAGTAAATTATCTCACCATCATAAAAATCGAGCACTGTATCCGACTCTAGAAACTATATAAGATATATTTTTTGCCTTTGGTACGACTCCTTTGACCGGTTCTCGCAATAAAATTTTAACGAGCTAAACACGACCCTTCCCCCTCGAAATCGGGCTACCTTGCCTTCTATACACTTGATGTTTCATTTTTAATAGAATTACACGGTACCTAATTTTTTCTCTCATAATCTTTTCCTTTCTTAGTAATGTACATACCTACTCGTAATTAAATAATTAATACTCTAGTCAGTAAACATATTTTTATAGTGGAATTTCTTTTTACAGAAATACAACATGTGGATTAGTTTATTTGGTTCAATTTTATGCTTATGCATCATGTTCTTGATAAATTGGGTTACTGCTTTGATAACCGTGTTAATGGTCCTCGGTATTTATTTATTTATCACCTACCAAAAACCAGGTTCGTATTCTCTAAACATAGTTTTTTAATTTTTTTTATCTTCATTATCGAATTTAAATTTTCATGAATTTATCGTAGATGTGAACTGGGGTTCGAGTACGCAAGCACAAATGTACAATAACGCGCTGTTGAGTGTTCACGCGTTAAACTCCGTCGCTGATCACGTGAAAAATTACAGACCGCAAATTCTGGTACTGTCTGGTTTACCTTCCCATCGTCCCCCATTGGTTACTTTCGCTCGCCTCGTCACCAAACATTTATCTTTGATGATATGTGGACATATCCATACGGTATTTCATAATGTATTCTGTATTTTAGCGGGGGAAAAGTATTCTAATGAGAATTTACTATTGCAGAATCACGTACCACAGAACGAACAAAGAGAACATACTACAAAAGCTCGTAATTGGTTGAAATTCCACAGAATTAAAGCTTTCTATGCTCAAGTTGATGAAATTTCTTTTGAAGATGGTGCCAAATCTCTTATGCAGGCTACTGGTCTTGGCAAATTACGTCCCAATATTTTACTAATGGGGTATAAACATAACTGGACTACAAGCTTGAAAAAAGATTTGGACATGTATTTCAATACAATTCAGTATGTTTTTTTTTTTTTTTTTTATTAATTTAGCTCAATTTAACCGCAAAAAACAATAATTTATTTGAAAATTTTCAGTAAAGCTCTCGATAGTCATATAGCAGTTTGCATATTACGAGTAAAAACTGGACTGGATTTTTCTCATTTAAAAGTAAATCAAGATCAAATTACGAAAAACATCATTACCACGAAATATGAGTTCAATCATGTTAATCAACGTGTAGGTTCGTATATTTCAACTTTTATATTTGGTTTTTAACAACCGCAATTTTGAATGTGATTAATTTACAGATAATGAAAAACCAGAGACGATTAAAAGAAACGAAGACAGTATAACGAAACGAAAAAATTGCGATTTAAATTTTTCCGAGCTCAACGATAGTTATGAAGATATTACAACTAATGATCTTTATAGGTAAAATAATAGTTTGTCATGATGTAAAAAAGCGCAATGTTGCAGTCGTGTTGATTTCCAGGTATAAAGATGGAATGGAACTATCCGGGGATATGATTAGTCGAGTTACTCAGTTCCAAGGCAAGCAGAAGAAAGGAACAATTGATGTTTGGTGGCTCTATGATGATGGAGGTGAGTTATGCTCGTAGTGAGTTAGTGCACTGAATGCTACTGTCATGAGAACTGTACACAGTAAGTTTTTCACCAGCATTTGACGCTGTCGTATTTTTTATACGAAAAACCAGCTGTAAAGCTTATTTAACATGAACTTGAATGTGCTTTTCTGTTATTATACTCCTGCACTCAGATTTAATTACCTATTTTGTTTCTATATATACATTTTTTTTTTTGAATGATTCATTATCATGTTATGTCATTTGCTTTCTATGTGAAACATTACGCTGAACACATGTGTTGTAGGATTGACGCTTTTATTGCCTTATATAATTAGTACAAGGAGAAGTTGGTCTAGTTGTAAATTAAGAGTGTTTGCTTTATCAGCAAATAATGATAC
Source organism: Pseudococcus viburni (assembly GCA_033439095.1). Taxonomy (NCBI): domain Eukaryota; kingdom Metazoa; phylum Arthropoda; class Insecta; order Hemiptera; family Pseudococcidae; genus Pseudococcus; species Pseudococcus viburni. Next base: position 192,071 of record JAVBJF010000493.1, on the reverse strand, counting down.
GCTGGAATTTGAGCAGCGAAAGTAAGTAAACACTATAAAAATTATAAAGTGACTAAAAAATACCTCTAAATTATTTTAATCGTAGATTTGATTTCCTAAAGTAATCAAATTGTTTTACAGCATGGCTAGTTTGTTGTCCAAGTTTCGAATCGATTATTCCGACTTGACTATTTTTACCGGATTAATGAAAAAGCCTCAAGAGGAAACGATTCTGTTCTACGAAAGCTTGATCAAAGATTTCGTTTCGAAAACCAGTGATCAACCATCGGATGAAAGTAATATTACTTAATTCTAAATAAGAAAAGGGGAATTTCGTACTGGTCTGAAAATTAATGTTGTTTTTTAATTTGTAGGGATTACAATCTCGGAACCTGACTTATCTACAATGCAAGATAAAACTAATCGTCATTTAAGACTAAGAGAACTTTTATTGGAACATTCTCAAGATGCTAATTTAATTGTAATGTGAGTAAAAACGTACTATCGTTTATAAAAATAATTGAAAACAAAAACTAAATTTGTTTTACTTTGTGATTTATATTTCTTAGGACACTGCCAATTCCTCGCAAATCTGTGATATCAGCTGCCTTATATATGTCTTGGTTAGAAGCATTAACTCAAGACATGCCACCGTTCTTATTAGTCAGGGGAAATCAAACTTCAGTTTTAACGTTTTATACATAAGATTATTAGTTTTAATAACTTAACGTTTCCCTTTGATTTTTAACGTCACTTTTTAATTTATTGAAAAAATAAGATGTTCTAATTTCTAGAATTTTTTATTTTATTCACATCGGCTGTGAATTTGACACTATGTTGGTAAAAAATCCGATATGTGCAGTATTTATGATTAGGTACTAATCAATTCGTTTTTCTATGTTTTGTGTGTGCAGTAATGCATTGTGTTGTAATCTCATTTTAATAATAACATGTACTAATTTTTGTAAGGGGTTCAGTTAGGAAAGAACATTGTTATTTTAATTTACTACCGTCGAGTAAAAATTCTTACTATTTGACTCATGATTAATTAATATCTTGCCAACAGGCATTAGGGATATGTTTCGATTCGAATAAATTTTTGAAACGTGATTTTGTAATCCAGCCTTTTTTTTTCAATTTTGGATTCATGAATCGGAAATTCAGATAAACTGCTCCATTCGTTTCTTTGTTATTGCGAGTTGATAAGTTTAGAACTTGCACTTTTGAAGTTATACAGTAACATCTGCCATTTTTGGATGCCAAGAGTAATTCGTAATTGTAACGGCTTCTGGAGGCAAGAACGGAAAACCCCAACCAAATTGAGAAATTTAATGTGAATTCAATTCATATGAATTTCAAATAAGTATGGATATGGGTAATTACACAGTAATTTACGGGAAAATTGATGACGTCACTCGTCAAGATTCGTTGATTTAAATTTAAAATAACAATCGAGTCATTTTGACCATTACATACTCTCTGCGTTCGGACCTCGCTTGTTTTATGCTTTTATGGAACTTTTCTTTTGCATTCGGAACAAAAAGGTAGAGACTAGAGACCATTTTCATCGGTCATCTCATTTTTGATCATTAAGGGGGAGGGTCGGAGGGTCGTTGATCGTTCTAAAATTCTCTATGATTTCGAAATCGAAAACGGAAATTTTTCAGTTTTCGTTTCCCTTTTGCTCTTTTTGTTTTAATAAAAATAATTGAAACGTTTTCGTCTCTTTTTTTTTTTTGAAAGTCAAAAGTCAAAATGCGAAAGTCGAAAAATTTGTCGAAAGTGCCAGAAAATGAGCAAAACGTCATGTTTTTCTACTTAGGTAATGATTTTCTTCATAAACTGGAATATAAAATGAACAGTCATTATACATATTTCATTAAATCATATTCCCGTGAAACTAAGAAATAAAAGATAGGTTCAGCTTTCATTTTCATGTTTCTACTTTCTTAATAAAACAAAACTTCACAATCAGTTTTTTTATGATTGAAAAATCCATTTTTCTGAGATTTTGCCTTAGGTACCTATAAGTTGAATTATAATTACTATTCACTTGATTTTCGAAAGTTGAAATCTAGGAATCTTAAACTTTTCGTACCCTAACTATTTAATTTCAAAAATATATGCTCCATCACCCCACCCTTCGATCATGCAGATTATATAAGCTGCATGAGCAGATTTTTATTGTGTAAAGTTATTTGTAAAATTTTGTTTTAATTTTTTCGTTTTTATAATAAATATTGGAAAAATAACGGGGTTTTCATTTTTTGTTTTCGATTTCGTAAAGTTCTCGAAACACTGATAATTATCCTCCCCTTATTAAAATAAACACTGGTCGAAAAAGAAAAAGAAATGTACATTAAACAGTAAGTAATGTACCTAACTACCTAAGTAATAAGTATACCATTAATTTAAAAAATAAATAATTTGAGGAAAATTTTGATGTGGGACATTTTGAAAACAATTTCAATTTTTTGGAATTGAGAGTGAGAGTGATGAGTGAAGCAACAAAACAAGACGTCATCTTTTTTAAAAAAATGCAAAGTTGAAGAAAGGTGAGGTGACATAAAAAACTGAGAAAACTTAGTGTGGAAAATAAAAATGTCGAGAAAAATTTCGAAGTTGGAACTAATTCCGAGAAGAAATAGGACTTGAAAAACAATCATGGACCACGTAGAAAAAATCTGTACGTTGAAAAAATTTTACGCGTCTTTTCCATTCCAATATGCGTCTGATCAGTCTGATCCTGATCCAGAGCTTAAAACCGTTTGAGATTCAATTGGTTGTGGTTGTTATGGTATGTAATATTTGAAAATCAAACGGTTTTGGTTTTGGGTTTTGAAAAGGTTTTTATCAAACATCCAAAATCGTTTCAAAAGGTTTTGAAATTTTCAAATCCCATTTTTTTAGGTTGAGGTTTTGAAAAGGTTTTGAAACATTTTTCAATTCATCATGTTATGGTTTTGGTTTTGGTTTCTAGTTTTGTATTTTCGTGGTTACGGTGGTTATGGTTTTTGATTAAAACCGATTCAAATTTCAAACGGTTATAGTGGTTGTTATGGTTTTTTTTTCTCGATTTTAAATTTTTAATAGGAACAGGAAGTACTTGAAAAATAATAATTGTTTGGTACACTTGTCGTCTCAAAGTTCAAAATTTATTAATCAAGAAAAACTTTCAAGGAAACAATACAAATTACAAAATACAAACTTATAAACGATAAAACACAAACAAAATTCAAAATATCCTTTAAAATTAAAATAAGAAATCGAGATGCTTAAAATAAAAACTAGAAAAAACCAAACTTGAACTGACAAAACAGGGTTTGGAAAACCGAAAATTCTTGGGTTTTCGTTTTCGTTTTTGTTTCTGTATTTGCAATTACGTTATTGTTTTTCATGAAATTATAACGTTTTCATTTTTCAAAAACGTTTTTTTTTTTTTTCGTTTCATTTTTTATAAACATATAAAAATTTGAAGTTTGCTACTTTCGTGAGTTTTTTTCATGTTTTTTGGGGGCTTGTTATTGAGTAGACATTCACAAATCAGTGTTGCCACTAAATTAAAAAAAAAAAACAATTCAAAACCGATTCGTGAATCGGTTATAGAGACTGCAATGTAACGCTGGTTTGCCTATCCCCCAGCGCCGTAAGCTAGTGGAGCAGCGGACAACGAACCAATAAAATTACGAGCTTCGTACTCTAAATGACGTCAGATAGACTCGAGGCAATGCCAGTTGTTTTCTTGCCGGCTGCTCCACTGGCTTACGGCGCTGGGGGATAGGCAAACCAGCGTTACATTGCAGTCTCCATTGACTTTACATACATGGACTGAGCCTGGCAATGCTAATCCTGCCGACAAGATTATTTACATACGTTCTTATGCATCCCGATTTGGACCTTAGACATTACACTTTTATTGTGCAGTTATTACAATCCTAATCAAAAAAATGTATGATTTGTTCGAAAGTTATTGGGTAAATGCATTGTTTTAAATGTTTACCGAATAAAAATAATGATGGGAAATGTTAAAAAAAAGAATCCCGATTTGGACCTTAGAATAATGTTTGCGCGGAGAACCGTGATAAGAAGCATTGCCAGGCTCAGTCCATGTATGTAAAGTCAATGGCAGTCTCTATTGGTGGTTGTTGTGGTCAGAGCTTAAAACCTTTTGAGATTCAGTTGGTTGTTGTTGTTATGGTATGTAATATTTGGAAATCAAACGGTTTTGGTTTTGGTTTTTCAATAGGTTTTTATTAACCATTTTTTTAGGTTATGGTTTTGAAAAGGTTTTGAAAAATTTTTCTTTCGTGGGTATGGTGGTTATGGTTTTTAATTAACCGATTCAAATTTCAAATGGTTGTAATGGTGGTTACGGTTTTTTAAAATTTTTTTTTTCAAAAACTAGTAAAAACCCAACTTGACTATAACTATTTGTTTGGTAGTACCAAAAAAACCAATTCAAATCTGATTTGTGAATCATTTGTTAATAGTTGTGCTGGTTCTAATCAAATACATTGAAATGATTTTCTCAAAAAAATATTTGTGGTGGTTGTGGTTTCGGTTATTTTAAAAGTGAGTTTGTTTTGATTATTGTTTTGATAATGGTTTTTTATTATTTTTTCTCAATCGGTTCTTTATGGTTCTTTTCGGTTATTTTACTCAAAATTTTCAGGGATGTTAACCGTAACCGAAACCGTAACCGAAATCCAAAATTAACCGCTAAAAATAGATGATTAACCGTAACCGTAACCGTAACCGAAATCGAACTTTTGGAAAAATGAAACCGTAACCGTAAACCGTAACCGAAATAAATAAGATTATGTAACCGTAACCGTAACCATAACCGAAACGATTTTTTCCGGTTTTCGGTTAATTTTTTTCTCTATTTAAAAAACAAAAAAAAAAACTTCTTGACTCTTCATGTGTGTCGTGTAATTGAAATTTGAGTACAAATTGAAATGAAATAATTGAAAAATGATTTCAGCCATGATAAATGTTGTGATTTTGAGATTTTAGGTTATCCTTTCTTAATAAAAAATTAATAAAAAATGATAATCTCTGCACTGAATCAGGTTTCGGGTCTTAATTTATCACTTTTTGATTTATTTTTGAAAATTTTGAACACCAATGGTCAAATTTGAAAAATTTTGGCGATTTTTTTGTGTATCTGGTCTCTTTTTACTCGTTTTTTAAAAAATTAACCGAAACCGTTATTTTTAACCGTAACCGAAATTATTTTACTATAACTGTAACCGAAACCGAAAACCGAAACCGAAATGAGAAAAAAAATGTAACCTTAACCGTAACCGTAACCGGAAAAAAATTTTAAAAACCGAAACCGCTAAACCGTAACCGTTATTTTTTTTGATTTCGGTTAACATCCCTGATTAAATTTTTGAAACGGTTATATTGGTTGTGATCAGGGCTGGTTGAACTGAACAGAACAGAACAAAATGAACGATTCAAAACGCTAAAATTTTTGTTCATCATGAACGATAACCAGAACAGAACAAAATGATTTTTTGCACAAATAAACCGGAACAGAACATTAAACGAAACGAAAAGAAAATGGAACGGAACAGAACGGAACGGAACAGAACACAACATGACTTGACCAACAGTTTGCACTGAAGTCTCGGTGGAAGTTTTGTTTTCAGAAATGAGGTACATCTTAAATGAACAGAGATTATCGATGAGTGGAGAGACGATTAGGAGAAATTTCAGCTTAATAATATAAATTTATAACTGTTTTATTTTAAATTTTGAGTTGTGATTTTCAGTTACCCTGTTCATTTAAAAGTTCTAAATATTTTAAATTTTCACGTTTTTCTCAACATTTTCGATATTCCTTCGATAATCAGCGATGTTTTTCATTATTTCTAACTGAACTGAACAGAACGGAACGAAACAGAACTGAACGGAACTGAACGGAATGGAACGGAACAGAACAAAACAGAAAAATTGAACTGAACAAAATCAGAACGGAACGATAAAAATTTGATTTTTTCTTGAACAAAAGAACAGAACGGAACGAAACAATCGTTTCGTTCACCAGCCCTGGTTGTGATAACCGTTTGAAATTTTCAAAATTATCTGGTTGTGGTTGTTGTGGTTTTGGTGGTTTTAAGCTCTGGTTGTGGTTCCAATCAAATAAGATTGAAATGGTTGTTATGATGGTGGTATTTCCTAAATATTAAAAAAATATTTATGGTGGTTATGGTTTCGGTTATTTTAAAAGTGATTTTGTTTTGGTTATTGTTTTGGTAATGGTTTTTTAATTTTTTTTTTCAATCGGTTCTTTATGGTTCTTTTCGGTTATTTTACTCAAAATTTTTGAAACGGTTGTATTGGTTGTGATAACCGTTTGAAATTTTCAAAATTATCTGGTTGTGGTTGTTGTGGTTTTGGTGGTTTTAAGCTCTGGTTTGATCAGATGCAAAAATTTTGCATCGGACCGAATCGGTGAAGAACGAGCGAATGGCTTGCATGTCTGAATCTTCGTTCACATGTTTCGTAAAAATGTTGTGATTATAGACATTCTTTGTATGGACTGTGTTTACTGTTTGTTGTGTTTTAAATTTTTAAAGTGTTGCTTGTTGTTGATGGTATCACTCGTGTTGCCGTGTGCGTTTGTTATTATTTCAAACTGGTTGATTGGTGAAAGTTTTTATTAGAGTTTATTTCGATGTAGCCTGATAATTGTTCATACTTATTGATGAAATATTTAAAATAGAAACATTTATTTTCATTTTCAACGTAATACTCTGTTTCGTTCGTGAAAAAGGTGTTTATTTTTGTGTTTGGTGCAAAAATTATCAATGGATGCGTAATACCGCTGGAGTTAAATTCTTTTGAAGGTAAGAATCGTGTCATTTTGTGTCTTACTTATGGCCTTCATTTATGCATCAACATCAACGTAGTCACTTACTCTGTATTTAATATCAGTCAATGCGTAAATATTTCTCTCCGATGTGATTTTTCGTTGCAGGTACTGTTTAGGTGTCTTTTTGTCTTCAAAATACTGTTAACAGGTGTCTGTTATTGTTTTGTTTATTTTTATTAATCTACATGTACATTTTATTGTACTTTTGTGTCAAAAAGTTAATCACTTGGCCAAAAGAAAGGGCTAGTTTACTCAAATGTGTATTTTTGGAACTCAATTGCCCGAATGTAGATAGATAGTTGACCATTTTGAAGCATAAATAGATTTGTTTTATTTTTCACTTCAACAGCACCCACAAGAATAAGAGCACACTGGTGGCTTTCTTTTTCGCCCTGTTTCTCAATCTTTGCCTTATTTGGTTTTGGGAAGTCACCTGAATTATTTCGATTTCTAAAAATTAATTATTTTTGCACCCCCTGGAATAGAATTCCTTTACAGTTTATTATGAATCATTGAGTGTTGTCATTTCCTTCTACCCCTCGCGTCACTTTGACAATGGCACCTGTGATACTATCTCGTGTAATATTGAGAAATGAACCAAAGTCGTATAAGTACATTACATACATCACTTTGAATTAAGCTTAGCGTTTATCTAATGTATGCTACTAACTAGCCCACCATTTCAGGTTTCATATGAAGCAAAATCAAACAATATTTAGTGGCTGATAAAATAATTTTGGTCATGAAAAGTTTTTGTTAAAAAAATATTCACTTACCTACGTACATTGGGGTGTTTCGAATTTTTTCAATTTCTGGAGGTCTCATCCGTTAGGGTGGTTCATTTTCCTCTAGAAATGAGTCCCAATTTTAGCCCTCTTGATCAATTACAGATTACGAGTTGACTTCTTTTTAAAATAGAATTTAACATAAGATAAAATGCTAAAAACGAAGAAAAAATTATGGAAAATAATGAAAAATTTCTAACTGTCCTTAAAAATCTGAAAATACTTATCAATCAAATTTTGATTTTTAAGGATGAATTTCGGACCCGAAGAATTATCCTAGGGAGCTCTTAAATTGAATAAAAATGACTGAAATGTACTATGTGAGGCATCCCTTGAACTCTGTAGATAAATAACACGATGAAGATGAACTGTTGAAAAAGGTCCATGTTATTCACTTGAGATAACTACGATTTTCTGTTTGAAAAATTGCGTAAGTTCTCCTCCTACTATTTGATAACATTTAAATACCTGTAGGTGGTTTTCATTGTTTTTTTTTCGTACATGCATGTGTTTTCCTGGTCGTCTAATTCACGCGTGATTATACGTTAGCATAGGTATTTTTAACGTATATGTGTCTCAAATACTAAACAACGGTTTCTCACACAACAAATTAGTACTCATTAAACTTGAACTATTTTTCATTTTATTATTTCATCGTTATTTAATTTCTCTCTCGTAAATTCTCAAAGTTTATGGCATTATGGAATATTTTAGATCGACAGATCGTTTTCGTTACTGATAAGCATGGGACACATTTCGAGTAGAAAACGAGAATTCTAACGTTTAAAAATTCTCTCTCACAATAAAACAACTTGAGGTGTTTGCCTTTGATTGGGACGGGGCTTCGATTTTTTGAAAGATCATGTCTTAAAACCTCCGTAGCCAAAATTTCAGCTACCCTCGTTTTGAAAATTTAGGAATTTCAATTTTTCAATCAAATTGATATTGGAAAAAGTGATTTTTCAATTTCATCATTCTTGGTGAAAAATTAGGTGCCTATACCTACCAAATATCGATCTTCCGAACCCAAACTTGATCGTTTCCTGTGCCAAAGGTAGATTTCCTCGCTAAAATAGTCAGAAGGAAGCAAAAATTTGATTTCTAGCTGCCCACGTGCATGTGAATGCTTTCTGGAGAATTTAAAAATTGTGGAAGAGGCTCTAGAAAGACTGCGAGGGTCAAATTCGTTGTCATTTGACAATTTAGCTGGATAAAAATTTTCCAAATGATTCCCATGTTGGCAACTACAGGGTGACCGAAAAGTAGTTCCTCAAAAAAAATGCTTAGCAAAAATTCCCTAATTAACTTATCCAAAAAATTTCAACTCTGGCAGCATCTTTGGTCCATTACTATTCGAACACAAGCCTCTTCAAAAATTCTCAATCATTTTTGAATTTTTTGTGAAAAATAATTTGATTTTCGTTTACAATGCTATAGCTAAACCTAGTCGAACGAAATTTAAAAATTGCGTGGAATAAAATCTAGGAATTTCTGTGGATAGGTGACGAGTTCCTCAAAATCTTGAATTGAACCCTGTTAATCTGAAAACAGTGCGTTCAATTTTGAAATAAGGAGGATTGCATTTCAGCGCTTCACAAATTGGAGTCAGGTGATTTAATTCAGCATTATTGAAATAATGCTCTGGTTTAAGGGAAAAATTGCGCAATATTGAATTTTTTCGGGTTATAAATTATACAGAGATTAGAAGACGATCTATATTAGTAGAATATGACCAAAAAAAATTTACTCTATCAATAATAATTTTTTACCGAAATTTTAAATTTTTTGGGGGAAGTAATTTTGAGTCACCCTGTACAATGGTTTTCATTGGCTTAGAAAATTGTTATTTTTTTGCCAACTTGTTAAATTAGCAAAATGTTGACTGTTTTTCTTTTGGAAATAATTCAACAGAGTTTACAATAACAATATTTTATTTAAAAATATTGATAAATTTTACAAATATATACTTGATTGCTTATAGGTATGGGAAGTTATCTTAATCAACTGATTTACTTGAAACATTGAATTTTTAAAAAAATGGAAAAAAATCAACGGGTTATTGGTATCTTACTTACTCAAGATCTTCTATCGGCTAAGTAAATATTAATTTACAAAATTAGTAGGTAATTGTTTCTCTTAAAATTTCGAAATATTAGCTCCCTTTACATGGTGTCCATTTTCTGGAAAACCGGGAAAAGTCAGGGAATTTTGAAATTTCCGGCATATTATCTGAAGTTTCTGGACTCATTTTATTATAAATTTTTCAAAAAAAAATTTCCCTCACTCCGCTTGGGCCAAAATGTTTTAACTGATTTTTGTATGTACCTATCATTTTTTGTTGACTTGAATCATTAAGTTTTCAAAAAAAATTTCTTTGAAGGTTTTTTTTGAACCAGTACTTTTTTATAAAATATAATGAGAAAAGGAGTACCATGATACCCCTGATCACGATTTTGAAAAAGAAGGGACAGGAATGGAAATGAATTTGTATTCTTTTTGGTCATATTTTGGGAAACTTTACTGGGGTGTGAAGTGATAAATTTTCAAGTTTTGAAGGTATTTTTTCGCAAAAATTTTCACCCTCGCTTCGCTCGGGCTCGTCGTATTTGTATGTCTCATCAAAATAATTGATATTTTACTCCTCATCGATCTATTATTCACTAAGCCAAGCCGAAAAATATTGTATGTGAGACTTTGGTAAAATTTATAAATTTGAGGTACGTGTTTTTTTGGGAGGGAGGGAGGGAGGGAGGGGGTAGAGGGGGCATTGAATTGTGAAGAAATTTTTGAATTTTCAGACTGGAAATATCCGAACTTTCAGTCTCACGATTTGGTTGACACCAAAATTTTTCTTTTTCATTTGAACTTTTTTCTGTTATAAATTCAAGGTCTCAAGTTTTTGTGCCAAGTTGAGAGGGAGGTGGCATCGAAAATTTTCAAGTCGTTTTTGTGGCCGGTAAAGGGAACATCTAAAAATTTCATAAGAAGTAATGATTTTTTTTTTAAATTGTTGAACATTATACAATTTAAATCATTCTTCTGCCTAATTTCATCACGCGAAAAAACCACCCCTTCTCCATCTTTCAGGAATAACATATTTAAAAGGTCTGAAAAATTTGTCTGAAAAACCTGGAAAAGTCAGGGAAAATCATTTCTGAGATATAGCAGACACAAAGCTTTAATTTGCGTTTTAATATTTCAATAAGGAGTGAACGCTGTTGAGAATTTTGACGTGTATTACGTAGGAATATGGATGATTTTAGCTCTAAGAAATTTGAAAAAATTGCTTGTAAGCACATTTCTTTCATTCGTTTTTTGTATAATTTTTTTGAATATTTTTTTTCTCATCTTGGAATGTTCTCAATTAAATTACTCAGATTTCTGGACATTTTTTTTTTCAAGGAAGCCACACTTCCTTCACAGATTTTTTAAAATTTTCATTAGCTCCACATAAAATTGTTTTAAATTGGGAATTTTTACCCGGAAAATTTATTAGTTTTGCTCACCAAATTGTATCTTTGATATGGCTTTGTGGTAAACTGGCACAAACCACCCCAGACCTTTGAAAATTTTGCAGCAGAAAAATAAATTTCATTTTTTTGGAAAGGAAAGGAAGGGGAGGGGAGGTTTAAGAAATGTAATGACTATTGAGTTGGCAAATTTCTTCTTTTTTAATAATATCAGTCTGCAAATTTTTCATTTCCATCTCCTCCTCCCTCGAGATGTTTGCCCGAATTTTGTCTCTGATAGCTCTACTATTTACTATCTTTGAAAACGAGAACATAAACCAAAACTGTAACAACGCAAACATGAATAAGAACAAGAATTATAACGAGGAGAATGCGATCATTACGCTTAACTTATTTCCTTGAACGAAGTGCTCCTCTAAATATAGGTAGGGATTTTATTTAAATTCTCTGTAAATACCTAGATAAGCAATCGCCAATGATCAAAATCACAATGATCAGTTCATCAGTTGATCTAGAGCAAACCACCACGTACCCACACGGTGATATTTGAGAAACTGAAATAATTAGTCGGTTCGCGGTGCTCGTTCGTCGAATATCGCATTTATAATTAATAAGCAGACCGTGATTGCCTGGCAAACCAGCACGACGCGAGGTAATTGTAAAATGCGCGAATCGAATAACGGTTCGTGAAATAACGTTCATTTACTCCGCACATGCCCACAGACGAATCGAACAAATCGTAAAATTGAAATGAATTTGAGTAAAAATGCCTCAAAATGTAAACCCAAGAGCCGATCTGCCTATGACGATAGTGCCGAAACGATCCCCTCTCGTACCAGTACCAAAACGACATTAGGTAAAATTCGAAATTCGTCAACAACGATAACGACGAAAAAGCTCGTCGATGGTGTGGCGAGTGACATGACACGGGCTCCAATGACTGAACAAACGTACTCGAGTTTCGTCTCCGGAATCAGCGACTGTTCCAGTTGCGATCAGCAGCATCAGGCCAAAGCGGTGAATTTCAAATCGGCCGAGGAAGAATGCGAACTTATTTTGCAGCAGTTTACCAACACGTTTGCCCAGATTGGCCGATCGCTGACCAACAGCGACGATGCGAGACAAATCGCTGTGCGATGCTTGGAGTACGTGAACGTTGTTTCATTCAATATCGAAAAGCTGGAACGCGAACGGAGTCGAGCGATCGATTTTCAAACAGAATTTAATAATAATCGTGTAAAATTGCAACAAGATAGGATTCATTTGCAAGAAGAAATAGGTTCGATGCAACAAATCAACAACCGTTTGAAACACGAAAATAGATGCACGGTTGACGAACTACGGGCTCAAAAGAAAGACCTAGACTCGATTCAGGAGGAAAACTATTCGTACAGATCGGTCATAAAGGATCAAAAATCAGCTCTGAAAGCTGAACTTGAAAAATTAGCCAAGAATAGCATTCATGTCGAAAGAGCTGTCGTCGATAAAGAAATCCACTGGGAAGACTTGAATTTCCATTTACAAAAAAGACTCGCCACATTGCAGCACGATCGCGAACAACTGAAAGTGAATTACGATCTGATGTGTAATGCGTTATGTGTGAGAAACAGCGGCGACGTGGACAATGAACTGATGATGGATGTTGGGATGCTCGAGGCTGGCCACGAAGCGGAAATGGTCATGATGAAATACGCTCACGAATCTTTCATTTCCGAATTGAATAAATCGAATTGTAAACTATGGAACCAGAAGTTTTTCACAAGAACGCGCCTCGAAGAGGAGATGAAGAAGAGTGAGCTGTATACGAGTTGGTTTAAAGCGTTGCAGCAGGAGAATACCAAGTATTGCGATGAGATTACCAGTCTGAGCAGTCAAATCGAGCAACTGTTGGATGATATTTGCTCAAAACTGGGAAACGTTGCGACGGAAACTAGGACCAGCTGCTTGTAAAAAGATACTACTTCGTCAACGTAGCGTCGAATTAACGGTGAATAATGAACTACATAGCCTATGTACGTTTGTACGACGATTAAATATGCAAAATGGCATACTTTATGTGTTTATTTCACGGTACGTCGAGCTACCCCTGCTATGGCGCTGCGGAGCAATATGTCGAATTCATCGGCGTGAAGATTAAAGTAATTGTTCGCAGGTATTCGAATTCGGTCGTGTGAAAAGATATTCGAATGTGTATGTGATGTACTTTCTGGTACTTGATCGCGAGAAATAAATGGGGTTGTGTTTCGTAGGTCAAGTGATTATTTGAGGTCTAGGTTGGCGATATGAAAATATCTGAGAATGAGAAAAATCTTTGGTATTATTGATAATTTTCAGCTATAATTTTACAAGGTGTCTACTGGCAAGAAAAAAAAGTGGAAATTGGCGAGAATTTTACCTTACAAGGGAGGTATCTCAACTCAAAGTAAAATTTTGAGCCCAAACAAAAAAAAATCGAAAGTACATCATAACAGGACCTCGTACCCAAAATTTCAGGTGCTGAAGTTTATTTCTCGATTTTTGGCGAATTTTTGAAATTTCAAAATTACCTCATCGTCCTAAAAAATATGAAAATTTGATCTAATCAACGAAAAAAACTGAAATTTGGTATATACCCTATTTTCGATCTCCCGAATTGGTTGGGAGCGGTTTCGAGACGTTTCTGAGCCACTAGAAAATTTTGGAATTTTCCAGCACTGGAGAAAAGCCCATAAAAATGGCCCATATGCACTTCAGCACCTATAATTGCGGATTATCCATATTGGTGACCTATTTGATCGATTAAAACACAATTTTCCAAAATTCGTAACTTTGAGTTCAAATTCGCATTTTTGGGCAAGAAATTTTTTTGGAAAAAATTGAAAAATTCGCCTAATGCGCATACACCGAGGTAAAAAGTTGAACTTGGTAGATACCCTATTTTCGACCTTTTGAATCGATTGGATGCGGTTTCGAGGGATAATCCGCGATTGTGCATTTGTGATTTTCTCCAGCGCTGGAAAATTCCAAAATTTTCTGGTGGTTCCGAAACGTCTTGAAACCGCTTCTAATCGATTCGGACGGTCGAAAATAGGGTATATACCAAATTTCAACTTTTAACCTCAGTGTATGCGCATTAGGCAAATTTTTCAATTTTTTTCAAAAAAATTTCTTGCCCAAAAATGCGAATTTTAACTTAAAATTACGAATTTTGGAAAATTATGTTTTAATCGATCAAATAGGTCACCAATATGGATAATCCGCAATTATAAGTGCTGAAGTGCATATGGGCCATTTTTATGGGCTTTCCTCCAGCGCTGGAAAATTCCAAAATTTTCTGGTGACTCCGAAAAGTCTTGAAACCGCTTCCAATCGATTCGGAAGGTCGAAAATAGGGTATCTACCAAGTTTCAACTTTTTACCTCGGTGTATGCGCATTAGGCAAATTTTTCAGTTTTTTCCAAAAAATTTCTTGCCCAAAAATGCGAATTTTAACTCAAAGTTACGAATTTTGGAAAATTGTGTTTTAATCGATCAAATAGGTCACCAATATGGATAATCAGCAATTATAGGTGCTGAAGTGCATATGGGCCATTTTTATTGGCTTTTCTCCAGTGCTGGAAAATTCCAAAATTTTCTGGTGGCTCCGAAACGTCTTGAAATCGCTCCCAATCAATTCGGGAGATCGAAAATAGGGTATATACTAAATTTCAGCTTTTTTCGTTGCTTAGATCAAATTTTCATATTTTTTAGGGCGATGAGGTAATTTTGAAATTTCAAAAATTCGCCAAAAATCGAGAAATAAACTTCAGCACCTGAAATTTTGGGTACGAGGTCCTGTTATGATGTACTTTCGATTTTTTTTGGTTTTTGAGTTGGGATACCTCCCCTTGTTAGGTTAGCAAGCAAACCAGAAAATGGAGAATTTTGATATTTTTGCTCTGAAAGGTCAAAATTTTGCTCAGGGTTCTTTCTTGGGCAAATTTGAAGCAATGGGTATGAAAATGGCAAAAAGAATCCAGAAAATAGCTAAAGTTTTCATTTTTCTAGGTCTAGTATAGACACTTGATTTTGTTTTCAATTTTTCAAACATTTATTATGAGCGAGAGCTTCGTAAAAATATTCGATTGAAAGTTTTTCTGTACCTCTCAATCTCATCAAAGAATTTTATTTTGGAAATTTCTCATAATAAAGTTTTTGAAAGATATGAAATTAAATTTTAAATGATTGTAATTACTCGCATGCAAATTGTTTATTCTAAGCGTGGAGTGCCCTAAAAAAAGGTGTTTTTATTTCCTAAAAACTTGGCCAAAATCAGAATAGGTACTGATTCAAAAGCTAATTTCTTCCTTTTTCGGACAATTTTACTGTGAAAAATCTCCACAATTTCAATCTTCCTATTTTTACATGTAAGGAAAAAAATTGATAACAGCTGCCTATATTGTTGAATAAACACAAAATTATTGAACAGAGAGCACTTTAAGGGATACATGTGTTTCTGATATTTCAGTGTTTTGGAGATTTGATAGTCTAACAAATTGCATTGTTGTCCGGCTTTTGAAAAGATAAATTGCCAATTTTGTAATTTGAAATCGCCCAATGGAGCCAGTAACAACGATTTTTCATAATTTCATCCAATTTGAAAATTAGTGGAATTAATAATGCCTTTTGAGGTTCAGACGGAGACCTTCAATCTGTTTTCGAAACCATTTTCAATTTTTATTCTAAGCTGGTCAAAGAATTTTATTTTCTCACCATAAAATTGTAAATTGAGGGATGTGGGTAGCACGATATGTGGTACTCAGACTTACCTACTTACACAGGCAAATGTTTAGATATCGTACGACATGTACATTGTACATATAATAAATAGCCATAGCTCCATAGCTATCGCTTTTCAGCTCCTTGTACCTAATCGTGTTTTTTCTCACATAATGCATTTTTGTGAATACTTTTTGCAGGTGTGCAGATAGATATGTTTCTTGTTATCAAACTGCAATTAATTTTCTGGTTTTTTTTTGTTTTTTTTTTTCATGATAGGTAAATTACTTATTCTAAAAATGTGGATGTGGTTGGATGATCGTGAATATACGGTGTCGGTGTTTATCGACATCGTTTGTTTCATTAACTAGTCATAACTAACGCTTGAACAAAAATATTACACTTGTGCGAAGATGTACAGCAGTTTGTTGTTTTGAGGTCATTGAGTTATAAAGCGTAATAATGTAAATGTTTTGTTTGTGGTATTAAAAATTTCATTAAGTCTTGCAAAATCCATGAATGAATTGAATTTCTTACCTACCCGTGGAAATTCAATATAATTTTTTTTTTTAATATTTTATAATCAAATAATTGGAATTACGCGTAACTCGCTATGCGATTTGTTTACCTTGAAGCGTTAATTGTCATGAAAATCGTAAAAACAAATAGAAAAATTATATGGGGGGGGGGGGGGGATAAATTTTGGGGGATGAAAAAATCAATTTTTAGAGAATGCAGAGAGTAATCCGCCATACATAGATGAATGTCAAAACCAACAATTACCTCAATTTCAGTTAATCTATCGACAAGAAAATGGTAAATTCCAATAAATACTTACCTATAGGTATGATTTCTCGACAGAACTACTTTGTATAAAAGTTACAACTAAGGTGACATTAATATTTTTCCATAACCCATTAGTCTTCGGCTCAAAATTCTACACACCTTTGAATTTTTTTTTAAATTTTGGTAGCAATGGAAAAAGTTGGAACTTTGACTTCACTGAGTACAACATAATTAGAACCCCCCGCCCCCTTATGAAGTTTCCATGTTCTCGGAATCTATAGGTACACTTATCATTTGCACATAGTAAAAAAAATAATAAGTACTTACTTACTTATGGTAAAATTTGTGAAAGTGTTTTTTAGTCTTGAAAAGCTCAACTTTTTTTAGGAAATTGAAATTTATTTTTTTAAATCTCTTTCCTGAAGAAAATATTTTTTCATATTTTTGTCATATTTTTTTCCAAACTACTCGACCGATTTTTTTTTTTTTATTACTATTTTTCAAGAAATTTTTTTTAATAATTTAACGAAAAGGCTTAGAAAAATTTCAACTTTACCCCAAAAATTTCGTCGATCCATTCAAAATGGTGACGTGTAATTAGAAACCATACCTTAGGGTGAAGAGGGTCAAAAATGAGATTTTGACATTTTCTGATATAAAAATGTACGAGGAAAAAAATCAGAAAAAAATACGACTATACATCACTAGTAATTGTGTAGTGCACGTTACGTACATAGATCATACAAAACGTCGAAAAATTTAGATTTTCTTTTATTAATTCTTCGTAAAGATACTTGCTTGACCTCATAAAAATTAATTGTCCCTGATCTCTAATTAATCCATTGGAATTTTAGTATTTGATAATGAGGATAAAAATTAGAAAACCAGGAAACAAAGCGAGTTATAAACTATTGTTTACGACAGAATTAAACCTTCGAACTAAGTAATAAAAAAAAAGGTATATCAATTTTTGGAAACTGCATGGCGAGTCGTAAATTTACCTCATAGGTACTTGGCGAAAGTTTTATTTTACTGGCGGTACTCTGAAAAAACAACACTGAAAAATACAGGAATACAGGTCAACTAACTTGATAAAGGAGTAAAAATCGACTATTATTCATCGACTCATTGGGTATATCGTATGTCGTGACCATTCACTCCGCTTACTCATTATTGATTTACTCGTACACATGGCCAAACAGTTCGCGCGTTCATCAAATTTTTAAAGCGACGATATTGTGACATGGTGACCAATGCACGTAGGAGTCGCTAAGGACTGAAGTAGGCAGGTACGAAGTACGAACTACGAAGTTGCTTGTTGCTTGGCGTTATAAACAAAAGAGAAGTTATTTTAATAAATAGATGAGTTGTTATTAGTGATGTTCATTATTGAGACTGAAATTAGCAGTAGCGTTGGCGTCGGAAGATTTTTTGCGAGAGTACAAACTGGGTACGGATATTTGGAATATCAGAGACATTTATTGGAAAGAGGAGCAAGAGGAGCTTTTTTTACATTACCGTTTGTGCCCAAGCGAAGCTTTGAAAAATATGAGATTTTTAATGTCCAAAAAAGTCATTGCTTTGAAATGCTCTATCTGGTGTAATTTGCGAAGATACAAATGAAACCTGATTGGGTAGGATGGGGGGGGGGGAGTACAATGTACTTTTGTACAATTTTGTACAATTTGATTGTTGAAGTGTTTTCAATATTTTTAAATTTTGCTAATTTTCTGAAATTTCAAAATTACCTCACAGCCCTGCAAAATACGAGGATTTGATCTTATCAAATTAAAAAGCAGATTGACCAATAATTTGATGTGGGGGAGGGGGGGGGGGAGGTTGTCAGGCTTACGAATGATTTTTTTTTTCTAGTGGGGCTAAACCTTGAAAATTCTGGCAACATTTTAATAAAATCTAGGCTACCACCGCTAGAATGATATATTAATTCTCTACCATTTTGGTTTCTACCATTTCTCTCGTAGGACGCTTCAGACGCCTAGAAATTTCACTTATTTAGAGGTAATTCTTCAGAAAATGAACAATTCTCTCATTCTGAATCAGTGAAAAGTCCCTGATGAATAGTCAGAATTGCAGCACATGAAAAATCAGCCAAATTCACTGATTTTCAGCGAATTGTCACTGATTTTTCAAATATTTTCACTGATTTTTCAAATATTTTCACTGTTTTTTCAAATATTTTCACTGATTTTTCAAATATTTTCACTGATTTTTCAAATATTTTTACCGATTTTTCAAATATTTTCACTGATTTTTCAAATATTTTCACTGATTTTTCAGCAAATTTTATAAATTTCACTGATTTTCCAGTGATTTTTCTCACTGATTTGTTTTCAGTAAAAAATATTCACTGAATTTCTCCTGTGCTGCAATTCTGACTGTTTCTATGTGATTTTCGATAATTTTCACTGGTTTATAATTGAGAGAGTTGATTTTGCAGAAATTACAAAAATTCTTCCCCAATAAACGGGGTGCGTCTCTAATTTTTCACTTATGTGAATTAACTCCGAACTTATGAAAAATTCCTTGACATGTTCTATACTTTCTCGCGAAAAAAATTTAATTGGACTCATTTTATAAGGATTTATTGGATTTTAAAATGTGATACCATTCGTTGGTGGACCCTGTGTGATAGGAGGAAAAACCTCAAAGTATATTCATTGTTAATCTTCATTCTTGAAAATATTTTTTTCTGTGTAATCGGTCTACTGTCTAGTTTTCTACTATCCTACTACTACACATAGTCAGATTTTCTATACCTACTCTCTCATTCCGAATCAGTGAAAAATCACTGATAAACAGTCAGAATTGCAGCACAGAAAAAATCAGTGAAATTCACTGATTTTCAGCAATTTTCACTTATTATTTGAAGAATTTCACAGATTTTTCGGTAAATTTAGTAAATTTTCACTGATTTTTATCACTGTGCTGCAATTATGACTATTTTTCTGTGATTTTTGATAAATTTCACTCACCGATGTCTTCCATCAGGGTGATTTCAGACGTTCAGACTTTGGTCACAAGTGAGATTTACTCTCTCATTTATAAATCAGTAAAAATTATCGAAAATCACTGAAAAACAGTCAGAATTGCAGCACAGTAATAATTCAGTGAAAAAATTCACTGAAAACAAACAGTGAAAAAAATGTTGGAAAATCAGTGAAAATTCACTGAAAAGTCAGTATAATTTGTGAACTTCGCTGAAAAATCAGTGAAATTTTTTGAAAGATCAGTGAATTTTTTTGAAAGATCAGTGAAATTTTCTGAAAATTAAAGAATTTCACTGTATCAAAATGATAGAGTAAGCTTATAAATCTATGTATCTGATTCATTGCTCTTGAAACTGCTTTTCGAAAAAATTAATTTCCAGAAGTGCCTGGTGTACCTAATCCACTTGAAAGCATCTCCAGCCATTTCTCTTTACTAAATTGCATAACAATAGACAACGCGGATTTGCACTCAAGAATGCACGTATATAGTTCTAGTTATAAATAAACATTAATTTCGTAATCTTAAAAATATGTCTCTAATACAAAGTACGCTTTTACAATGCCTTGAAAATAGACATACCAAAATTACGGATTAATTGCGATCTCATGTAGCGTAACCAATGGTAAAATGGCCCTGGCTAAACCTAAACCTGCGAAAAGCAATAGTTCGCGTCAGGGTTTGGTAAACTAGTTTCACGTCATATAACCTGTTTTTCTGTATACGTCATAATACAGGTTAACAATATATCTATTTCTTTCGAGATCCTGTCCGGAGATTCATTCCGATTAATTCGGGTTATAAAAATAAATGAAACTGAAATGCGATTCTGGTGGTGGAATATTTTCTCGAGTTTGAAATTCGAATTTGTCATTGATCTGGATTTCTCTACATAACTTCACAGAGAAGCACCTATGAGGAATGTAGGCCTAAGGTGGTAAATTTTGGTACCACTGATGTAGTACAGAGTTATTATTTTTGTTACCTATTATAATATTGCGTATGTTATGGTACGTTTGGCTGGCGCGACGCGTTATTCTGTATTAAAAACGCTTATTTGGGTTTCGGTTTTTATTAATTTTTTTTTCTTAGATTTTCAAATTCCGTATTTCGCTAGATTTATTCTATACTTTACATACTTACACGCGGCACATACCTATTGTTTAAACCATTGCTTATCTCGTAAGACATACGGATACTGTGGCAAAGTCATGTGTCACTGTCGCACTTTTCGATGCAATCTGTGTCCTACAATGTATGTTACATACATACTATATTTATATGAACAAGAGTTCACACAAGTTTCTTCTCACGTGCTTGACATAAAAAAACGGTTCATTTTTCGTAGACGGTTTCACATTATTATTGTCACTTTTCGTGTACGACGGCGTCGTGATGTGACGATGAATCGATTGGTGGAGTAGCGAAAGTGTTGATGACAATTTTAAATTATAATTTTAATTGTTGTATTGTTATATAGAATAATCTATAGTGATCGTCAACCGTTTCCATCTTTTGTGTGAGTGGATTGCTGAGTACCTAGACCTATGTAATGTAAGTACACTAGTATTAGGTGCAGATGCTGCGAGCCATTTTTGTGGAAAACTTTCTATGAAAATGCGTACTAGTTTGAAAAGATTGTAATTTCATTCTGAATCCTTTTATCCTGGGGAAATCATACTGATGAACTCGTGCAATCTTGGCACGTTGAAGGCTCATATCTCGAGATTGGTTGCACTTGAGGCAAACCTGTTTGGAAAATTTGAAAAAGAATTGATGTGCGATTTAAAATAGATGATCACCAGGGATGGGATTTTTATGTCATGAAAATCGTGTTTTATGCGCATAAAATATGCTTTTTGCAGTCTGAAATATGTCAAAAATATTCTAAAGAACCAAAAATATGTCAAAGAAAAGAGGGGAAATATGAGTATCAAAATTCAGGGTTTTTGAAGAACAATAATACAACAAACTCGAAACGGAAACTTCATTCATTTATTCGAAAAATGTAAAAAATCAGATGTTTAAAACATATTATTTCATAAATTATGAAATAGGTAATTTAATTTTTCCCATCAGGAGCGAATTTCGGCAAAGTCAATTTTTCAATTTTTTTTTGTCTTTGAAAAAGTGGTTTTTCGAGTACCTATTTTGCGAAATATGTTGTAAAAAAAGAAAAAAAGTAAAATATGTTCAAAATATGTCAAAAAACGAATAAAATCACCAAAAATATGTCAATTTATGCTTTTTACCTATAATATGTCAGCTCATTTTACTCGGAATTTTATAATTCACAAAAATATTGTAAATATTCCTATCACCAATCAACTAAAAAAAAAGCTCAACTTTCTCAAGTAGAAAAATGAAAGCTAACATTTGAAAATCTGAAAAAATTACAATGAAGAGCCCTTTTTACACGTTTTCACTCAACAAATTTTCAAAATGGGATCTTGACATCTCTGGGGGACCTAGGGGTCAAGGTTGCCAACCGAGATTTCGAAAAATCACTATTTTGGCCAAAAAATGCGTCACTAAAAATCACTGAACCCAATTTGTTCAAAAATCACTTAAAATACTTTTTTCCCAGAAGTTGTTTAAAATTACTTTAATCACTGAACTCATCCTTGAAAAATCGCCTTTATTACTGTATTCTTCCTCAAAAATCACTTTGTATAAGTAGGTAAAAAAATGTCAAAATCGCCAAAATGGCCGTTTTTCAATTTTTTTTCAAATATTTTTTATCAAAAATCACAAAAATCACTGAAAATTGAAAAGTAGGCCTAGCAAACAGAGTAAAAAAATCACCGAAAAAATCACAAAATCACACAACTTTTTCAAACGCTGAAAAATCACTGATTTCAGTGAGAAATCACCGAGGTTTGCAACGCTGCTATGGGTCCTCAAATTTGACCAAAATTAAAAAAAATTGTGAAATTAGGAGACCCCATTGATTTATATTTATTCAAAGGTACACTGAGTTCGAAAATTTACTTTTTTTCATGTCAAAATTCAAAAAAAAAATGAAAAGTGGAAAATTGGTCAATTTTATGTTGCCCGGTTCATTTGTATGTTCGCTTGAGTGCAGGGATTGGATACTTATTATATTCTCCTTACGTATCGTGAGTCTCTTGAAATCAGCATTTTTTTTTTTAAAATTAATGATAAAAAATATGCAATGAAACATGATTTTCATGCATGTGTGTATTAAGTATAACGAAAAAGTCAAGTTGGAAATTCCATAATGAATTTCAAATTAATCAGTCATCGCGAAACCACTTAGGTACCAGCATCTTTCTCCAACATTTCAACATTTCTTTGTGTTGGTTTCGCATTTCCGAAGCACTCAAAAAATGACTGAGTAATATCAAATGAAGATGTACTGAGTTACATTCTACGGTGACAGGATGGTTAAAAAAATGAAACTGGGGGTTATCAATGTGGTTCAATTTGGCGCTTTTGGCACAGATTCCTGCAAAAGATTGGATTTTTATTTTAAAAATTAGTTTAAAACAATAATCTGAGTCCAATATCACAATTATTCATTTTTCACGCAATATTATTGAAATCATGTAACGTAAATCTATGACTTACATATGAGGGAATAAAGGGAATAAATTGAGCTGTTCATCTTCCGATTGGTAAGGAGTTCGATTTTTGGAAAAAGCATTTCTAAAAAATTTTAATTACAGTAGTTAATGTTTCGATTTTTGGCAAATTTTTAAAAATTTAAAAATCGATTTTTTCCATCAAAATTTTTGAAAAAATGTATTTTTCAGCAAATTTGATGAAATTTTGGTTTTTATCAAATATCGATCTCCCGTACCCAAATTTGACCATTACCAGGCATTCTGAAGTCCCCGGATGCAATTTCAATTTTTTCCAAATTTGAGTTTTTTTTAAATGTAGGTATCCAAATTAATTTGAGGAGCTAAAAATCAAATTTGAGTTTTTTGTTCGACTAGTTTGACGAAAAAAACTCTCCATTGACTCGTTATTGTTTATTTTAACTTTCTAATTAAATTGAAAAGAAAAATCAAAATCGTTAAAAACAACCAAATTGTCGAACCACTGAACCAAGTCGTCGGTAATGAATCTTTTCCGCATAATGGGGACTCTTGAAAACTTAATCTGACCATTTCCTGTTATTCTGGAGCTTCTGATGCAAATTTAGATTTGACTCGATTTCCATGGTAGAAAAATATCAAATCGCTGAGCTACTGAATCAGATCGCCGACAATGAACCTTATCAATCTAATTTCGACTCTATTAAACAATTTGACCATTTTTTGCCGTTCTGGAGCCCCCAATTGATTATTTCAAAGTTTTTCCAGTTTTTTTTACAAACGAAGCAATAGATTTTCAAATTTAAAAAAATTTGCCAAAGATCGAAATAATCAGCTTAGTCAACTGAAAATTCGGCTACGGGGATTTTAGAACATACACTTTCCAAAAATTGAAAATTGAAATCACCTTCTTCATACCAAGATTGTAAAATTCTGAACAATTTTTGCAAAATTTGTCATTTACCTGTGATAAATAAATCTTCGTGATAAACGAGTTCATTTTTCAAGCTCTCTCTGTACAAAACTTGAGCTACTTCTGAAGACATGATATAACCCACTCCGGATAAGAAATCCACATGTATATCATCGACGAACATATATCTAGGCACGAACCTGAACAAAATACAGATTTTATTTTATGCTTTAGATTAAAATATCAGTTTAATATCTCAGATAAATTCTGAATTTACCATTTCGCAAATGGTTCCCTGTAAGATGTTTTTCTGGTGTATAATTTTCCTAGCAAAAAACCACCTAAATCGGTATCGTTCACAGGTTCGAGGAGTTTTCGTAAATTATTCTCATTGATATAAACATCATCGTCAACCTTCATGACAAATTTAGTATTTCGACAATTTTGATCTACCCATTTCAGCATCATAATAGATTTGATTGTTAAATTATTATACGAATCGATGAAATTTTCGACAATGACGTCACTATACTTAGAATTTTCTTCGATAATCTCAGTCTATAAAAAATATTCGATTTAAAACACTTTTTCAAGTAGATAAGCCAACTTCTGAATAAATCTCAGTAAATTGTATATGCAGCAATTTGCAGTATGAAACTGACATCTAGTTTTCCTCTGGCATCAATGCCCACTAAAAACAATACGATTATGTGATTTATTCGAGCTTTCATAGCCCAAGTTTCGCGAATAGCTTTTCTTTGCTCGAAATGGTCGATTTCTGAGCAAACTATGATCAACAAAAATGCTTTCTCTGATTTACAGGTATGGTTGACAGAAGTCATGGTGGTAACTTTGTCAGGAAACACGTAATCGTTCGCATTTCTACTTTCGGATTCTGCCCAGCCCCAGATTTCATCTGAAACTAAGTTTATTTTCGATTAGAGATGGGCAGAAGACCAACTTGAGAAGGTAGCGTTTAAAACGAAAAATTTCTGCTAGGTTCATTTTCACTCTAACAAAAATAAATATAGGTAGATCAAAAACATTGCATAGTTTCCGTTATTATACATATTAAATATTACAAAGTATGCACCTTTTTGTCCGAAATAGGGAAAATTTTCATGAATTGACGATTTATTTTGCTAGTTATCTAGAAGTTTCTTTTTTTTACATTGAATTTAGTCAACGTCAATATAAATTTTCAAGGGTGATGTAAATACTCTAATTTACCTGTGATATAAAAAACCTTTGACCGCGTAACAGAAACTTTTCGCTTTAATAATTTTCCTTCTGAAGTTGACTTGATTGTAGATCATCTATAAAAATTATCTGATTACTTGTTCTACGAAAAACGTAGTAAGGTGAAAAGTAGATTAATATGAATACAAGAAATATCAACAAAAACCGACTGGTGACATTTATTTTCTGCAGAATCTGGAATGGCGAAAGACTAATTTAATAACGTAAAATGAAATGATAAATTGATCGGAATACTAACCTTTGAATGAATACTTTTTATACTGAACATCATCATTGGTCATAGAATGGTGACCACAAGATAATGAGGAAATTAAATTAGAATCACATCTACACATTAAATTGATTTGTGTTGATTTCTTTTTTAAATATCGTTAAAATGAAAACTGGTTGTTTTTCTGATTATCTATTTCAAAGGCACACAAGCATCGAAAATAAGGAATAAGAATTTTACTCTAATTACTTCCAATCAGAATTAACTGTATCAAACATAGCCAAATATTTTTCACAAAATCGCTATTCTCCAGGGACTATGTAGGAGTCAGCCAAAAAGTTGACTCCTGACTCCAATTTGACTCCGGAGTCGATATTATGACCTTGACTCTTGACTCCGTTTGACTCTGGAGTCAATCTTTGCCTTAAATCTCTGACTTTGGCTTGACTCCGGAGTCAATTTGGAGTCAGTTTGACTCCGATTTTGGACCAGGGAATAGAAATCAGCAGAAAAATTTACTTCTGACTTCACCTAACTCCCAGAGTCAAGGGGAACCGCTGACTCCTGACTCCACCTTGACTCCGGAGTCACTTTCAGACCCAGTGGTGCGGCCCCGAACGATTTCGTTTTCGGGTTTCGGGGCTCGGGTCTTGGGCTTTCAAGTAAAAATTTATCGGGTCTTGGGCTTGGATTTGGGCTTGAGAATTTCAGGTTTGGGTTTCGGGGCTCACTGTTTGGGGCTTTAATGAAAATGTTCGGGGCTTTTCGGGGCTTGAGGCAAAAAATTACAAATTCAATGGATTGCAGAATTATATCATACCTCCCTACTCCCCTAACTTAAAATTCAGCTCCAAAGTCTGACTCCACAATTGGCTTTAAAATCTGGAAAATCAAAATGAAATTCTTCCACAAATTTAAAAAATTGTTTTAAAAACCTAAAATTTTGCGAATTCAAAATGGTTTCTTTAATTTTACCATTTTACGTAATTTGTTCAGATAAGTATTTCAGAATCTAAGAAAATTTTAAGAAGTTTGGGAAAAAAATATGAAAAATCTGCAAAAACATAATTTTTAGGTACAGTTATGGGTTATTTAGTGTTGGAAGCGTTATATTTTTATAAGTTCTGCTGAATTTGCTTTCCAGGAAGGAAAAAATTCTCGAAAGGTTTCTAAAAACTCATCTCGTTTTTGTTTTTAAAAAGTTGCAAGTAAAAAAAATAAAAAAACGGAAAAAGGACAACTGTAATTGAAAAATAACGCGTAATTACCACTGTATTTACACAATTCAACATTTCCACAGAAAGCCCTGAAAAGCCCCGATCAGGATTCGAGTTTCGGGGCCGAGCTTTGTAAACTAAAATTTTCAAGGTTTAGGGGCTTGCATATTGGGCTTCAGAATAAAAGAATCGGGGCTTTTTCGGGTTTCAGGTCCCAGTCCCGGTCCGGGCCGCACCACTGTTCAGGCCATCTTGACTCCGCAGTCAAACTCATACTCCAACTCCTGATTCCACCTTGACTCCGCAGTCACTTTCAGACATCGACTCCTGACTCCACCTTGATTCCGGGGTTCATTTCAGACCTTGACTCCTGACTCCTGCTTGACTCCGAAGTCAATTTCAGATCTTGACTCCTGACTCCAGGCTGACTCTACAGTTAATCTTTGGCTTTGACTCCCTGACTCCGGCTCGATTCCGGAGTCAAGCCGGAGTCGGAGTCAATTTGGAGTCAGTTTGACTCCGACTCCGGAGTGGACTCCTATTCCCTGCTATTCTCATTGGTTAAAAAATACTGTTGTTTGTTCTCAAGAAATTTTCCTACCTAAAGTAATATTTTACCAAAATTATTTTCAATTTTCCAAACACATCGTACATTTTTCAATTTTTTACCCAATTATCTTCACTGATTATTCTAATTGGATCCTGATTAATTTTACTTATTTTTCTGCGAATGGGATCTCTCAACGATCTAAATTCAAAATGAATTAAGAAAAGTTGAGTTAAAAAAATACATTCGTGTTCATTTAAAAAAAAATCTTTGTTTACGTATAAAATTAACCTGTTTGATCAATCAAAGCACAATTTTCCAATTTTTGTTACTGCCTGTTTTCAAATCCTAATTTTTTTACAGATTTTTTTTTGAAAAAATGATAAATACGCTTTCAATCAATTCGAGAGTACAAAAATCGCGGTTGTCTACCAATTTTCAACGTTTTACTTAGATACGTATACTAAAGGCGCATTTTAAAATTTTATTTCGTCAAAAAAAATTTTCTGGCAAAAATATGGATTTGAACCGGTTGCTGCGAATTTTGAAAAATTGTTCTTTAATCGATAAAATAGGACACCAGTGTGAGTAATTCGCATTTTTGAGTGCTTAATTTCATATAAACAGTATTTTTATAAGCTTTTTTCAGTGCTGGGAAATTTCAAAATGTTGTAGAGACTACGAAACATCTAGAATGGGTAAGGTCGATGGTATTCAACAAATTTCTGCTTTTTTCGTTAATTAGATCATATTTTGATATTTTGCGGGACTATGGGGTGAGTAATTTCAAATTGACAAAAATTCGCCAAAATTCGAGAAGTGAACTTCGGAATTTAAAAATTTGGTTGTAGGTTTCTTCTATGATGCAATTTCGATGTATTTTGTTCATTCCTTGCTATTGCTAGAAAATTTTCAGTTAAACTTAAATGGGAGAACTAAATCTTGGGAGAGCTGAATGATTTTGTGATTGTCATACCTTAAAAATAAAGTAAAGTAGTGTGGTAGTATGTACGCAGTGTGTTATCAAAAATATCTTTGGGTGATTTCCTTCAAGTCACCGAGGCACATAATATGTATTGTTGACAACATATGTTTTTAAGTAGGTGTTTCCTTTTTGTACGATATGAATACGGTTTAGTACGAAGAAGAGGAAGTCAAATTATTATTATTTTTTTGAGGATTTTCTTATGCACTATGTATATGTAATCTGTATTACATATGTATATTGTATGTGCGATATGTGGTGCGACTGTTACGTATATGGGATTTGAGGTTGTTTTGATGTACTACTGGTGCGGCGCACGAGCTCTAGGATACCAGTGAGGGCGTATTAATTGCGTCCAATTAACCACTCGGGTATGTTATATTGGCAGTGCGGAAAATTTACAGACGTAGTATGTGATGTCTCGAGTACTTGGACTGTTCGGTTGAAAGTTCTTATCAAATTTTTTTAACGCAGTTTTATTTGACGTAAATTTTTGCTCGTTGTTTTGGGTGTTTGGTATAAGTGCTAATCGAGTGATTGATCTGAATAGTGAATTTTTTTTGGATGAATTATGGATACTTCAATGATGGGAAGCGTTGTTTTTGTAAGTTCTTACCTATACTTTTTGAATTATTGATAATTTGAGACTGAATTTGTTCAGCTTTTAAAAGGTGTTTTTTTGCATTGTGGTAATATTGCATTTTTTTTGCCCCTATTTCTTCTCCCTTCGATATTATAATCAGAATTTCAACAAAATAAAAGCCCCTTTTCACATGATTCAAATTAAGTTTTGATAAATTCTCAAAAAAATGAAGAAAAAAGTAAATGCCTACCTATATACGTAACATTTAAATCAGAACTACCTATCAAGTAGGTATCAAAAATTGGCATAAGCGCAACCAAGGGGTGGGCTCAGAGGTTCGAGCACCCTCCTTTATCTCGGAAATGAAATATGTATTTCATCATAAAAATTTTAAGAAGTCCATTTTTGCCTTTAAACTATGATTTTCCAAAAAATTGTCGTTAATCTGAATCAGTCAAATTTGGTAGGATCTTACTTACTGAAATAAATTTCACGAAAAATCAGTGATATGCAGTTCACCGACCTTTCAGTCAAAAATCACCGATTCTGATTCAATGTCAACACTGAAAAAACATGATAAATAATATCCAAAAAAATAATAATAACGGGGCACCATTGACAAAGTTGGGAAAATTTATTATAAAAATGATAATATTTATCGTAATAATTGGTAAAATTTATTACATGGAATGGAAATAAAATTTATTGTATTGATTAATAAATGTTACTGTAATTACAGCATTTTTGTTGAATAGTGACTCGTTTTTACATTTTTTAATAAAATTAATTTTTTTTTAAAACATTAAAAAAAAATTTTGGGGGTACTTTGTCAGAAATACAGATTTTCATCAAATTTGACTCATTCAGATTTGGAAAGTTATTGATCATTTGTTTTAAAAATCCCACAATTTATCAATTTTTCCTTGTTCAAATGTGCATTATGCATCATCCTCCTGAAAGTACACCATGACAACGCCACTGAATCAACAAATAATTCATTTTGTTCTAGTGAATTTCAACTCCTCCCTCCCCCATTTTTTCTCCAGTACGCCCACGAAAATTGGAAAGGCATTTATTAAGAAAGTTGCAAGTTTAAAATTTCACGTATTTTTGATGTCTATAGGACAAAGAAGGAAAAATTGTGAAAACGTTCCGATGCTAGTAACTATAGGCAGACAGGGTGGGCGATGCCTTATCTCAACAAAACATGGATTTCGGCCACCTCAACAATTCAGTCTCCGGGGTGGCGGAGATCTATTTTTCATTGGACAGATTCCCGAAAACTTTCCGATTATCAAATTCCCCTAATATCGTTTTCCCGAAAGAAAACTTTTCAAATCTGTTTTTCCGAATTTCAAATTTTTTGAACACCAACCCTTGTCTGACCATTTCCAGCCATTCTAGAACCTCTACACTGAAAAAACAAATAAATTTTATCCAAAAAAAGAATGACGGGTACCATTCACAAAATTGGCAAAATTTATTCCGAAAAAATAATATTTATCAATTTTGTAAATGGTGCCCCGTTATTATTTTTTTGGATAAAATTTATCATTTTTTAAACACTTTTTACTCGTATTTTCATTTCTCATTTTTTTCAGTGTAGCGCAATTTTGATTTCTTCTAGTATTTTTTTTAAATTTCTACAAAAGGTACTCACATAAACTTGGACTGTTAGAAATCGAGTTCTTGATGCTTCTTTCAACTAGTTGAACGAGAAAATCCACCCTGGACAGCTCAAGTGAAGTGTGTATTTTTGATCTGTTATTAGATTGAAAAATTTTCAAAAGGATTGAAAACAGTCAAATCGTCGAGGAACGAATCCAGGTCATCGGCGATAGACCTTATTTGGCTAATATTTCTAGCTGTTACGAAGCCTCCAGCCTGTTATTGCGAATTTTTTACACTTCAGTTTAATAAATACTTAGCTGGTCAAAATACTCACATTAGGTGTCCGCTTGGAAATCGACCCAAGGATGAATTTTCTCGTTAAACTTGTCCAAAAGAAACTAGAACTTGATTTTTTGCTGCCTTCGTTAATTTGGATGCTTTTTGGTGAAAATCAAAATTACGCTGGAAGCTCCAAAATGGTTAAAAATGAAAATTTGGGTTTGGAAGGTTTTTACGAGTATTTTTGTTTGGAACCTGGATTTCATCAAGTTATATGGAAAAGAACTTTTCCCCCAAAAATATCACATATTCTACTAAAAAAAAACTCCCGATTCTTAAATTTTCAAAATTTTGTCAAAAATCGAGTTTTTAATTCGAACGGCTGAAATTTTGCCTACGGGGCGGGAATTTTGGAACACATTGTTTCCAAATGAAATGAAGTCCAGTTTCAATCTCGGAGATGTACACCTCAGTCGGTTCCTCTGTTAGCTCCAAAATCAACTTTCCCATACTGCCGTCTCAGGGGATCAAGTATTAAGGGAACAACGTTTCCGTTTTCCACTGAAGTGAAAATTTTATATTTTTCGAATGTCTGCAGTTTATTTATTGTATAAGTTGGTATTACGTGTGGAAAAATCAATTATATCATAGCTATTGATTACGTTCAATGAAAAATCTGTTGCATTCACTTTTCCGCCTGAGATGCATTTTCACTAATTTGGATTCAGTGGGAAGACTACGAGTATTATGCTACAAACAAGGAAAAAAATTATGGTCGATTTTAATTCCATTTTTTTTGTGGGAAAACCGTAACATGTTGGTCTATTTTTTGAAAAAATTATGAATTCTGGTATCTTAACCCAGTGTCTCTGTAATTTTATCATCTTTCGTAATGCATGAAATCGAGTTCATTGTTCCTTGATTAAATTATGTCTACTTTTGTATATTCTTAGATAAGTTTCATATTGGCTCCTACTCTTGAATTCATCCCGGTAGATTTTGAACGTGGTTGAAAAATAATTTGAATATCAAAAATTGGCGTAGTATCTCGCGCTAAATTTTCATACCGACGAGTACACGTGTATAGTATACCAGATTGGAGATTTAAATTACCCTATGTATTGCTAATTCTGATGGCAAGCACAATGTAATGTGTGATTTCGCAACGTTTTTAAAATATGCGCTTAACGTTTGCATATGTATTTATAAAACTTTGCATTATAACTAATTTCCGCTGTTGTGTAGAAGGAAAGAAACTGGTTTCATTGGGTAACCCGCTGCGGTTAAATTAAAATGTTCACCTAACGTACCTAAGAAGATGTTTACTTGTGTAGTTGTGTTCGTGATTTTTTTTTTCAATGAAGAAATGCCATTACTCGCATAGTTTTGGAAAACCTCAATAAAGGGAATGCCCTAGCTTGTTATCAGTGGAAAAATTTAAGGACCATGATATCCCTAAGCATTATTGAATAGAAATGTTCTGCTCTGCAAATTTTGGAAAAAATTGGACAAACTGCAACAAAAATTTTTGTCCGAAGTATTTTTGATTTTTTTTTAAATTGAAGAAAAGTCTTTATAAGATGAAGTTGATAAATGAAAATTTTGACAATTTTGTAACTATTCAACCATAGGCGTGACTGCCGGGGTTTTCCAAATTTTTTCAATTTTTTCTCTCTTTAGGTACAATTTTTTGGGTAAAATTCGCTAATGTGTCCTGGTGGCAATATCCTTTTTCAAGAAAATTTTCAATACTGAAAACTATTTTGAGAAAACATTCAGAAAAGTGCATTTAAACATGAAAAAATCTGAGAAAATTTCAGGTTGAAAAATATTCTGGTGTTGAAAATATTTGAGGAAAAAATTAGGAATTGAAAATAATTTTAAAAAAATTGGAGTTGAAATTTGAAAAAAATTCAGAGTTGAAAGAAATTTTTGAGAAAAGTGGGATTCAACTCATACTACATACCACGAAAAAATGGGGTCCATTCGTTCACATGGGTATTTCGTCGGGAATAAACTCACCTACAGCTCAATTTCTTGAGAAATTATTCTTTTTTTTTGGAAAACCTTGCAATTTTTATGATATTATGGAAATTTCATAAAATATTCTGATTTGTAAAGAATCTTTCTTTTTTAGAAAATTGTCCCAAGTTTTGGGAGATTCCTCAACTTTTGGAAAATCGTTTAGGCTGTGAAAAAAAGTCGCTCTACTTTTGGAAAATTATGCGAAGTTTTGAATTATTTCCCAGTTCTTGCAAAGTTATTGCAAGTTATGAAAAATCATTCAAACTCGAGTACAGAATCTCTGAGAATTTAAATAAGCTGAATGCACTAATTTATATTCTTCTAATGGGATTTTTAGCGGACTTCCCGCTCTAGTGGGAATCCACTATTTTGTCATGTTGTGAAGAGAATTCTCAAGTTACCTTTTTCGATGAAAAGTCACTTACTTAATTTTTATTTCAACAATTCGCCAAAATTTAAAAAATGAACTTCCACATCTAAAATCTTGAATATGAGGTTCTTTTATGATGTACTTTCGATTTATTTTTGTTTAGGCTCAAAATTTTACTTTGAGTTGGAATATCTAAAATTTCTGGAGCTGAAGTTCATTTCTCTAATTTTGGATAATTTTTGAAATTCCAAAATTACCTCATCGCTCTGCAAACGATGAAAATTTGATTTAAGCAACGAAAACAGCTAAAATTTGATATATACCCTATTTTTGACCTCCCAGATCGATTAGGAGCGGTTTCAAGACGTTTTGGAGCCTCCAGAAAAATTTGGAATTTTCCAGCACTGAAGAAAATCCCATAAACATGGTCTATGAACTTTAGCAGTTTCACACATTTTGAAATAGGTAGATATTACCTACCTAATCAAATTTGAAACTTTATTGTGGGTACTGTTAAAGAGTTGTTATAATGCAAAAATCCTCTCTAATATTTATGTTGACTCGACAAATTGACGAATTGAATTTTTCCAATGGTCATTATCTGCACATTTTTAATGAATAAATTGACGACGTACCTGAGTCAAAAGATTCGAAAATTTATAATCAAATTGTTTCATTAATTTTGTTCTAATATCGATTCAATATAAAAAAAATGATTTTAATTCAATGTTATTATTTTTATTTTAATATAAAATTTTTTGGACATAGATTTTTTTTGATTTCATTGGACGGAGGGCCCAAAGTTTCAGCACACCCTACTCAGAAGGTCAAGTCACGCCTATGTATTCAACATTTTGTTAGACTTTTTCTTAACAATTTCGAAAATTTTAGGAAAAAAAACCATAAAGATATCTGATATTTTTACAAAAGTCATTACCTAAAAAAAAAACTGAATGAGTAGACACTAGACATTCTGAATTTTTTTCGACGCTAAAATGTTTCTTTGTTTGGAGAAGGGGCTTTGAATCTTACAGAATTTTAATGTGTTTTCAATTTTCCTACCCCATCATTAACTTCCTGTGATAGGGAAACCCCTCGCATACCTGCATTCTGCTTACATACCTGATGGGTGCCTCGAAATTTGTTCATGTTTGGCTAGATAAAACTACTCTCTCATTTCGAATCAGTGAAAAATCACTGATAAACAGTCAGAATTGCAGCACAGGAAAAATCAGTGAAATTCACTGATTTTCAGTGATTTTTCACTGATTATTCAAAGAATTTCACAGATTTTGCAGTGAATTTCATAAATATCACTGAGTTTTCAGTGAATTTTCACTGATTTCCAGTGATTTTCTTTCACTGATTTTTTTTCAGTGAAAAAAATTTCACTGATTTTCTCCTGTGCTGCAATTCTGACTGTTTCTCAGTGATTTTTGGTAATTTTCACTAATTTATAATTGAGAGAGTACAGTGTTGAAAAAAAAATGTCAATACAAAATATAACTTTTTTTTAAAGAAAAAAAAAACATTTTTTACATTTGAAACATGTTTTTTCTCAATTAGGGAGTGAACGTTACTTTACTCCCTCTTGCCTATCGCTCGAATGCTCGAATTTGGGGGTTTCTCTCACGATAAAAAAAATATCATTCACAACTCGGAGAAAAAACTGTTTTTGACTTGTGTGAATTGCTGCCCTCGTTTCGGTCGAGCCACAAACTTCACACTCGTCAAAAAACATGTGTTTTTGCTCCCTCAAACAAGTTTTAAATGACAAGTTTTTTTTGTAGGTACCTACACCTACCTATTTTTTCAAAAAAAGATAGGAGCTCAATTTTCAAAATAAAAGTAATTTTTAAGAAATCTAGTTTGAAAAAAAACAAGACAATCAATTTTAGTACTTACTAGAACGAGTCTGTACTCTAAGTCATAGGATTTGTGAAATTTTCGTTTCCCAACTGTGCAATAATGGGTGACTTTTTTTTAAACACATTTTTTTTTTGTTTTAAAGGTGTTTTCAATGTTTTAAACAAAATTTATTTAAAAATTTGGTCAACTGGACAAAATCTGCGAAATTGGTAGGTATTTCATATCTGCATTTGTGGTGATGTTCGAATATAAGAATAAGGAGAAAATTTTTCAAACCATATCGCGATCACGAATACCAACGAATTGTCGGTTTATAAAATATTAAAAGAGAAAAACGAATAATGATCGTACAGGTCATCGGCGCGTATAAAGCACGCAATATTCAAATAAGTAGGTACAGACATCTACCCGTTGGATGAAAATTTATTTATGCAGGTATTCGTACCATCGTTTGAACAATATGATTATCTTTACTTCTTTAGCACGATTATAATAACACAATTAACTTGTTTTTTTGGTTGCTGCTATTTTACATCTAAATTAAGATACACCCTATTGGCAAGGGAACCGCTCAAAAACCTGCTCAGCAGCAAAATGAGACTATTTCCAAGAAAAATGCCCATGGGCGTTTATTTGCGCGTAATTGATAGCATTATTTATGGCAGTTATGTTAGCACGTAACGGTAATTACAGTAATCGGCATCACTTCATGCCTTGAAAAACGCTTTCCATTTTTTTGGGCGAAGTCCGGATTTTGGGCGTTTTTTTAGGCATGTGCAACTTTTAAGGCAGGTTTAATAGCGTACGCGTATTTTTAAAAACTGCTCAGCAGTAAAATGAGACTTTTCCGAAAAACATGCCCATCTCGGCAGGTTTTAGAGCATTTTTTATGGCATATGGCAGGTTTTTGAGCGGTTCCCTTGCCAATAGGGCACATGATGGCTTTCTACCAATTAAACACGACAACATTGTCGCCATTCAAGTGTACAAGTGGAACCCTATAATAGGTACACTACCTGTACTTACTCACTTACCTATTTGTTTAATGAATTGATTACGAGTAGTCGAGTACGAGGTGTCGTTTTGTTTTCTGACCAGTAACGCTCTGTAGTGAAATAATTATACTACCGATGATCGATTATACAAATTTATGGTCAATTACGCGCTTTAATTATCTCGCAACTGTTATATTTTATTATGTATACAAAGTGTTATAGACTTTTGCGTTTAAACAATCTATCGCTGCACCGGGTAATAACAATGTACCGTAACTGTGTCGTTAAATAAGAAAAAAAAGCCGCGAAATTATCGATTAACCAACTTTTTTCATTTTATAGATAATGGACTTTTTTGTTTTATCGGCACACAGCGAGCGTACTGACGAAATTGCGTAACGTAAACAAAAAGAATAGCGGAAAACCACGAAATCGGAAATAATTTTGGCGATTGATCGTTAAAAAAAGAACGGCCGCAGAACGAGTATCGGTGACCTGAAAACAAAAGGTTAAACTGGTTGAGAAACAAGATCAGAGTTGACTCGATGTACGTGTGTTGTGTGTGAAAATACATAATTGAATTTTGTGTGCTTGTAGCTTGCGAGAAAATATTGGTGGCGATTTTTATGCTCATGGGAATCCCTTTTCCATTTACAAAAGCTGAAAATTATAGATAGGAATAAGAATTACCTATAAATAATTATAATGTGTATTGAGATTTGAGATATTTGTTTGTTGGAACGGTTGGAACCTGAAACAATGTTGCCATATGAAAAAAAAAAAAAACGAAAATCCTCAAACCATAAAAGTCTGACACCTGCTGAGGTTGAGAAAATCCTTAAAATTGTTTTTTTTTACGTTTTTTATGGCGTTAGAAAGATGTTTGAAAATTTTGGAATTGTGAAATTATGAAAAATCATTCAATTAATTAATATTTACGTACTTCATTGGTTCGACGATCTGATTAAATATGGAATAAATTAAATTTTTGTCGTTGGAATTTGGAATTTTGGTGTGGCGGATTTACAGGCAGCGCCATTAATGAACAAAATTCAATAAATTTTTTACTTCTAATGAACAAATTTGATGATTTTTTTTCTTTTGGTGAAATTTGATGAATTTTCTTCTTTTATTTCAATCCTTAAAGCCGAAAATCACTGATCAGAATTCAAGATTTTCTTGATAGAATTTGAACGATTTGAATTGTTGATTTTCATTTCAATCATTTCCATGCAAACAGCAAACTAATCAAACTCAAACAATATTTATGTTTGAAATCATTTAAAGTCATTTCAAAAATCAAGTTCAAAAATAATAATCCATTAAAAAATCCTTAAATCACAAAAACTCTTTAAAAAAATCGTCCACCTTTTCCCTCTGTGCTAAAAATCCCTAAATCTGGCAATACTGATCTGAAATGTGAAAAAATCTTTCCTAGCACGCGTGGCGAGTACTCCATCTAATTAGGTAATGACTTAATATGGCATATTGTGATTAGTTAATCAAAGTTTGGAATTTAATTCTATTTTTACGTTGATGAAGTATAACAAGTATTCTTTTGTTATACCATTACAATGTACGTTGCTCAGAGGAATGTGTAGAAATAAATGCTTGATACCTATCAACCATAAAAAAATATTTATTCAATGGATGCCTAGTCTAAAAGTATATCCTAAACTCCGACATTCGTTTGAAAATCAGCAAATCAGTCGAGTTGAAAAAAAAATAGATAGGTACCAAACTGAAACCATGAAATTACATCAAATATAAACCAATTAGTTGCTTCAAGAATGAATTAACTTACTTTATGTAAAAGTGGTCGTAAAAATTTAACCGAAAATGAGATATCAGATTATCTTCAAATTATGACATCCGTTCTCGTTCGTATATCTGACGCACCCGACTGAAATTAAAAAAGAAATTGAGCCCTTGTAACATATGAACGAGTATAGGTACCTACTCGTATGTGATTCTTCGAGGTTCATACTCATCAACTGTATCTCATACATCCGAAGCTAAAATATTTGAATAATTTATTTTCTTATTGGTTGATTTTTTTATGTCCTTCATGCGGTTGCGCGTTTCCCGATTTTTACATTGGAATCTGAAAGATTGAGTGATGGCGTGTCATTCCTATAGGTACGTGGTTCGAGGCATCGCATTTGTTAAAATAGCTCGTTGAGAAGAAACTTCAATCTTTGAAACTATTTTTATTGAAATGAATAAAACACAATTACTTGATTTTAAAATTTCGATTTTGATGGATCCCAGTATCTAAACTTCGGGGAGGGGGGACCCCCCAGGCACGCAGGCCCATAGAATTTTTTGTTGGAGGAGGGGGTGACCTTCAAAAAAGTCATGCAAAAAGACATTCCAAAAGGTCAAGCTAAGTCAAGTTTTTTGCTCAACAAATTTTGTTAGACACCCTGTCCTTTTGGGTCCGAAATTCATCAAAACTGATCTACTGCACTGAAAAAAATGAAAAATGAAAAATAAATAAAAAGTGTTTAAAAAATGATGAATTTTATCCAAAAAGAGATAAATTTTATCCAAAGAAATGATAACGGGGCACCATTCACAAAATTGGCAAAAATCCTAAAAAAAAATGATAATATTTATGGCGAAATTTGGTAAAACTTATTGCATCGAAATAAATGATACCAAATTTCGCGATAAATATTATTTTCAAGAATAAATTTTTCCAATTTTGTGAATGATGTCCCGTTATTATTTATTTGGATAAAATTTATTCATTTGTTTTTTCAGTGTACATACAGTATGACACAAAAGTCTTCGTAAATTGAAACATTTCTCAATATCTCAAAAATGAAAAGAGATATTAAGACGGTTCAAAGGGAAATGTATTCTCGGCGACGAGGACATTGAAGATCGATCATCAAACTTCTAGTCCTTTTTACAGGGTGTCCACAAATTGAGAAACCGGTTTGGGTCAAAAAATGAGAGTCCGGTTTTTTTATTGAAATAAAGTCTACACATTGACGCGATTAAAATGTGATATTTTTTTTTGAAACCGGTTCAGCAGTTTCGAACCAGTTGTCAATAATATCTAAAAAAGTGAAGATATGAAAAAAAGTTGAAAACAAAAGTTGTAGAGAATTAAAAAACAGTCATTTTTTGTTCCATAATTTTTTTTCCATCTTGCAATGGAAAGAAGTAATGGTAAAAAGAACTCGAGTATAATTTTATCCTTTTTCAACCCATAACTCTTCTCCACATGCTGGATGTAAAAGAAGTTGTAGAACAAAAATGATTGTTTTTTTAATTCTCTAAAACTTTTGTTTCAAACTTTTTTTTATATCTCCACTTTTTTGGATATTATTTACAACTGGTTCGAAACTGCTGAACCGGTTTCAAAAAAACATATCACATTTTAATCGCGTCAGTGTGTAGACTTTATTTCAATGAAAAAACCGGACTCCTATTTTTTGACCCGAACCGGTTTCTCAATTTGTGGACACCCTGTAAAAAGGACTAGAAATTTGATTATCGATCTTCGATGTCCTTGTCGCCAAGAATTAATTTCCGTTTGAACCGTCTTGGTATCTCTTCTCAGTTCTGAGACATTGAGAAGTGTTTACAGTTGACAAGACTTTTGTGTCATACTGTATATTTCATGTTTTCAAACTAAAAATCTTCATTTGCTCATTATTTTGCAAAAAAATAAAGAAAACCCATTTTAACTATGCTATAGGTAGTTAGGTACCTATTCTGTGTTAATTCAGTCTCTTATTAACATGACAGATGTATCAATAAAGACCTGATAATGTCCGCTTTTTCAAAAAAAAAAAGTTGATCAAAATAAATCTATTGAAAACTGTTTTTTGAAAATAAAACTTTCCGTATTTGTACATGTAAATGTACATTGGTGAATCTCGTTTAGAATTTTTTCATTTATTTGTTGAATTCTTAAACAATGAACAGATATTATTGGATGTTTTCTTCCTTTCGGTATCAATTTGTATCACTCCATTTCGAGGTACTAAAGAAAATAAGAAAATTACTTGGTATGATATTTGCAATTTCAGCCAAATTTCAAATTATGTCAAAGAAAACAAGATTAGTCGAGCTAGATTTTTTTACGATTGTTTTTGTAAAACGAGAGGAACTGAGAAAACGCCTCATTTACTCGCATCGTAAAAGTGTTATCTAAAAACATTACAATTTCACAGTCACAACGAAAAACCCATGTTGCTAATTATTATGCGTCATACCTATCAACTCCACATGCTGTCGAATTGTTTTGTTACGTATTTCGCCGGGGATAAAGCAATTATGCATCTGGTTTAAAAATTGGGCGTTCTCGATTATCATTGTTGTGTGTTCATACTTCATACACCAGTTTTTTTTCACCATAAATGATAAGACAAAATGAATCAACGATAACTGGTCGCTAATATTATATCTACGTACTTGTCAAGGTTGTAGTACCTCTACCTTTACCTATAGTTATTTCCGAGATGATTAATTAAATTGGAATGGAAACATGTGTCTCGAAAAATCATATAAAATACTCGCCTCTGATTGACAGATTTGCTAAGAATCATTAGCGTATCTAGAAATTATTTAAAGGAGGGATGAGAATTCGAGAAATAATAGGGGGGGATGATAAAAATTCCATGAAAAATTGAGTAATCCATTATTTCTTTGACGTAGGTAGTCAGCAGCCAGGGAATTTTCAATAAATGAATGATACATGTGCATTACTGGAGGTGAGGAAAATTTAAAAATTGTGGAATTTTTGGAACAAACAAACAATATACCTACTCTCTAAATCTAAATCAGTCAAATTTGGTAAAATTTTGCCCTTTTAAATCAGTAAAATAAAATTAACTAAAAATCAGAAATTTTCACTGATTTTTCAGCCAAAATTACTCAAGTTTTTCTGACACTTAAAAATCAGCGATTTTTGACTGAAAGATCAGTAAAAAGTCAGGGGTGGGGAGAGGGGCAGGAGAAGAGCTAAAAGGGAGGAATGAAAAATTCTATATATGTATAGCGTGTTATATATATATCTAAATCTACATTTTTGAGTTCGTATAACCCGAATAGCAATATTTTTTTAGTTTGAAAAACAAAGGGCGAGGGGGAGTAGATTTTGATTTTTTAACCCGTCTACCTTCACCCTTTCCCTTCGAACGAAAAAATAATTTTCAAAAATGCAAAACAAGTTTTGTTTAGTTATCAAGCGATGCATTCAGGAATTTATAGAGATCAAGTTGACCGACTGAGGCCCACATTTTTTATTTGCATTCATAGGAAACATTCATTGATATGTTCGGGTTTTATGAATTTTACACGCCGTTAGCATTTATGGAATTAATTCATATCTTATGTGATATACTAGGACTATGCGACGATAATACTTATCATCGACGGTGCAAACCGTACTCGTATTTGGGGCGTTGAGAAACTGAAACATGAACTGTTGAGCTGGTCGAATACCCGCTTGACGAGAGCACAACCCTGTATAAATCAAAATGATAAAACATAATTTCAGTACAACAATTCACTATTTTTATATTAGTCGGATCTCAATCGTACAAAAAAAAGGTTTCCGCGCTAAATTCCTGTTAAAATTGATTTTATGGTTGATTCTTGTTCTAGACACTAAAATAAAGAAATTAAGCCTGAATGCCCTTTTTTCCCCCTCTCTCTTTCCCCAGGGTCCACCCCCTCTACATTTCAAACGCATGTATTGCCTTATCTATGGGTCGTAATGAAAAAATTTTCAAACAAAAGTTATTCCTCAGCACCTAATGTACATTTTCATTTCTCATCAAAATCCATGTTCCCTATTGACATTTTTGCTAGCAAAATACTAGCATTCCTAACACATCCCTAACAAAGCTAGCAAAACACTCGCATCACTCTAGCATAAATCATGCTAGCAACAGATTTGCTAGCAAAATGCTAGCATTTCGCGAGCACAATTTTCTCACAAAAAATACAGTAGCACAATACTAGCATCGCACTAGCTCAAGTCAGACTAGCATTATGTCTGCTAGCAAAGTGCTAGCTTTTTGCTAGCACAACTTGCTAACAATCAGTTACTGTAGACAAATACTAGCATCACGCTAGCATAAATTGAGCTAGCATCCCATCTGCTAGCAAAATGCTAACATTTCACCACTAGAAAAGTTCTAGCATTTTACCGCTAACAAAATGCTAGCATTTTACTAGCATAAATAATGCTAGCTCGAACTAACTTCGCATCTGCTAGCAAAATGCTAGCGTTTTACCACTAGCAGAGTTCTAGCATTTTACCGCTAACAAAATGCTAGCATTTTACTAGCATAAATGATGCTAGCTCGAACTAACTTCGCATCTGCTAGCAAAATGCTTGCGTTTTACCACTAGCAAAGTTCTAGCATTTTACCGCTAACAAAATGCTAGCATTTTACTAGCATAAATGATGCTAGCTCGAATCAACTTCGCATCTGCTAGCAAAATGCTAGCGTTTTACCACTAGCAGAGTTCTAGCATTTTACCGCTAACAAAATGCTAGCATTTTACTAGCATAAATGATGCTAGCTCGAACTAACTTCGCATCTGCTAGCAAAATGCTAGCGTTTGACCACTAGCGAAGTTCTAGCATTTTAGCGCTAACAAAATGCTAGCATTTTACTAGCATAAATGATGCTAGCTCGAATCAA
Source organism: Pseudococcus viburni (assembly GCA_033439095.1). NCBI lineage: Eukaryota > Metazoa > Arthropoda > Insecta > Hemiptera > Pseudococcidae > Pseudococcus > Pseudococcus viburni. The sequence goes on along the minus strand of JAVBJF010000493.1, from coordinate 149,323 downwards.
CTTCGCATCTGCTAGCAAAATGCTAGCGTTTTTACCACTAGCAGAGTTCTAGCATTTTACCGCTAACAAAATGCTAGCATTTTACTAGCATAAATGATGCTAGCTCGAACTAACTTTCGCATCTGCTAGCAAAATGCTAGCGTTTGACCACTAGCAAAGTTCTAGCATTTTAGCGCTAACACAATGCTAGCATTTCACTAGCACGTTTTTTAAAACATAAAGTTACATTTGCGAAATATTAGCATCACACTAACATCACTAAGCCTAGCATAAACTAGCTTCGCACCTGCTAGCAAAATGATAGCGTTTTTACCACTAACAAATTTTCTAGCATTTTACTGCTAACAAAACGCTAGCATTTCACTAGCACAATTTTTCTAACATAAAGTTACATTTTTGCCAAATACTAGCATCTCAATACCATAAATTAGACTAGCTTGAACTAGCTTCGCATTTGCTTTGCCACCAGTAAATTTTTAGCAGTGTATATTAAAAATGTGCAACTGTAGCAATTGAACCGTTTTGTTATCTTATTCATAGAAAAGTAGGTAGATCCCTATTGACATTTTTGCTAGCAAAATACTAGCATTCCTAACACATCCGTAACAAAGCTAGCAAAACACTCCCATCACTCTAGCATAAATCAGGCTAGCTACAGATTTGCTAGCAAAATGCTAGCATTTTGCGAGCACAATTGTCTAACAAAAAATACAGTAGCACAATACTAGCATCGCACTAGCTCAAGTCAGACTAGCATTATGTCTGCTAGCAGAGTGCTAGCTTTTTGCTAGCACAATTTGCTAACAATCAGTTACTGTAGACAAATACTAGCATCACATCACGCTAGCATAAATTAAACTAGCATCCCATCTGCTAGCAAAATGCTAACATTTCACCACTAGCTTTGTTAGGGATGTGTTAGGAATGCTAGTATTTTGCTAGCAAAAATGTCAATAGGGATCTACCTACTTTTCTATGAATAAGATAACAAAACGGTTCAATTGCTACAGTTGCACATTTTTAATATACACTGCTAAAAATTTACTGGTGGCAAAGCAAATACGAAGCTAGTTCAAGCTAGTCTAATTTATGGTATTGAGATGCTAGTATATGGCAAAAATGTAACTTTATGTTTAAAAAAACGTGCTAGTGAAATGCTAGCATTGTGTTAGCGCTAAAATGCTAGAACTTTGCTAGTGGTCGGTCAAACGCTAGCATTTTGCTAGCAGATGCGAAGTTAGTTCGAGCTAGCATCATTTATAAAGTTCTAGCATTTTTCCGCTAACACAATGCTAGCATTTTACTAGCATAAATGATGCTAGCTCGAACTAACTTCGCATCTGCTAGCGAAATGCTAGCGTTTCACCACTAGCAAAGTTCTAGCATTTTACCGCTAAACACAATGCTAGCATTTTACCAGCATAAATGATGCTAGCTCGAATCAACTTCGCATCTGCTAGCAAAATGCTAGCGTTTTACCACTAGCAGAGTTCTAGCATTTTACCGCTAACAAAATGCTAGCATTTTACTAGCATAAATGATGCTAGCTCGAACTAACTTCGCATCTGCTAGCAAAATGCTAGCGTTTGACCACTAGCGAAGTTCTAGCATTTTAGCGCTAACACAATGCTAGCATTTCACTAGCACGTTTTTTTAAACATAAAGTTACATTTGCGAAATATTAGCATCACACTAACATCACTAAGCCTAGCATAAACTAGCTTCGCATCTGCTAGCAAAATGATAGCGTTTTACCACTAACAAATTTCTAGCATTTTACAGCTAACAAAACGCTAGCATTTCACTAGCACAATATTCTAACAAAAAATACAGTAGCACAATACTAGCATCGCACTAGCTCAAGTCAGACTAGCATTATGTCTGCTAGCAGAGTGCTAGCTTTTTGCTAGCACAATTTGCTAACAATCAGTTACTGTAGATAAATACTAGCATCACGCTAGCATAAATTGAACTAGCTTCCCATCTGCTAGCAAAATGCTAACATTTCACCACTAGCAAAGTTCTAGCATTTTTCCGCTAACAAAATGCTAGCATTTTACTAGCACAAATGATGCTAGCTCGAACTAACTTCGCATCTGCTAGCGAAATGCTAGCGTTTCACCACTAGCAAAGTTCTAGCATTTTACCGCTAACAAAATGCTAGCATTTCGCGAGCACAATTTTCTAACAAAAAATACAGTAGCACAATACTAGCATCGCACTAGCTCAAGTCAGACTAGCATTATGTCTGCTAGCAGAGTGCTAGCTTTTTGCTAGCACAATTTGCTAACAATCAGTTACTGTAGACAAATACTAGCATCACGCTAGCATAAATTGAGCTAGCTTCCCATCTGCTAGCAAAATGCTAACATTTTACCGCTAACACAATGCTAGCATTTTACTAGCATAAATGATGCTAGCTCGAACTAACTTCGCATCTGCTAGCGAAATGCTAGCGTTTCACCACTAGCAAAGTTCTAGCATTTTACCACTAACAAAATGCTAGTATTTTTCTAGCATTCCTAACACATTCCTAACATAGCTAACATAACACTCGCATCACTCTAGCATAAGACAGGCTAGCTACAGATTTGCTAGCAAAATGCTAGCATTTCGCTAGCACAATTTTCTCACAAAAAGTTAAAGTATCCAAATACTAGCATCGCACTAGCTCAAGTTAGACTAGCATTATGTCTGCTAGCATAGTGCTAGCCTTTTGCTAGCGCAATTTACTAACAATTAGTTACAGTAGCCAAATACTTAGCTTCGCATCTGCTAGCAAAATGCTAGCGTTTCACCACCATCAAACTTCTAGCATTATACTGTCAACAAAATGCTAGCATTTCACTAACATAAATAATACTAGCTCGAACTAGCTTCAAATCTGCTAGCAAAACGCTAACATTTTGCCACTAGCTGATTTTAGGCTAGCAAATCTGTAGAGCCTGACTTATTCTAGAGTGATGCTAGTGTTTGATGGGTTAGAAATGCTAGTATTTTGCTAGCAAAATTTTCAGTAGGGCTAAATCACTAAAGAATGTTGCCAAATATTATACAATTTCCAAGTCTTACCCTTAGAACCCCTCACTAACCAAACAGAAAAATATCGCCAAATTTGTAATCTTCACCCTCTTGAAAACATTCATTTTGATAAAAGTTGAAAAAAATTACGATTATTCCAGATCTCATCCATCACCCTCTACATAAGAAACAAATAACGCTATATTCCACATGGAAATATCGCAATATTATAATTTTTTCAACACTCACCTCCTCAACCCAATGCTTCATTTCTTTGAGACGTTTGAGGAAAAGTATTGTCAAATTTGTACTCCACATCCTCGAGAACCTAGGTTTTGATACATCACAAAAGAAAGAATAGCGAATTGTTTTTCAAGTCTTGTCCCTTCTTCCAACCCCTATCTTTCTCCTCTAAGAAAAAAATATTTCTGGATTCTTATTCTACGTCCTCAAAATTTAGATTTTGATACATCACTCGAAAAAATTGAAAAATTCACATTTTTATAAGTTTTACCCCCCTCTCCACCCCCACGTGGCGCTTCATCCTTACGAGAAAAATATTTCCAGATTCATATCATTCACTCACAAAAATATAGATTCCGATATATCACCAGGGAAAATTGTGTAATTCAAATTTTTCCAGGCATCCCCCTCCCCTTCCCTCTCATCACACCCTATACCTTCATCCCTAAGAGAAAAATATATTCGTTTCCTACGCTCTCGAAAACATGGATTTTGATATATAACACAAAAAAAACTGCAAATTCAAATTTTTCCTGCCCCCTCCCTCTCTTATCCTTGGCCCGTAAGAGAAAAATCTTGTCAAATTCTTATTCTATGTCCCCGAAAACATAGATTTCGATATATCAATTGAAAAATGAAAATTTTCCCAGTCTCAACGTCTCAACCCCTCCCCACTCCTCCACACCCAACTCTTGAATTTTCAACGGAAAAATATCATCAAATTCGAATTCTGCGTCCTCAAAAACCTAGATTTTGATATATCACTTGAAAAATTGAAATTTTCCAAGTCTCATCCCCACTCCCTCCCCCGCATTCAACCCTAAATTTTCATCCCAAGAGAAAAATTTTGTCGAATTCGTATTCTACGTCCCCGAAAACATAGATTTCGATATATCACTCGAAAAATTAAAATTTTCCCAGTCTCAACCCCTCCCCACTCCTTCCACACCCAACTATTGAATTCCTAACAGAAAAATATCATCAAATTCGAATTCTGCGTCCTCAAAAACCTAGATTTTGATATATCACTCGAAAAATTGAAATTTTTCAAGTCTTACCCCCACCCCCTCCCCCGCATCCAAGTCTTACCCCCACCCCCTCCCCCGCATCCAGCCCTAAACTTTCATCCCCAAGAGAAAAATATTGTCGAATTTGTATTCTACGCCCTCGAAAATATGGATTTTGATGTATCACACAAAACAATTTCAAAATTCAAATTTTTTCAGTCATTATTACATCCCCCCCCCCCCAACCCTTCATTTCCAAGAGAAAATTATGGCCGATTACATATTCCTACATCCTCAAAAACATATATTTAATATATCACACACAAATTTTACAAAATTTGAGTTTTATTATATTTTATTTCCATTTTGTTCTTGAATTGTGAATTTTCGGGCTCCAGCCCCCAAGGGGAGGGATAAAAATTTGTTGAATATGTCTTAGAAATTTTGTTTTATTGCAATATTCTAAAAAATCAAAAAAATTTCCAAATTTGGTCAAAATTGAGGAAAAAAATTTTTTGACTTCCAAGTTTAAATATTACTTTTAATACCTAACATACAACCTGACATGGTGGCGTACTCCTCTAACCCAAGACCCAGAGCAAAGGTAAGTACATAATATTAGAAGTTAAAACAGTGTAACAATTGTTAGTAAAATGTTTACAGAATGCTAGCACAGCATACCAGCAAAACCCTAGAACCATGCTAACATACGAATACCAGATGAGGGTTAGCAAAATGCTAGCACACCTTACCAAAGAATACTAGCAGAATGCTAACATAAAGTGCTAGCAAGTGCTAGCACACGTAGCACACGTTGCTAGCATTTGCTATCATCATTTTAGACACTTTTGACCAAGTTTTGTTAGCAATTATGCTAGCATTTTATGCGAGCACTTACTAGCAATATTGCTAGCTTTACGCTAGCACATAAAATGCTAGCAAAATGCTAGCACGCTTTGCTAGCATATGCTATCATCATTTTGGACACTTTTGAACCAGTTTTGTTAGCAATTATGCTAGCATTTTATGCGAGCACTTGCTAGCAATATTGCTAGCTTTACGCTAGCACATAAAATGCTAGCAAAATGCTAGCACGCTTTGCTAGCATATGCTATCATCATTTTGGACACTTTTGAACCAGTTTTGTTAGCAATTATGCTAGCATTTTATGCGAGCACTTGCTAGCAATATTGCTAGCTTTACGTTAGCACATAAAATGCTAGCAAAATGCTAGCACACCTTGCTAGCATGTGCTATCATCATTTTGGACACTTTTGAACCCGTTTTGTTAACAATTATGCTAGCATTTTATGCTAGCACTTGCTAGCAATTGTTAGCAAGTGCTAGCATAAAATGCTAGCATAATTGCTAACAAAACGGGTTCAAAAGTGTCCAAAATGATGATAGCACATGCTAGCAAGGTGTGCTAGCATTTTGCTAGCATTTTTCATTTTTTTTTGTCAATAGGGTTGGAGCAACTCCTGTCCCCCAAATTTGAAAATAAAATAGTTTTCAGAGAACTTCAAAATCACGTTTCCTTCATTTTAAGCGAAAAGGTTCAGAGATACTACAAAATTTGTAATCACAAAAAATATTCAGAATTGAATTTCCTTTCCAATGAACTTTATCAAGACCATTTTCACCAACTTTTCCCGACAGGGTGGGTTTCTCCCCCTCCCCCTTATCTCAAAAATTGAACCCACGAAAAAAATTGAACGATTTTTGTTCTTCGATATCTAATGCATAATTTCATTTATTATCGGAATTCATTTTGGAGCAAATTTTGTTCGTGGGTCCAACTTTTGTAAAAACGAGGAAGGGGAAGAGGTCCACTGTGTAGGGAAAAGTCGGCGAAAATTGTCGTGATAGAGCTCAATGGAAAGGAAATTCAATTCTGAATACCTTTTGTTATTACAAATTTTATCGTATCTCCGAAACTATTCGTTTAAAACGAAGAAAATGTGATTTTGAAGTTTTCTCAAAAACATGTTTTGTTTCTAAATTTGGGGGACAGGGGTTGCTCTAAAATGGATTTTGATGAGAAATGAAAATGTACATTAGGTGCTGAGGAATAACTTTTGTTTGAAAATTTTTTCATTACGACCCATAGATAAGGCGATACACACATTTGAAATGTTGGAGGGTGGACCCTGGGGAAAGGGGGAGGGGAAAAAAAGGGCATTGTTTTAGTGTCCAGGACCAGAATCAATCATAAAATCAATTTTAACAGGAATAGCGCGCGGATGTACGATTGAGACCTGACTATTGTATAGGTAGATCTAGGTAGCTAGGTAGTATAGGTATTTGTTTAGGCTTCATCCTCCATTTTGTGTACTCTCTCATTTGAATCAGTGAAAAGTCACTGAGAAATAGTTAGAATTACAGCACATAGAAAATCAGCAAAAATTTTTGATTTTCAGCGGATTTTAGCTGATTTTTCAAAGAATTTCACTGATTTTCCAGCAAATTTCATGGATTTTACTGACTTTCCAGTGAATTTTCATTGATTTTCCGGCCATTTTTTTCACTCTTTACCTTCAATAAATTTTTTTCCATTGATTTATCACTGCGCTGCAATTCTGGAGGGTTTTCAATGATTTTCATTAATTTTCACTGATTTATAAATGAAAGAGTAAACACTGGCGTGAATCAACGCTGCATAAATATTTAGACACTAACCATAATAAACAGGTTACCCTCCCTCCTTCTCCCTCCCGCCTGAATATTATGTCTCATCAAATGTCATCATTGAAAAAATCCCAAATTTTTTTTTGAATTTTTTGGGTTCAGACTACTAGGTCTATCAGCCCATGCAAAAAAATTGGAGATAAATAATAATATGTACTTCTTTAAATTTTATGTCCACACACCTTTAACCGGTTGGAAAAATTTGTACGAAAAATTGGTTTAAATTTGTATTTTATGTGTTGTACTATTGTGGGAAGAAAATGCAAATGAAAACGTACCAGTAATATAGACATCTTCCGCATGCAAAATCGGTACATTAAATGCTTCTCTATATAGTTTCAACGCTACATCTATCGACATGAGATAGCCTGGTCCACTCAGATAATTCGGAAACGTACTCTCCTGGTACAAGTACTTTGGCAGACTCCTGGAAATACATCATGGCTCGTCAAAGCAGTCAAAGCACTAAAGGGACAAACGGAGCTCCAAGTTTACACATTGGCAAAGAGAAGTCTGGAATTTAGCATTTTAAAGAGGAAACAAAATCGAAACATTGAGAGTCGAAAGGATGCGAGAACTTGATTTTTAGCTGCTCACGCTCCATGTGTATGCCACCTGGAGAAATTTAAAAATACTAGCTGGAGAAAATAGAAATTGCACTGGAGGCCACAGAATGGCTGGAAATGGTCAAATTTTTATTGCGAGAGTTGATTTTAAGTATGAATGGCACATTTTTGAATTTTATTGATCGGAAAGGCAGCTCTGCAATCAGATGGATTTCAAATATTTCGATTTTTTTCAAGTTAAAAGCTGGTCAAAAATACACATTCGAGGTGTCCGCCTGGAAATCGCATCAAAGGTTATTTTCTCGTTAAACTAGTTTATAGGAAGTCAGAACTCGATTTTTAGTTGCCCACTTGAAGATGGTTGTTTTCTGGAAAAGTTTGAAAATACTGAAGAAAATCGAACTTGCGTTGTAGGCTCCAGAATGGCTGGAAATGGTCAAATTTGAATTCAGAAAGTCGAAATTTGGTGAGCACTCAATTTTCATAAAGTTTGACGAAAATTTTTTTTTCAAAGATATCACCGTTTTGCTGATAAGTACAGTTAGCTTTATGCGATTGCTACTGTCCGAGGTGGAAGTGATAACAATAACCGAATGATAACATTAATCGAAAAAACAAAAAATAATTTCGCGCCAAAATTAATTCTGTTTCAATTTTACATGAATTCGTGGAAAATTATGTAAAATATTTGTAAAACATTGTTAAAACGTGATAAATATCAAAATAATTTGAAAAAGTCATGAAAATTATTTAAAATTTACGTAAATTTTTCAGATTTGACGAAAAATCACCATACCGTATCTTGTGATATTACAACAATGCCTACCTGGAAGATGCTGCGCATTTTAATCTTCCCACTAATGTATTTTGTGACTTGAACTGGGATAAAATATCAGTCAATTGCATTAAATTATTCATGTTTATGTAAACGTCATCATCGGTTTTCATGATATAAGAAGTGTTGTTACAATTATTCTTGACCCATTTCAACATCATCAATGATTTAAGTGTCAAATTATTGTATGTATCAATGAAATCTTCGATAACCATATCATTGTGAATTTGGCTTTCGCATTTTGTCATCTTCTGCAAATACGATTTTAAAAATTCGAATTTATAAATTGTAAAAATGAGCGTTTTAAAATTTTTTTTTAATCACGATGAATAACATCAACTCACATTAATTTCTTCATCCAACGACAGGCCCAACAAGAAAATTATACCTATATTGAAAATTGCATGAGCTGATCGTCCCCAAGTTTGACGTATTGCTGATCTTAAGAGGAAATGTTCTGTGTTGGAGCACACAATGATCATAACACGCGGAGGGTTATTATTGGAACAGATATTTTTACTTGGTGTTATGGTGGTGATGACATCAGGAAAAATATAATCCGATACCTTTCGACTTTTATTCATTTCCCAGCCGAGAACCGGGATTGCGGTTACCTCAAGCGCCGTATCTAGAAAATAGTATAGGTATTTGACAATTATTCGACTTGAAGACGAGGGCCAGCATGATTACGACAGTATTCGAACTAAGTTCGGGCACTTTTTAAACATTTTTCTAAAATAATTTCAAAGTTGGCAATTCTATGATGTGCTTATCATTCTAACGTAAATAAGATTATTTACATATCTGAAGAATAATTATACACAATTCACATACTTACATACTTTTTTTAATAAATACGAACCTTTGTAAATAGAATAGTAGCTAAAGACCGCGATAAGAAGAAAACACAACAGGAGGGATAAGATAGTCCGGTATTTTTTTCGAAGCAGTTCCACTGCATCTATTAATTGCTGAAAAATTGATGTAGCATTCATCACTGATCACATAGCACTCAAGTAAGCTAAAATCGATTCAAAAGCATTCCCATCAGTTTTGATTTTCGGGTCTATTCACAAACATCGGAATAAGAATTTTAATGTGATTACCTTCAATTGGAATTGTCTGAACCAAAACATGGCCAAATATTTCCAACGAAGTCTTACGTTTGGAAAAAAAATTGGACACGAAAAAAATTTTGGTGTGTAAAAATAACGTTTGGAAAAAAATTCTGGCGTGCAAAAAATTTTAGTGTGAAAAAAATACGTTTGAAAAAACATTTTGGTGTGTAAAAATTACGTTTGGAAAAAAATTCAGGCTTGTAAAAAATTTTAGTGTAAAAAAAATACGTTTGAAAAAAATTTTGGCTTGAAAAAAATTTTGGTGTGTAAAAATTACGTTTTGAAAAAAAATTTGGTGTAAAAAATTACTTACGTTTGGAAAAAAATTTGTACTCGAAAAAAATTCGAAAAAATTTTAGTGTAAAAATTACGTTTGAAAAAACATTTTGGTGTGTAAAAATTACGTTTGGAAAAAAATTCAGGCTTGTAAAAAATTTTAGTGTAAAAAAAAATACGTTTGAAAAAACATTTTGGTGTGTAAAAATTACGTTTGGAAAAAAATTCAGGCTTGTAAAAAATTTTAGTGTAAAAAAAATACGTTTGAAAAAAATTTTGGCTTGAAAAAAATTTTGGTGTGTAAAAATTACGTTTTGAAAAAAATTTTGGTGTAAAAAAATTACGTTTGGAAAAAAATTTGTACTCGAAAAAAATTCGAAAAAAATTTTAGTGTAAAAATTACGTTTAGAAAAAAATTTTGGTGTAAAAAAATTACGTTTGGAAAAAAATACGTACTCGAAAAAGATTCGAAAAAAATTTTAGTGTAAAAAAAAATACGTTTGAAAAAACATTTTGGTGTGTAAAAATTACGTTTGGAAAAAAATTCAGGCTTGTAAAAAATTTTAGTGTAAAAAAAATACGTTTGAAAAAAATTTTGGCTTGAAAAAAATTTTGGTGTGTAAAAATTACGTTTTGAAAAAAAATTTGGTGTAAAAAAATTACGTTTGGAAAAAAATTTTGGTGTGTAAAAATTACGTTTGGAAAAAAATTTGTACTCGAAAAAAAAACTTTGACGTGAAAAAAAGAATGAGCCTCCACCAGAGGATTTTCAGAAAACAGACATTCGTCTATTGGTTGGATCCTTCTTGCATATTTCTCAATGGAAAGAAGTTACTCGTGTATAATTTTCTCTTTTCAAGTTATAACTCTTCACCATCGCTAGATGAAAAAAAAATACAGAACGTAAAATGTTTAATTTTTAATTCTCTAAAACTCTTATTTCAATTTTTTTTGATATCTTCACTTTTTGATAACCGGATATAGGTCTGCGGTTTGCGGCATTTGATTCAGTGTGAAATTTTCTATAAAATTGGACCAAAAAAATTTTTTTTTCAAATTTTTCTTAAATTTGTGTGTATTGTTCTTGAAAAACCACATTTTTGCCCCCCCCATTCCCCCAAGCAAACTTTGGAAGCCACGAATGAGCATATTGGTGTATTTTGATGTCTAGAATCAGAATTTGGCCATGAGAACTGAAACACAGAACATTTTTTTTTTGTTGACTTGTGTTATTACTGCAGAGTGGGCGTGTGCAGGTGGAAAAACTATCGACAAGTTTTTTTTTATATGTATGAAAAAAAATATGTCACTGGAACACGTATTTTAAGAGAGTGAATTTTTCAATTCATACGTGCCTGGTTTTTCTTCTATTGGTGGCCTGTAAAATAGAATATGAATAACATGAAATAAGGAAATGAGAAAGGGTTTTGTTTTACACTTAATTTTTCACGGTGTAATAATTGAGAAATATGCAATAGGTATGTAATATATACCTCGAATCCAACTTGTAAGTGTATTGTATACTCATATTCTGCCTTTTGTTGACTGTAGCCGCAAATATGTTCATTCGATATGGTTCTTTTTTTTTCTTCATTTAATTGGATCATCGAGAATGCGGAAGAGTGTATAGGTACTCAAACTTAAGATTGTTGATGTGTGCGAATGTTATCATACATATGTAATGTATGTAGTGTAGTATATGTATGTACATACATACTTACTTTCGAATCGGTTATATTGACTTTTTTTCTTCTTCATTATGCGCATCTTTTCATTTTTTTCGTTAATAAGTACAAGTACATGTATATTGTATATTATATAGATGAAAAGTTTTCAATTAATATTCACCGCGGTATTCTGGTTCACTAATTAGTGTGTGAGGTTTGAGGAGCCACAATTGCGCGGTTACAACTGGCTGAAAAGCTTCTATGTATTGTGGTAACTGGTAAGAGTAAGACGCTATGGTAATGATGCGGTTAAATTGTTTTCGTTGATGGATTCTGTTTGTGAAGAATATCTCAAATGAAATTCTGTGTAGTTGTAATCTTTCAGATAGGTCGTGCTAGAGAGTATTTCTGTGTACACCTCAATGACATGTATTTTTCATATTTCTTCATATCTCTAGCACGATATGCGAACCTACCTATAGGGTGTCCGGTGAGTGGTCTGCTATACTTCATTTTTGGATAAAACCGGGTACCATAAAAAAAAAAGTTATATGAACATGTTGCCTATCTTAAAAATTGAAGGTGTTAATGCTGTTTCAAAACAATCACGAAATAAAAATTTTCAACCATTGGAATGGATACCTTACTTACAAAACTGAACAAATTTTTTTCTCATGATTTATTGCCCAACTTTAAAATTGAAGGGGCTACCAAAAAATTTGTTCAGAAAGAATTCTAAAACAATAAACTAATAAAGGGAATGGATAGTACGTTAAAAACGGAACAAATTTTGTTCTGAAGAATTTTTGTCCAACATCAAAAATGAAGGGGCTACGAGTCATTCAAAATAAATAGGGTTCAAAAAATTTGCAAATTTTCTCAATTTTGAATCACCCGTAGGCCTCATTTTTGATGTTAGGCAAAAAGTCTTCAGAATAAAATTTGTTCAGTTTTCAACGTGCTAGCCATTCCCTTTATTATAAGTTTATTGTTTTAGAATTCTTTACGAACAAATTTTTTGGTAGCTCCTTCAATTTTAAAAATAGGCAAAAAGTTATAAGAAAAAATTGTTCAGTTTTGTAAGTACTATCCATTTCAAAAGTTTAAAAAATTTTATTTCGTGAATTTTTTTAGAATCAATATTTGCCCCTTCAATTTTCAAGATAGGTAACATGTCCATCTAAAGTTTTCTTTTGTAGTACCCGGTTATATCCAAAAATGAAGTATGACAGACCACTTATCGGACACTCTGAAAATGACACTACTCAAGGGAAAGTACATGTGTGAGTCTGGATTATAGAAACCACCCTTAAAATTTGTTTTTGAGTTGACACTGATTTTGGGCTTTTCAGAGGGAGTAGAATCAAGGGGGAACCTCAACTCAAAATCCAATATTTGTAACCACCAAACGTATTCAGAATTAAATTTCCTTTCCAATGAATTGTTTCACGATCATTTTTCTCAACTTTTCATGGCAGAGTGGATCTCTCCCCCTCCCCCTTTTCTCAAAAGTTGAACCCTTGAAAAAAAACATGAACGATTTTTGTTGTATCGGAATTAATTTTGGAGCAAATTTTTTTGGTGGATCCAACTTTTGAGATAAAGGAGAGGGGGAGAGGTCCACTTTGTCAGGAAAAGTTGAGGAAAATGGTCGTGTAACAATTCATTGCAAAGGAAATTTAATTATGAATACTTTTGGTGGTTACAAATTTTCCCGTATCTCCGAAACTTTTCGTTGAAAATGAAGAAAACGTGATTTTGAAGTTTTTTCAAAAAACTTATCATTTCCGAATTTGGCCGGCAGGAGTTGCTCCAAAATGAATTTTGATGAGGAATGAAAATGTACATTAAGTGTTGAGGAACAACTTTTGTTTGAACATTTTTTCATTACGACCCAAAGATTAAGCGGTACACAGTCTACACACGTTTGAAATGTTGGGGGACCCTGGGAAAGGGGGGAGAGGAAAAATGGGCATCCAAGCGAAATTTATTTGTTTTAGTGTCTAGAACAAGAATCAATCATAAAATCAATTTTAACAGGTATCTTGCGCGGAAGCTTTTTTTTTGTACAATTGAGACCTGACTATCGTAAAAGATAGGGGTCAAGGAGCTCATCTTCCCTTCAGGACTGAAATGTTGATAAAAACGAAAAGATTTCTGTTTTGGATGCTCTTTTCTTCAAAAATTTACGCCTTCACTCTGCTAGGGCTCGATGAATTGACTTTTTTTTCAAACTAATATTTGAATTTTGAATATTTCAAAGAGGAAAAAATTTGTCCTTTCCATTGTTCAGGGAACTAGATCCCAATTAAAAAGTAAAAGGGGAGTGCTCTTTAGTCCCTACAAACGTATTTTATGTAAAGAGGTGTGGAAAATTTGTAAAATTGATCTGAAAATTGCGGAACTCAGAGAAAATCATTCTTATTGTGTTTTTTAGAAGGGGTATCAATATAAGATTTCTTTGGAACTTAAAAAGTAGCACGAATTTTTGTTTTTTGATTCCACGAACTCTGTTTATACCTTAACCTCCATTTCATTAATATTAAGTAATTATCAAATTGGTATTTACGTTTTTTTTTTTTTTTTTTTGAATTTAATCTTCAAATACTCGAAAAATCTATTTTATTTGCGTTTACTTAAAGGTCAAAGTGTAAGCATAAGTGGCACTTGAAGAAATTATGCAATTGAAATGCACTATAGGTACGGTACACACACGTAGTATTACAGTCCCGTATTGTAAACAAATAGAATTTTCACGAGTAAATTTCGTAAACTACCATTATAAATATACTTCACACTCTTTATGTACAAATACTTTCATCAGTAGGTACAGTTCAACTCTGTTTTTATGCTAGTTTGTTCATACTTGCCAATATGACCTGATAATATGTCAAACGGATATCTGTCTAGTGTGTCTGTGTACCTAAGTGTTCAAAGTATTTCACGTTACGAAAAATATGGGTACCTTGCTATTATACTTTCTTAAACCTTGAATGCGGATATTACTCGATATTCACGTGCCTACGATTGACGTTACGGAACCATTTATGAGTGTATTGATTGATCTCAGTGTCAGATAGATATGGTACGTGTAAAAGGGGCAAAAAACTGACATTTCGAATTGGTTCAGTTTCAAAAAAAATTGTAATATTTACTATCTTGCTTTCTTTTCAAGTAACGTTTAAGAAATTGCGAATGGAGTACATGAGAAATTTAAGTAGGTACCTACTCGTCGAAAAAAAAATCAAGTTCATGTTTTAATTATTTGATAGATGTATCGATTGTGTTCTTATATACCTAAAATTCACAATTTTTAGAAGTGTATTTCAAAAGTATACATTGTGTGTATAATTTTTAATTAATTTATACCAATGGTTTTCTGTTACACAGGAATGATGTTTGTGGAATGGCTATTTCAGATGAATTACGGGACCCTGATTACGATCGTTTTAGTACCTATACGATAACTAAATGACGACTGATATTGGTCGCGTTGTTTTCTATCTTGGTGAGTAATTTGCCTACCTATAAATTTACGTTAAAATTGTGATCTGTCACAAGAAAATCAGATTGTTGTTTAAAAAGAAATTTGTACGAGAGCGCTGTTTCAAGTTTTGAATGTGAGTGTTGTCCATCAGTGATTTGAAATTAAATAATTTATGGTACACTGCAGTTAGACCTTGGGAATGAAAATTGAACCTTTGGTCAATTAACAATTTTAAAAATCCTGGAAAAATGAGTGGAATTTTCCACGTTTTTCTTTAATGTAAACTTCAAAAAATTGTCACAAATCTTAAAATATGATTGAATCAAGCAGAAAAATGGTATATTCCGAGATTCCTGGGTGAGGTGTTCAAAAATAGCCAGGACAGCAAGCGAAATCTCTACTGGTACTGTATTTGCTTATTGTTCAGAAATATATTGATAAGACATTTCGGGGAAAAAAGGGAGGTGGAGCGTTTTTTACAGTAAGGCCTTATACTTCGCTACATTAGTACGGACATTTTAGCTAAACTAAGGCCCTAACCCCAAAAAAATTAGCAGAAAGGGGAAGTTTCGTGTATAAGTTCAGTAAAGTATGTATTTTAATATTCCCGAACTTCCCTAAAATCGGTGAATATTTTGACCCCCTTTTGGGGGGGGGGGTGATGGGTTCAAATTTTCGTTTTTCGGCTATAACTTTCAAAATTACGTATTTACGAAAAAATAGTTGAAACAAAAATTGTATAGAATAAAAAAACAAACAATTTTGTTATTTACAATTTTTTCCTAGAACAGCATGGGAGGGGGCTAGGGTCTTTAGAAAAAAAATCAATTTTGAAAATTTCCCATCACCAGAAAAAATCACCAAAAATCGGGTTAATCGACTTTTAGGAGCAGTTCTTTTGCATAGTACATCCTATTACTATATAGAATAAGAAAAATGTATAACCGACCCCAGATCTCGAAGTGGGGCGGTGGACCCTCCGAAGAAAAAGTTGCATTTTCCTCTAAGCGTAGCTCAGCTGCACCACTAAAACCTCAGAACACCACTTGTTCGATCATTGGTTCGCTAGATTTTAAATTTACCAGGCTTACCCATGGTTAGGTACTAGATTGAGGTAATGAAAAATTTCCCAACGCTGATTTTTTTCTTTTCGCAATAGCTCACCTCCAAAACCATGTAGAAAAAAAGTAAAATGTTCGTCTTTTAATGCTCTACAACGTTTGTTCGAACCAATTTTTCGAATTTTGCACTGCAGCTGAGCTACGCTTGGAGGAAAATGCAACTTTTTCTTCGGAGGGTCCACCGCCCCACTTTGAGATCTGGGGTCGGTTATACATTTTTCTTATTCTACATAGTAATAGGATGTACTATGCAAAAGAACTGCTCCTAAAAGTCGATTAACCCGATTTTTGATGATTTTTTCTGGTAATGGAAAATTTTCAAAATTGTTTTTTTCTAAAGACCCTAACCCTCTCCCATGCCTTTCTAGGAAAAAATTGTAAATAACAAAATTGTTTGTTTTTTTATTCTCTACAATTTTTGTTTCAACTATTTTTTCGTAAATACGTAATGTTGAAAGTTATAGCCGAAAAACGAAAATTTGAACCCATCACCCCCCAAAAGGGGGTCAAAATATTCACCGATTTTAGGGAAGTTCGGGAATATTAAAATACATACATTACTGAGCTTATGTACGAAACTTTTCCTTCCTGCTAATTTTTTTGGGGGTCAAAACCTAAAATGTCTGCGAAATATTAATTTTTAAGATGATTTTCTCGCCTGGATTTAAAAAAAAAAAAGAATTTTCATTTTTCAGTAGCAACCCTCATCACAAGTGAACAATGTAGATGTTTAGTAGGCGAAATTTTGCAATAAAAGAGTAAATTTGAGTATCCTCTGTATTTCAAAGGCAAAAACAATACTTCTTGAGATTTGCATCAGATTTAGCACAAGAACTTTGATTATTATAGGCATCAATACGACTTATCGAATTATAAATTTTAAAATTAGTCTCATATTGCGTAGTTACTTCGAAAATCGCCCCACTTGGTTTTACTTCCAATACAATGAGATATATAGTACTAGTCCCCAAACCCAATATTCCAGATTTTGATTTTTTATAAGCGCTGAGAATTTTATGCAGACTTAAAACCGCACATCGTTTGCCTTTCAATATAGAATGTCGATTTTCGCTCAAGTATTCATTAATACGAACCACAACAGTGGCTGCTTCTAGTTGAACGTCTGGCTCTTGAACAGATACCGGTTCAATGTTATAATGACATGCGCACAAATGTTCTGTGATGGATGCATTTTCACATGATCTATCCCATGGTATTTTTTTGAATAAAGTGTCACAGCCTGGACACCCAACAGGTTTGGCGATTACTTCACCATAAAGGATATCTTGTAACGTCGCGTATAAATCGTATGGAGTGGATAGACGATTTTTATTTGCCAATAAATTGGCATATTTTTCCGGAAATGTCGATTTAAAAGAAGGCGGAATCCAGAAGTATAAAAAAGGCATCCGTTCTTCCAACCAGCCGATAAAGGTTTCGCGAAATTTACCAAATCGAAAACCGTGATCGCTGAGAAATATCACTATAGTTGAGTTCAGGTAATTTTCTATGTCTTCAAGAAATTTTTTCACTCGATTGTCCATCGCAGTAGCCATATTTAGTTCATCGTGACTGAATGAACCGGTCCAAAATAAATTGAAAAATGGCCGTTGATGAAAACGTTTTGTAAACTCGGTTACATACTGGAAAAAATATTCGGCTACGGGCAGCGTACCCAAACAGTACGGAATGTCAACATCCTAATGAAAAAAAAAAAAAGATGTATGTACATATCTATTATCTACCTCCTTGAGTATTTTTCGACTGAAAAATCTTTCTGGAAAAAATATGGCGTTTAACGCAAAGATATGAATTTTGGAAAATTGTGTTTTAATTGATCAAATAGGTCACCAATATAGGTTATCAGCGATTATAGGTGCTGAGGTTCATATGGACCATTTTTATGGGCTTTTCTCCAACGCTGGAAAATTTCAAAATTTTCTGATGGGTTCAAAACGTCTTGAAACCGCTTTCAATCGATTTAGGAGGTCAAAAATAGGGGATATACCAAATTTCAGTTTTTTTTGTTGATTGGATCGAATTTTCATATTTTGCAGGACGATGAGGTAATTCTAAAATTTCAAAAATTCGCCAAAATTCTAGAAATGCACTTCAGCACCTGAAATTTTGGATATGAGGTCCTTTTATGATTTATCTTTATTTCGGCTCAATATTTTACTTTGAGTTGGGATCCCCCCTTGTAAGGGTGGTTTTAGCATCCAGATTTATCATATGCCTGTAGGCATTCCAAATAAGTTTTCGCGCATTTCTGCATGAAGAGCGTTTCAGTTCATTTCTGAACTTAGGCCTAGGTAAGCACATGAAATACTTACTTCCACTCCCAAAAGTTTCCGTGCACCCATCATATATGGTCTGCTATAATAATCTGTCGGACTATTCATGAATCCGTACTTTTTGTAAGTGAATGTACTATATTGTAAGCTGTCTTCTATGTAAGCGGTAATATAAGAATCATTTTTGAAATTTTTCCATATGAACGGACCATTATCAAACATGCTGTCATTATTCGATGGTGAACAACTTTTCTTAAACTGATCAATATTCATTCCTGTGAGCGCAGCTATAAAATTGGGAAAAGTATTATCTCCTACTTTATTATATCCTTCCAACTCTAGCCATTGTTTATTTTTCAAATATTCCACTGTTTTCGGCATTGTTCTTATTAAGTTCAGTCTGGAAACTGAATCAATTCCGAAAAGCAAAACGCTGTATTTCACCGGATCTGTGGCTTGTCTTGAAAGTGTTTTTTGTTTTTCTACCACCATCGAATGAACATTTTTATAAGATAATTTTTTCGATGAGCAATTGACATAGATGTACTCGACTTGAGGCGGTAAAACTGCTTCCTGTCCGTAACAAACTGGTGCAGAAATTCTGGGGAGAAAATGTAAATTAGTTGAATTTTTTGTTTCCCTTAGGTACCTGGTCATTCGGGAAAATGTCCAGAAATCTTATGGTATTTATTAATTATTCGGATCACGTCAAAAATACTTCGTTCTACTTGTTTCGTATCTTAAATACGTTATTCGTTGAACTTGTAATTTTTTTTCGAATTTCAATGTTGAAATTTTTTTCTGTCAAAATTTTCATTCCTACGATTTTGTGTTTCTTTGCACTCTTTCAAAATTTTTACTCCAAATTTTTTTCTATCTGGACAAAATTCTTATAAATTTCTTCATTATCAAAATTTTTACCCATATTTTTTTCTGTGTTAAATTTTGACACTTACTTTAGAACTTTTTTCAAACTTGAAAAGTTTTTCTTCCTGTCAAGAATCTTGTGTGTGACTATGCATGTAAGTTGTCAGCGCCAGAAATATTTTTCAAGTAAAAATTTAAATAGGTAATAAAAAAATCAACTTTGAAAAAATTGGCGTAAAAAAAGCAAAATTTGGAAAAATCATACCTACTTCGTGAAATTTTCAAGATCATAAAAGTATTACGAGTGAACATTTCGACAGAATGGAAAAAATTCATGTTCGTAAAAAAAATTAAAAATTTGACAGAAAAGAAAAGGATTTTTAAACTTTGAATTGCGATCACCAATGAGGTCTAGCAATATTCAAGATAGAGCATGATGCAGAACAAGTTGAGAAAAGTACATATATTCGACAGAAAAAAGTTAAAGGGGTTTCAGTGTCTAGTGATTTATTTTACGAAAAATTAGTAAATTGTTGAACGACAAAAGAAATGTCTTAATAAATGCTTGGAAATCAACGAAATACATGATTTCATATAAAAAATTAAAAAACCACAACGAATTCCTGAAATCAAAAAACAGGACAAAAAAAATAAAAAATGCCCAAAAAAGCTTTAAGCTCCCCTCTCTCATTCACACACTTCCCCCAAGTCCTATTTTGACCCTATTTTGACAGAAGATTTGACTTGAAAATTTTATTGAGATCCTAATTTCAAAAAGAAAAAAATATGTATACACAATTCATTTTTTAGATTTACTTATCAAGCTTTTACAATTTGTGAGTCGCTCTGTGAAATGGTGACCTATGTCGGAAAAGTGAATTCAGGGCTAGAGCGAAAAATAGTCGACAGGGCGAAAAAAAACGGATTTTCACTTTTTGACGGAATCTTGTTCTACACACTGTACACTACAACCTGGAATAAAAATTACCTCGAAAACGAATTTTTCCCCTGTTAAATAGTTACAAGAATCTGGGAAGAAAAAAGGTAACCTTAGTCGGAAAATGGCTATTCCCCTTTACTAAATGCAGTTTTCCGTTCACCTTGATCAAAGAAACCTTTTTTTTTTTCAAAAAATTGATAATTAATTTTCAGAAAAATGGAAACGTTCAAAAAAAAATCAACAATAATATGGAAAAAAAGTAATGAATTCTACAATCATAATTTTTTTGAAAATAATTTCTGTAAAACTCCACGAATTGAAAAAAGCAAGTGAATTGTATGAAAAAAATGACTCGATTTTTTTGAAAAATTGAAAATAAAAATGAAATTTTTGCAAAATTTAAATAATTTTTGACATTTTGATGAAAGTCCAGAAAAAATTGTTGTTGAAATAAAAGTTAAAAAAAAAAGTAAAATTATCTGGATCAATCAAACATTTTATCGAAATTTAAGCCAGATTTGAAATAGGTACCTAGAACTAGAAAAATCAATTTTTTATTCATTTTTTTGATTTTTTTTGTCCAAAAATTGTGTTTTTTCAACATAAATCAACAAGTTGTCAACAGAAGTTGACGAAAACTTCGGGATTCTTTCAGCTCAATGGAACATCATACCGAAATTTCAGTTACATTGATGAAGTTGAAGTCAAAAAATCGATTTTTTTTTTATTTTAAAATTTTTTGTCCAAAAACTGAGTTTTTTCAACATAAATCAACAAGTTGTCAACAGAAGTTGACGAAACTTTCAGGATTGTTTTATCTGTATCAATGAAACAACATATCAAAATTTCAGCCAGATTAGTGAAGTTGAACTCGAGAAATCGTTTTTTTTTTAAATTTTTTTAATAAAAAAACTTTGAGCTTTATTTTCTTAAAACAGCTTTTTTAAAAAATCAAAACTTTAAAAGCCCATATCTCGGAATGATAAAGGGCTAGAGTCGTGATTTTTTTTCAAAATAATGCTTGACACCTGGTTTCTCATGTAGGGCCAAAAGCAGAAAAATAACTTTTCCGTCATAGGTTACCATTTCACAGAGCGCCTCACATTTATATCTGACCTTATGCCATAATCATTGTGAGGGTACTGAATAACAATGAAATTGAATGATTACTCACGAAACTCTATCGTCGTCATAATCACTGATACGATGATGAATGATATCTCGACTGAATACTGAGTAACAACACTGAACATCACGGCTCGCGACAGAATACTCTCTGAGTGCTGGCGTATGTAATTTGATAGTGTACGTATGACTAGTAGAATTATAAGTAATCTTTGTTAACGTAACATTTGCCAACGGTGATTCCTTGGAGCAATCGCGGGGTTCCCATTTTGTCAAAAATTTTCTTATGGATTCATGATATGGATTCACACGAGGAATTCGACATGATGGACTCGAAACCACATAACCGTGTTCTGAAAAATGCCAATTTTTTGCACATATTTTTTGCTAGCTGGAAATTATGTTAAATAGCTTATATCAACTTTGAAATGAAAAGAGAAAAATGTATACAGCGAAATCAGCGTTGAAAAATTAAAATAAACTATTTATACAAATGATGCTCACCAGTATAATTGTAACCTGAAAAAAAAGAAGCGCTTTCATGGTTTGGAAAATAGTACCAATAAATTATGACTATGATGAAACCCAGGGAACCCAGCAACAACCATATCACTGTTTGCAAAAATAACCGGAAAATTAATTTCATTATTTTATTCAAATTCCTAGGCAATTATTGCGACAATTTCAACATTTATCTATAGTTTGATCCAAAAGAGTTTGCCAAAATGCCCGATTCATACTAGGCGGTTCGGGGTAATGAAGAGGTAGTTATTCTTCACATTGTGCGGTCAATAAAATGTCGTAATTTTTTGAAAGAATAGCCAATGAATATTATTGCTCTATTTTGTTTGTTATTGTTCGTGAGGTCTTGTTGTTTTTGGCAAACAGAAATTTTCGCGCAACGCGGGTTGCAGATTTGTTTGCCGGAAATAGTGGTAAAATCGGGGCGTGGCTTGCAGGGGCGAAGCTAACGTGTAAGCTTGTAAGCTCAGCTTACATGAAAAATTTGAAAAAAGGAAAGAAAAAATTATCTTCATCATACGTCAAATTCCTAATTCAAATTTCAAAACAATTCGCGAAAATAAAAAAAAACACACATTTATAATAACGCTGTCTATCCGTATTTCGCGTTGCGATTCGATCCTAAATTTTAATCACACTTTTTTCAAATGGGGGGCAGGGGGTGAATCATTCTCACAGGTTTACAGTTTCAATTTTTTTATTCCGGTTTCAGTTTCGGTTATCGTTGGAGAAAAAAATAATTTTGCTTCTTTAATTTTTTTTTAGAAAATCGTGAAAATTTATTAATTTCAGAACGAATATTCTAAATTTTTAACCAACAAAAAAATCGAAAAATATTGTAAACAGTTATTTTCTCAGTTCCTTCAAATAAAGGAACAAATTACTGAGAATGTGACAATTTCAGATTGAGAACACCAGATTACGCTGTGTAGTACGAGTGCCAAGATAGAAAATCTCAAAAGTAATATAGAGGTGGAAAGATATACAATTTTTGAGGTATTATGATCGGGAGGAGACCTCTCCTCAAACCTAAAACTGCCATCACATTTTTGAGATGGAATTGCGAACTCATTCCAGGTGTTCTCAAAGTAGTGAAAATTGCATCTCCATCTCCTATTCCATTTCGGCCTCCATCCTCCAGATATTCATAGAAAGGTCTTAGCAGGACGTTTAATTGCTCAAATTACTCGTATTTGACCTCTCTTGAAATACTAATCAGCAACTCTCCCCGCCTCGTGGTTTTCATCCAGTCAGGGGTTTCCAAAGTTGAAAGTTTGAAAATTCTGTCCTATATGAAGTGAAAAAGAAAATTTCAAACAAATTTCCCCTCGTTGGTAATAATTATGCAATTAAAACATAGTTCAAATGAAAAAGTTGCAGAATTTTATGAGGATTTCAAATATGTATCAGTTTTTGTTCTAGCTTTGATATTAGGAGCTGAGCAATCGCGCAACTAACTTGACTAGTAGAATTATAAGTAACCTTTGTTAACGAAACATTTGCTAACGCTGCGCTTAGTTTGGAGCAATCGCGGGGTCTCCATTTTTTCACAAATTTTCTTATAGATTCATGATATGGATTCACACGAGGAATTCGACATGATGGACTCCAAACCGCATAGCCGTGTTCTGTAAATTTGTGAATTTTTTGCACATATTTTTTGCTAGATGGAAACTGTAAAATAGCTTATAAATAACTTTGAAATGAAAAGAAAAGAATTGTATATCAGCGAAATTAGCGTTGAAAAATGAAAATAAACTACAAATGATGCTCCCCATGAAAAAAAGTTTTGATCACATTTGATCAAAAGTTGATCCAATTTGATCTTACGTGATCAAATTGGATCAAAAGGTACGTCTAATGTTGTATAATTTTGTCAACGGTTTATCACATTATATCTAATTAAACCCTATCGATTTTATCTAAGAACATCAAGTTCTGGTCAATTTTATAAAAATTTATGAAAATTGATAAAGTAATATAAAGTTTGATATAATGTACTCTGATATAATTATGAATAGCTAAATTTTATAAAGTTGTATTATACTTGATGAAATTATATATTTTGGATTTAATTTTTTTCTTCTCTTATTTTATCCAACTTAATACAATTACATATAATTGAATAAAAGTTTATCAATTTTTACTCAATTTTATATAATTTTATAAAAATGGATAAAAGAGAAAAAACAAAAGCTGAAATCAACATACCTAGACCTACACATAATTTTATCAAATCTGATACAAGTTTATAAAAAGTTATTAAAAAATACCTAATTTGATATAGCTATTCATAATTATACACAAGTACACCATATCAAACTTTATATTATTTTATAAGTTTTTATGAATTGTTATATTATTTTATAAATTTTTATAAAATTGACTGAAACTTTATGCACAATTAGATATTTCAAATTTTGCATCACTTTATCAATTTTTATAGATTTTTATATAAATGTATAAAACTTGATTCAATTAGATGAAATCAAATAAAATTTTATCAAATTTTATCAATCTGACCTTAGAATTTTTTTGATTCATTATAGGTGTAAAGTAATTAAGTAAATATTCAATTTTTTTTGTTTTAGTATGCATTAGGTATATCTGCTTCTTATATCTCATAGAACATAATTTGATCAAATTTAATAAAAAAAGGACTTTCAAATTGTAAAAAATTGACAAAGTCTCAGTTTACAGATCGTAATATAATAATAATTATAACTAGGGAACGGAATTTTATGCCCTAAAAAAGTTGAAATATGACCATACAGGGTGGCTCAGTTAAGGTGTGAAATATTAAAACCACGTATTCTGCTTATCATTTGGAGTAAAAAATGTTATATACATGATGGGTCATAAACGCTTCATTACTGAGTTATTCGCCTTTAAAGGGGGCCCAGATTTCACCCAAAATTGGCAATTTTTGCTCTAGCAGTAAAAATTTTCGGGGGTAGGTGGTGGAAAAAGTGAAAGGAGGTCCATAGAAACGTATACCATTTTTTTTTTTTTTTTGGTTCATAAGTAAGGTGTTTTAAAGCAAAACATGTGTTTCTGTACCAGAAAAATGGTCGAACAAGAATAAGAAATCATTTTTTTGAAATTTTATTCACTTTTAGGGGTAGTACTACGTATTCAACACCTATTAACCCAAATTTCTGTTTTTTTTATTTATTGGATGCTGAGTAATCAATTTATAAAATTTCGACCATCCCACAAAATTACAATAAAAATCGAATTTAATGATTTTTCATAATTCCTCATTATTATAAAAAAAAATTCGCCTAAAATTTTTTTCTAAAAAATCAAAAAAATGGAGAGTATCTTAGCATAATTTATTTTGTGGCAACGCTGTAATTAACTTCCGCGTAAGTAACCCCGACGCTCGTCTCGTTAAACGCAACATTTTACGGGCGTCGCGATGCGCAACGTTGCCGAATTTCCAGTTCTTTACTCGGCAATATCTCAGAAAGAAAGCGTTTTGGGCCCATGTTGAATATGACATTTTTGGTTCGTATTGATAAGTAGAATATGAGGTTTCAATATTTCACACCTTAACTGAGCCACCCTGTATAATATGCATTTATGAGGTTCAAAATATGCAAATATATGCCCTTAAAATCTCGAAATATGCAAAATATGCAACATCGAGATGGGTATCCCTGGAAAGGATTTCTCGAGCTTAACTTCATGGTAACATTGGTCACACTTAAAATCATCAAAAATCGTTTAATTTGGTCAAAAACACTTGAATCAAATTATTTTTCATAAAAATTATAACAAAATTACGAATTAAACAGAATTACACCCGATAATTAGGTGCGAGTAAAATGTGAACTTTAAAACATTTGCAATAGAATAAATGCCACAATTCACGGAGGAAAAATTAAAAAAAAAATTCAGTTTTTTTGCAGGATTGCCATTTTTCTACTGAAAAATTGCTAAAAAAAACAAAATTGTGGGGTGGAATTTTTGAATATTGCGAAATATGCAAGAAAACAGTGAAAAATAGCCGAAATATGACAAAATATGCTCTTTCAAGGTCTAAAATATGCAAATTATATGCATTTAAGTTCAAAATATGCAAAATATGCCGTATCAAATTGGGCTCAATTTACAGGAAATTTTTCGATTCGCAAACATTTCGATAATATGCCCCATCATCTTTGACTTAAAAAAACATGCAGTTTCATAAAAATCCGTTCCCTAATTATAACACCTACATCCGTGTAGAACGAGTTAGTGCAGTAACGCAGTAAGTAAGAAAGAAGTTTGAGATGCAGGGGTTGAGAGTTCGCGCCCCACAAGAGCTACATATTTTGTTTTAAATTCAAATTTTTCAGTACTAAAAAGATACTAAAGTTGCAATCCAAACAATTTTGAGCAATTTTATTCAATGAAAAAAATTCATATCTTATTTTATAAAGTTTGATCAAATATCATATTTTATCAAATTTGATCAAATGTCGTATTTTTTGATCAAATTTGATAGGTACATCTGGGGGATCAAATTTGATGAAGAATTTTCAATCTATTTTTGTATAATTTGATCAAAACTTTTTTTCATGGGTCACCAGTATAAAAATTGTGATCTGAAAAACAAGATAAAATACATTGTACGACTATCCTACATACTATATCAGGTGCGCGGTAAGTAACATATGCTGCAACTGCTACTATAGGACTAAGTAGCAATAGTACAAATCCTATCCACAATATCCTGTAAAAATAATAGTTTTCGCTGTGAGTAATCATCGTTGAAAATTTCTTTCAAGTGCCTAAGCATTTATTTAGTATCAGTGAAAGTTTTCATCACTCACGAATTAAGAACGGAGGAAGAACAACAGTAAGGTTTACGGGTTATACCATAACAACAAGAATCTCCATCTGATGTTAGATTTAAACTTGAAATGTTTGCGAGTACTATATTCTGAAATACTGATGGGCAGTGATATGTGAAAAATATACTGACATTACTGACATTGGTCTTTGGAATTTGGTTCACATAATCTATCGCGTCAATTTCATCCTGGCCGAATGTGAAAAAGTTACATCTCGTAGCATTATAGGAATCTATGAATTCTGTAAAACCAAACATACCCATACGTATTTAATGATATAGGTAAGGTACTTTAGAAAGATAAATAGACACTAGGTACGGTGGCCTGCTATGTAATATGTACTAAACTCCGATGTGCAAAAAATTAAAATGTCCCATAAGAACATTGCTACTTTTTTTGAACTCTCAATGTAAAAAGTTGATCTAATTTAGTTGCAAATTGTATGAATTCAATAAATATGAAGTTCTTCAATGGATACGATTTAAAAAGAAACGACACATATTCGGATGAATCAAGGTTAGTTATTTGGCGGATAAACGACGTAAAACAGAGACACAGATATAGATAATCGAGTAGATAATATTTTTTGAGAGCTAATTTTTTATGTTTGACTGCCTATTGTATCTTGGCTTGGAAGTTGAGAGATGTGAAATGAAAATAGTAATAACATAGTAAATGAAAATTTAATACGGAACTGTTATTTTCACTCTACACTCAAAACTGCTAAGATATTGGCCCGGCAATGTTTTTGGATCCAAATTCCATTACATGTATGACGGTTTCTCAAAAGATTCTCTCATACAAACATGAAAGATGAAGCGATTTACTCACTTTCATACTCTTCTTGTACTGTAATATTAGGAACAACCGTTGATAAAGTAAAGTTCATAATGAATGTAAAAACAATTAACATCAAAAATGTAACAACCATTGTGTCACTTATCACAGGTCGTGTCTAATTTAAATCCTTTTTTTCACTTTCCTAAAGCAAAATCGATGTTTATAATGGCGCTTCTTAACAAAATTTTCAAGATGGTCCATGGGGGAGGGCGGCTATATCAATGTAAAGTTTCGGCGATATTGACGGTTTTAAGGGTCTGCTTGGGCCTGTCTATTCTCACACGGAATGAACAACAAAATGTAAATCGTTCGCTCGAATCGCAACTTTGCAACCTGTCTCGTAAAATGAAGCTCCGTCACGCCAGCCCCCCCCCCATTTGGGGGAGGGGGGTGAAAATGGTGTCAATCGTTTGTGCTTCGTTTGTGCACGTTTGTGCACGCAATTTTTTCGTTTGTGCTCCCCCCCTTCATACCGTAATAAAAAATGGGTTTGGGGGGGCTGGCGTGACGCAGCCCCCCCCCAGTAGAGCAAATGAGCCCAAAATGGTGTCAATCGTTTGTGCTTCGTTTGTGCACGTTTGTGCACGCAATTTTTTCGTTTGTGCTCACCTCCTTCTGGGGGTCAAAATGGAGGGGGCTGGCGTGACGCAGCCCCCCCCAGTTGAGCAAATGAGCTCAAAATGGTGTCAATCGTTTGTGCTTCGTTTGTGCACGTTTGTGCACGCAATTTTTTCGTTTGTGCTCACCCCCTTCTGGGGGTCAAAATGGTGGGGGCTGGCGTGACGCACCCCCTCCACTTTGAGCAAATGAGCTGAAAATGGTGTCAATCGTTTGTGCTTCGTTTGTGCACGTTTGTGCACGAAAATTTTTCGTTTCTGCTCCCCTCCTTCTTGAGGTGAAAAGGGGTGGGGCTGAAGAGATGATACAGCAGGCGGCCAAATCGAAAGAGTTGGAAAATTGAAATGCATGTCATTCGTTTGTGCTTTTCATGGTGAGGTTTGTGCTCGTAAAAAACTAACCACATTCCCCCATCCCTTATTTTCTACCCGATTTATTGATCCCCCCCTCCATTTTATCCTGTTTGAAAAAGTCCTCATTTTGAAAAGACAGTGCTCATTTCTTTTGGATCGCAGAAGTCAATTTTTTTTAAGGCTTTCTCAACTTACCAATATAACATTCAAATAAATTAATTGAGTTTGAATGAATTCCGAGAGAATTTTTTTATTCTCGCCTGTTTTATGCGTATTGCTACGTAGCTAGGTTACTTACATAAAAATATGTACATACGTCCGTGAATACCGTACTTTCCACCAGTGCGCTGTGGAAAATATAACGCTTGGGTGCGGTGATACTTGGTGGGAAAAAAATGTTGGGATTTTTCCGGAACCCCCCCCCCCTCCGTCCCCCTCATCCCATTTTGGATGCTGGTTGTAGTTCAAAGTCAAAATTACCCCAAAACTGGATTTGGATGCTCTGAATAGCCCTAGAATTTAATTTTCCTTCTTTTCCCTCGAAAAATGTTTGAAATTTTTTTATAAAATAATTTGATTCTTTTTCTTTTTAGTCGCACTTTGTAAAACCCTTGCGCTTTTCCCCCTGGGGGCGAAAAAAATTTGAAAAATAGCTTTTCCGATTCCAAACTTAATAAGGAATCGAATGCCGCAAACTAAAACATTCTATCTTTATTTCCATGCTTTTGGCGTAAATTTTAAGTCGCCGGGTCACTAGGGGTATTTTTAGCGTTTCGTTGCCGCGTGGCCGTAGTGGAATAGTATCAGCTCGGGCGCGCACCATTAATTTTTCAAAATGGGCTTTGAGGGACGGGTTAACATGCATCGATTGGGCTGAAATTTTTTGTACGTCATTTTCTCATGTAGTGACACCATACTAGGAGAGGGGGGGGGGGGGGGGGGGGGTTCCGGAAAAATCCCAACATTTTTTTCCCACCAAGTATCACCGCACCCAAGCGTTATATTTTCCACGGCGCACTGGTGGAAAGTACGGTATTCACGGACGTATGTACATATTTTTATGTAAGTAACCTAGCTACGTAGCAATACGCATAAAACAGGCGAGAATAAAAAAATTCTCTCGGAATTCATTCAAACTCAATTAATTTATTTGAATGTTATATTGGTAAGTTGAGAAAGCCTTAAAAAAAATTGACTTCTGCGATCCAAAAGAAATGAGCACTGTCTTTTCAAAATGAGGACTTTTTCAAACAGGATAAAATGGAGGGGGGGATCAATAAATCGGGTAGAAAATAAGGGATGGGGGAATGTGGTTAGTTTTTTACGAGCACAAACCTCACCATGAAAAGCACAAACGAATGACATGCATTTCAATTTTCCAACTCTTTCGATTTGGCCGCCTGCTGTATCATCTCTTCAGCCCCACCCCTTTTCACCTCAAGAAGGAGGGGAGCAGAAACGAAAAATTTTCGTGCACAAACGTGCACAAACGAAGCACAAACGATTGACACCATTTTCAGCTCATTTGCTCAAAGTGGAGGGGGTGCGTCACGCCAGCCCCCACCATTTTGACCCCCAGAAGGGGGTGAGCACAAACGAAAAAATTGCGTGCACAAACGTGCACAAACGAAGCACAAACGATTGACACCATTTTGAGCTCATTTGCTCAACTGGGGGGGGGCTGCGTCACGCCAGCCCCCTCCATTTTGACCCCCAGAAGGAGGTGAGCACAAACGAAAAAATTGCGTGCACAAACGTGCACAAACGAAGCACAAACGATTGACACCATTTTGGGCTCATTTGCTCTACTGGGGGGGGCTGCGTCACGCCAGCCCCCCAAACCCATTTTTTATTACGGTATGAAGGGGGGGAGCACAAACGAAAAAATTGCGTGCACAAACGTGCACAAACGAAGCACAAACGATTGACACCATTTTCACCCCCTCCCCCAAATGGGGGGGGCTGGCGTGACGGAGCCGTAAAATGAAGAGCTTGCTAAAAAATCGATCAACATTTTAGCTTTTGATTTGAAAATTTGAAACAGAAATCAACATTTTTTCAACCCAAAATTTTTTTTCCGATTCTCAAATAGTTTCAATTCTTAATTTCCTTTTCTCCAGATATTTTTCTTTTTCAACTCTACAAATTTCCCCTCAAAATATTTTTCAACTCTAAAATTTTTTCATCTAGAATAAAAGTTTTACCAACTCTGAAATTTTTTCCTCCATTTTTTTCAGGTAGGTATAAACATTTTTCAACTCCGCCATTTTTTCCAAAAATTCTTAATTTCACTTTTCAAGTTAAGAAATTTTTTCTCAAATTTTTTTGCTCTCGAAATTATTTGTCATAGTTCAATATTTACAGCATTTGAAATTTTTTTCTCAAAATTCTATTTATTTAGCTCAGATGTTTTTCTCAAATTATTTTCAGCGGTGAAATTTTTAAAATAGAAAAACTTGGGTTGAAAAACATTTTAAGAAATTTAATGCGAGAAAAAATCGAGAGAATGTCAAGTTTTTAAAAATTTTAAGATCAAAAAATAGGATTATACAGTTGATAATTTAGATAAATATTAGTAAAATGAGAAAATTTTAATGAAAATCGAAGAAATTGAAAAAAAATCTTGGAGCTGAAAAAAATTTCGAGGAAGAAAGTTTAGTGAGGGGAAAAATTTATTGGAGTTGAAAAAATTGATATTATGAGAAAAAAATCAAAATTTTGAGAAAAGGTGTATACAGTTAACAGCTGAGATGATCAATGTTGCGGTGAAGATGACGAATAATAAATAAACGAGATCCCACATAGTTCGGTAATTTCGTTGTTCATTCCGTGTGAGAATAGACAGACCCGTATTGTCTATTCACTTTGAGAAGGCAACCTCTTAAAGCGTCAAATTTCTCTTTGCTAACCAGTAAAATTTATTTTCAATCATTTTTTTTTTCGAAATTCAAGGCACTTCTACACCACAGGCAATCGTGGCGTTTCCAAATTTTGTTCAAAAATTTCATTGTCATGAGAAATAGTATACAAGACAAAAAATTCGAAACAAGAATAAAGAAAAGTTACGCTGAAGTAGGTACATATTTTTTCATTATTATTTAAGATCTTCAATCAATAAAAATATAAAATTGTCAGGATTGTTATCAAGTGCAGAGATACCTTTAGTTTAGAAAGAAAATTTTACTGAAAATGAATATAGTTGGTTAGCAAAGAGAAATTTGAAGCTTTAAGAGGTTGCCTTCTCAAAATGAATCATGAAATGAATATTTTTTTCAAAAGTGACATTTTTAGTGTTTCGAATTCAGGGAATCAAGCTGCATCGATTTAAAAAAAAAAGTAAAAAAAAATTCTTTAAACCTTAATGCAGACGATTTTAAAATCTGCTAAGTCCATAAGCGCAATGTAAATTTTGTTACGTTTTTTGGCTCTCATGTAAAAAATTCAATTTGGCACTGAGACGGTTTCAACATTAGCGGGACGCATAGCTTGTTATCAGTGGAAAAATTCAAGATCGTGATATCTTAAGCATTATTGAATAAAATGTTCTGAAAATTTAATATGTGCTTTGGATCAACATTATCTTTTGAGGGGCTTTTGAGATATTTTCAAAATTTCTCTTCTATTTTTGAAAAAAAAGAAATTTTTGGATCAAATTGGACAAACAACAACAAATTTTTTTGTCCAAAGTAGTCTAGACCCATTTTCTACCTCACAAATCGTTTTGAAGAGCTTTCAAACCGATCTGAAGCCTCCAGAAAATTCACCAATTTTTTCGGGGGGGGGAGGAGGAAAGAGGTTAGACTAACAAATGACCTCATTTTTTAGACTCCGAGAAAATTCAAGTTGCCACCACTGAAGACGTAAAATGAAAATGACAGGCATCATAGCGTGGTTACTTTTTAGTAACTTGGTTACTTTTTTCGAGACAAGTTACTTTTGGTTACTATTTCCACTTCAAAAGTTACTTTGGTTACTTTACCTCTAAAAGTTACTTTTTTCCAAAATTTCTCAAAAAATTTACCTTTTTTTCACAATTTTTCTCTAAAAATTGATTTTTTCAAGCGTAAAGTGTCTGATTAGTTTCGGTTTAGTCGAATTTTGGAGACTTTTTTGTTTAAAAAAATTTCGCCCTCGCTCCGCTCGGGCAGTACATTGATACATCTATTTCTTGAATACACTATCATTCCCTAAATTTGAATCGGTCAAAATTGGTGTATTTTCATTCTCTTGGTTAAGTATAGTGAAATAATTTTCATCAAAAACTATAGATTTTCACCCGTATTTCAGTCAAAACTCCAATCAATTTCCAATTTGTCAAATAAAAATCAGTAATTTTGATTAATATTTCAATGAAAAGTCACTGATTTTCATATAAATTTACAGGGTAGGTGGGCTAGATACTCACTTTTTTTTACTGAATTTTGACACACCCTCATTTTTTTCAAATTCTTCCCCGCCCTTGCATAATGTCTGATTAAGTCCCGGAGTCGAGCAGATTCAATCCAAGCTCAATAAAAAAATGAAATTTTACCTCAAAAGTGTTCAGAGAAGTGCATTTTATTACTCTTCAAAAATAATTTTTCTCATTTCTTACATTAGAATATAACTTTCTAAATCTACATCAATCAAGTTTTATAAAAACTCTGCCTTTTTGAACCAATAAAATAATTTTCATTGATATTGCAGTCAAAAGTCGTTGATTTCTTAGTCGATTTTCAATTAACCAGAAAAAAATCAGTAATTTTGACTAAACGATCAATGCGAATCACTGATTTTCATTTATATTCAT
Source organism: Pseudococcus viburni (assembly GCA_033439095.1). Classification (NCBI taxonomy): domain Eukaryota; kingdom Metazoa; phylum Arthropoda; class Insecta; order Hemiptera; family Pseudococcidae; genus Pseudococcus; species Pseudococcus viburni. The sequence continues at coordinate 116,105 of JAVBJF010000493.1, read as the reverse complement.
CTCACTGATTCAGATTTAGAGAATTCTTGCAATTTTTCAGTTTTTCTTCGCTTGTATCTGTATTACATTTTTTCATCTGTCCACTAAAATTAACCTGAATTTACGAACACTACTGTAAAAATAGATTTTAAAGTTTGTTACGAATTTTTACCCCCCCCCCCTCACTCCATTTTTCTCCAATTCTCAGCCCCTCCCTTACATAATTTCTGGGAGCGCTTATAAGTTATAATAATTGCATTAAGTACATACATGTTTTTTTTTTTTACAAATTTTACCATTAAAAATTGAGTTTTTGGTTACTTTTTGGTAATACATTGGTTACTTTTTTTCCCAAATTGGGTTACTAAAGTTACTTTTTTCCCACCAAATTTCACTATGATGCCTGAAATGACAATCGAGTGGCGAATTGGTGATTTTTTTTCTCAACCCTCCCCCTCCCCCCATCTGACTTTCATCCATAGAGATAGGTACTTGTTATGTTGATACTTGTAATATAATTCGCGGTTTCTCCTCTTACATTAACGTTAGATCTATACTCGTATGCAAACCTATCTGTGGTATGTGTAAGTAACGGTGGCGTTGGCGCGATTTATGTGTATGTTTTCAGTTTCGCGTATGCTTAAAAATTTGATGTACACGCGAACATAAGTATATTTTATATATTGTAGGTACATATACCTATTTGGTGAAAGTACTCTACTCACACGTACATAACGTACCGGTAACAATAATTCGAAAGACTCGACCGCTTGCAGAGACGATCTAAAAATTCGAAAGATTAACAGTTCATTATGATGTCGAAGCGACCTTGGTTGTTGGACATGATCGCATGTAAAGGGCGACGCTGCGTTTGTTTTACGCACAGTTGCAGTGAAAGTTCAATAGATTGCGACAGATGAGTGAATTTCTCGTATACATAAGTAGAAGTACTCAGATAGGTGTAAATATATGAATAATCATCGTCTGCGTACGAACACTTTCGATTTAGGTAATCCTAGTAGGCAGCTAGGTACGTGGGTAGGTATTTGAATGAATCGGGTCATTTAACTCGACCAAGTATAGTGATTATCATGCCATCAAGTTCATGTGCAGAAAAAAAGGACCAGGGTACCTAGATATTTATTTATATGCACTTAGGTTTTAATGAGCAATACCTATATTTATTTGAAATTTAAATCATAATGAAGAATTGAAAATCATTATTCGTTGCATTCGTCAATTGAAAGTAAAAAGCTTGCGGCCGCGAATTACTGAAGCGATTACCAGTACATGCTACATACCTATATGTATTATGGGAATATTTCACACGATAGGTGAACGCACCATGCATTTGTCTATTTGAAATTGAAACAATGCTTTCGTGTTATATACGACCTGTGTACGACGAGCTCGAAAAACTGTTAACTTATTAGGTAAAGTAATGACCTATGGTAAACATAAAACAATGGCGAGTCTAGTCTCGATCCGCCACGAGAATGAAATTTTTTATTTTTAAACATATTTTGGAAGTAGTATGAGTCATGGGATTATATAAGGTTTGAAAATCCGTAGCCAGTACTACGCGGTCACTGTGTCATTGAAAATGCATTTTATTGTATGAGAATCCTATAAACAGTGTTTCTGACGTTGCAACTTACTTGTATCTCGATACCAGGTACTTACTAATCCTGTAAAAAAAATTAGGTGCTAAAAGGTTTCCGTTTCTCCTTAAAGTATAAAATGGGATTATTTCATATGACGAACAATACCAAACGATTGATTCAAGGTGAACTGGATTTATAGCTGTACGGATTGCAAGTGGAAGTCGAATCACACTAGCTACTAATTATTTTTGCAAGAAATAGGATTTCGACAGTCCAAGTTTTTTCCAATTCCATTTTTTTAAAAATTTTATCTAATTCAATAATTTTTTAACTTTGTTTCAATTTTATTGGGTAAAATTTTTTCTGAAAAACATGGTTGAAATTTTTTAAAAATGCGAATAAGTTGGAAAAAACTTGAAGGAATCGAAGTTGGAAAACATTTCAATATTAGGTAATATTTTTTCAGATTTTTTTTTCAACTTTATGTTTTTTTTAATTTCTTCCAGCTCGAAAAATTTTTTCAACTTTGTGATTTTCAAAATTTCTCTCAACTCGATAATTGGAAGAAATTTGAAAAAATAAAAAAATCAGAGTGGGAAAAATGTTGAGAAAATTGAAATCCAAAAAAATTTACTTTTGAGAAAATTTTTAAATTGGATAGGTACGATTTAAAAAAAAAAAATCTAGAATGATTGAAATTGAAAAATTTGAATTTAGGTCGTCGAAATTCCATTTCTGTTAAAAATAACTAGGAGCTAGTCGAATCTATTGATTGGGAAGTCCACGATTCGCTTGGATTCGTGAAAACGGGACTGTGTGATGCTTTCGGTAATGCTGTATCGTGGCAAAGCGTTAAAAAGAGATCATTTTTCATATCTCGAATACCCATGTTCTCACTCAAAATATTGACAAGGTGTCCATTCTCTGAAAAACCGGGAAAAGTCGGGAAATTTTGGAATTTTCTCTGGAATTTTTCGAAAAACCAAAAAAAAAGATAAATTATTTAGAAAAGTGTTTCTTTTCTTATTTTATTATAAATTTTTCAAAAGATTTCGCCCTTATTATTATATCTCTTATCTGATTTTTTTATTCATCATTTTTTAAAATTGATAGGTATTCAAAATGCATGTCTTTGTCCATTAAATTACGAATTATTCAAAAAAAAAAAATTACCTCGCTACACTCAGGGTAATTTACACTCTTTCTTTCTACAGAATTTATCTAAAATCCCAAGTTTTTTTGAAACTTGTTTTTTAATGAGCTGTGATGAGAAAAGAATGCCATGATGCCCTTGACCACGATGTTGAAAAAAATGGGATTTTGAAGATCTTTTTTCACAGAAATTTTCGAACTCGCTTCCCTCGTGCTCAACACGTTTATATTTCCATCAAATGATTTATATTTTACCTCCTTACTGACTTTTTTATTTATTGTTACCTACGAACAAAAAAATTGCAAAGGGTTGCGTGAATTTATAAATTTGAGGCAGTTGTTTTTCTTTTTTTTTTTGGGGGGGGGGGGGGGAGGGGTATAAAATTATGAAGAAATTTTTGGATTTTCAGCCCATTCGCTTGATGTTCTAGAAACCCTGGTATAATTTATTTCATTTTTCAAAACTTAATTTTGCGTTGGAATACTTAGTTTTTCCTTTTTATTTGAATTTTTTTCTGTAGGTACTGAATAAATTCGAATTTTCACATTTTTGTGGTGAGGGAGAGCTGGGTGGGCTCAAAAATTTTTAGAATTGAATTTAAATCTTTTTTTTGGTCTGAAGAGGTGCATCTAAAGATCTCGTAAAAAGTATGTAGTGATTTTGAAAAAAAAATTGGTAGGCCTCCATGCATTTTATATGTATTATTCACCCCCCCCCCTCTCCCCTCCTTGGTTTACGAACATCATATTTAAAAGGTCTGGAAAATTTTGAACAATTGGTCTGGAAAACCTGGAAAAGTCAGGAAAAATCATTTCTGAAATATACTGGACACCCTGATTGAGCTATTTCAATTTAAATTATAAAATAACACGGGTTTCGAAAATTTTCAAAGCCTTGAACTTTAATGACTCGAAAGTTTGAGTAAGTTGGTTGTTTCCCCAAAGCTCTAAAATTTCAAAAAAAATTCAATGTAGCACCCTGAAGAAGATTTTTGTCTACGTGTGGGCCTGGATACAGAAACCACCATTAGGGTTAAAAATTGATTTTTGAGATCACAAAAACTTCATTTCTCACAAAAACTCATTTCTTTGACCTCCTCCCCCCTCCCATAAAAACCACTGCTCGAAATACAAAATTGTAATAACGATTTAATTTAATCAATCATCAATCTTGATGAGAGCCGAGTCGGACCTTTCTGCAATAATTTTCCAGACCCCTTTTTCTACATCTCTCCCCTCCCTTTCCCCCTCAATATTTTTACTTATTTTTTTGTTCGAAATTGACTTGGTATCTTTGAAGGAGTAGATGGTGGTTTCTGCGACTTTCTCACGTTTGAAAGTTAAACAGACGTAGAAAACTTTAAAAAAATATAAAGTCCAAAGCATGAAAAAATTTAGAAACTTAATTGAGAAGTTCTTCAAAAATATATTCATGATTTTAAATTTCTTCCTTTAAAAGAAAAACTTTTGCACGTAGACGTCGTTTCTTAATTTTTGCAAAAATCACTATTTTTCAACGTTTTCCAAAAAATTTGAAAGACCCCTTCCTCAACTCAATTTCGCTTTAAAATTTTTTTGCACAACATCGGTTGGAAATTCTCTCTCTTCTCGAAAAATGAGGACTCAAAGTTATTACCATTAACCTTTTTTTTGCTGAATATCAGTATGATAGAGAAACAAAGTGATGTATTCATCAAAATGTTCCAATTTTCGCTTTATTATTGGAAACAAATTCACTGTACGTACTTGCTGAATGCTTATATCATACAAACAATGAGGAAATTCATCTAAAGAAGTTCCACGTCGCAGTTTTTCATTACTTGCGGCTTAATCATTTCGCGTCCCAGGTTCTCGATTCTATCGATATCTCAACATCGAGGTAATTAGCCTGACAAAGATTTACGCACCTGTCGAAGCCTCTGTGGAAATACCTGTATAAGTAATTTAAATTTTTAACGATGATCGGCGGTTTATTGGCGCACTGCGCCGTACAGTATGACCTTGATAAGAACACAGAAAAACTTCTATTGGTTATCGCGAATCGTGGGATTCTGATTCTGTTGAAGGAATATACATTTTTTTGCAATTTATTTCCATAGATAAATATGTACATGAAAATGAAAGTCTGCCTACTTAAGTATGACTGCGATCTCGGTATGCATGAATATAATAAATATACCGCAGTGGAAACGTGGAGGATGTCTTTTTATTTCATATGGATTCGAGGTTGTGCTTGCGGTACACGAAACAACTTCGAGTCAAGAAATTGGATCATCGGCCGGTTTTCGAGTATTTTTTGCTGTCAAATATAAAGAAAATATGTCACTCAGATATGCGATGGTTCAATCTTTCGCATACCAAGAAATCGTGTATGATTTTTTTTATATATAAGACATTATAAATCTGCCGAGTATTACACGCGTTAGCAAAAATGCGTAATATTTCGAATTTTTGCCTAGATATTTTCGTATATTTTGTATCAATTTCGATATAATTATTTGTATAGATACAAATAATTATAGATATCAACTTTGATGAAAAAAAAAAATGAACAAGATGCACATGGGTTTAGACTTGAAAGAGATGGGGTTCCCTTTTTTACGACGAGTCTTTTCAGAATCACTTTGTCATTTTTTCGAAAATGACCCTACTTTGAGATGATCCTATACCCTGTCCCTCCTCGGGGTAGTGGCTCAAATTTTTTTGGGAGGTCATCCGCTCAAAACACACTATCCTCGCCAATTTTCGTCAAAATCCGGAATAAGATGTTGAAAAAACAATGACATGATGTACTGAAGTGCCTCCTCAGCCTCCTCAGTTGAAAATGTCTTGTTAAAAGCCCAATAAATGAGTAACTGTCTTTTCCATTTTTAACATGATTTTTCGTTAAAATTTTTCTTCTGACTTTTTTTGGGCAGTAAATATACATATGTTATTTTACCTAGGTTAAGTAAGTAATCTTACATTTTAAAATTTTTTGCAAACAATCGTGCTATTTTTTGAATTTTATTCACTTAAGCCCCATTTTTTTCTAGGTCCTTCCCCCCTCCTCCTCCGAGAAAATACTTGAATATTCAGTACGCTTTTGTATACATATACATCAGACAGACGTCATAATGTGTTTCTACAAAAGTAACAACACATTTTTTGTGATCGCTTCTTCAAAATTTTAGAGAATTTATAAATCTTCATCATCATTCATCAATTTCTCGGTATTGCGACGTTGCCATTTTTAGGTATATCTGTTATGAATTAGGTCAGTTTCACGTTCGGATTTTTGTGGTATAAAAATATGGGAAATATTCGATTCACGGAACAAGCCGATTCATAATTTTCTACATTGAAAAAATAAGTATATCTACATTGAAGCTATGCGATCGCATTAGTAGGTATACTTATTTTGCGGTCTGGTGGTGTTGGTATGTCGGTAAATTCTTTTTAAAAAAAACAACGACTGGATACTACAGTTATAATAACTTCTCGTTTACTATTGCAGAACAATAACAATTGTCGAGTTTGAATGATTTTTTTCAAGACACTTGAGAAAAGTTGGAGATGATCACCGTGTATGCAGGACCAGTGGCGTGGGGGGGGGTCCAGCCCCTCCTCCCACGAGGTCAAAAATTTACGTGAAAAATGCTTTTTTGGAGCATTTAAAGTCAAATTTTCTCCCTTCTGGAATTCAGAGTCTCCATACCTACTTTGCATCCTTTAAAAAAAAGCTTCCGATGCTATTGTTTGAATTTGTTAGGTATTGTTTTTGGTTTTCAAGGTCAAAATAATCAGTATGGAAATTGTTTGTTCCAAAATTACATTTTCATCAGTCTTTTTCCTAAATATTCAATGCCAATCGCGTAAGAACTTTATTACACCTGTGAGACTCCTTATTAATATTTATAAAAATGATTCAAATTTGAATTTAGTGTTTTTATAGTGAAAGAAAATTTAGTAGGAGGGGAGGGGAGTTGAATTCTAAATTTCTCAAAAAAGTTTGAAAGTTCAGACCCCCTCACCCCATGAGAATTTCCTGGCTACGCCATTGTGCAGGACACATAAGTTACCTATTTGGTCTTCAAAGGTCTTTACAACAGTGAATTAGGATAAATAAAGATGTTTTCATGGCTGGGGTTTTCCATAGATAACTTCTGATAAATTTTTATTAACAGTGATCAAAAATAAGAGCAATAACAACGCATGATTGAATCATTAGTCAAGTCCCAATTGTACATTCGCACGGGATTCCTTTTAAAATTGATTTTATGACTGATTTTTGTTCTTGACACTAAAACAAATAAATTTCGCTTCTATACTTTTTCCCCTCCTCTCCCCTTTCCCAGGGTCCACCCCTCCAACATTTCAAAGGCGTGCACCGCCTAATCTATGGGTATTAAAATAAAACATGTGTTGAGAAAATTTCAAAGTCACGTTTTCTTCATTTTCAACGAAAAGTTTCAGAGATACGACAAAATTTGTAACTACCAAAAGTATTCAAAATTAAATTTATTTTCCTATGAGCTATATCGCGACCATTTTCCCCAATTTTTCCTGATATGGTGAACTTTTTCCTCTCTCCCTCGTGTTAAAAGTTGGACCTACGGAAAAAAATTCCTCCAAAATGAATTCCGATGATAACCATTGTACATTAATAGTCTACATTCCAAGAGGCAAAAAGTGCTCTAGAAATCGAAATCAGTGTTTTTTCACTGGACAAAAAAATCAGTTGGTTTATTGTAGGTATGGGTCCCATAGTCCTAAAAAAACGAATTTTGGATTTTTGTCCCGGCACAATACGGAGCTGAGGCCTGAAAACCCCTTTTTTCTCAATTTTTAAATTTGACTTTGGACAAAACATTTTTTCACATTCTGGTAGCAGACACTCTCCTGACTCCAAATATATGTCACATCTCTTGGGTCACGGGCACAATGGGGTGCTGGGCCCCCAAATGTGCGATTTTTTGCCAAATTCGATCATTTTTGGTACAATAATGCCTCTGTAGGCGTTATGCGGTATGCTGGACAAAAAAAAATCAAACGTAATGTTTTCTTGGGTTCATTCCGCGTCCAACGAGCCAAAGTTTGAGAAAAACTGTGGGCACAATAGGTCGTGGTGGAATTTCAAAATTTTGAAAACACACGATTTTCTCCCTCTTTGATTAAAAATAAGTCATGAAAAAAATCCGAAACTTGGGTTGCGACGTATCAAAATGGGTTAACATTTCACGAGGAGAACGAAATTATTGATTAAAATTAAATTTGAGCAATTTTAACCCATTTTGAGCCCCAAATTGGGTCAATTTTTGAGTATTTTCAAAGGATTGACATGTGACCTTTGAAAGTGAGGTAGAATTTCGCCAGAAATTCAACAAAATCATCCAAATTTTTTTTTAGCAACTTTTGAGAATTTTGAGCCTTAAATTGAGTCAATTTTTGATCAATTTCAAAAAATTGGCATGTGACCTATGAAAGTGGGGTATAATTTCGCCAGAAATTCAAAAATACCATTCCATTTTTTTTGAGCAACTTTTGAGAATTTTGAGCCTTAAATTGAATCAATTTTTAATTAATTTCAAAAAAATGACATGTGACCTACGAAAAAGGGATAAAATTTTGCCCAAGGTTTTAAAATGTAATCCAAAACTTTTTAAAACAATTTTCATGTTTGAGTAATTTCAAGCGCAAAATATTTCATTGTAATGCCAAAAAATGAACAATCCAAACTAATAAAAACGAAAATAGGAAATTCAGATCAATTACATTCAGTTGAAAAAATAAGCGGGTTTAATTTCATTCAGAAAATTATTCGATTTTGATTTTTTTTTTCTCTATGAAATTTTAATCCATTGATAGGTCTATCTAAAAATCTACTAAATCAAAGACTTAAAATTGTCAAAAGATGCTCAAAAAAAATTTGGATGGTATTTTTGAAGACAATGTGGTAGAGATGTTACAGGAGGAAACACCTCCGATTGATCAATCGGTGGTTTTGTAAAAACCTCCTGAAAACCTCCGACGATTAGGTAGTTTTTTTTGGGAAATGATTGATAACGAAACTACCGATTCATTTTTCAAATTACCGATTATTTTCAATTTTTTCGAGAAAATATGGAAAATGAGCAAAAACCGCACATTTTTTTAGGTCAAAATCCCATTTTTTTCTAAATTTTCTTCAAAATTTTCAGTGTCCTATTTTTCAAATTGTTGTCCAATTTAGCCCCAAAAAACGTAAAAATCCTCTAAAATTTCCTAAAATTCAAGTAATGCCCCCTCCATCCCAAATGGTACTCCAAATCTCCGCCTACTTTCTTCATAAAAACATCTGAAAATTTCAATAAAAATGGGACACTAAATGTAATTTGAAGTAATAGTAGTTCAATTTTTGCGTTTTTATTTTTTTTTTCAGAATCAGGTTATGAGTGACGTCTTTTTAAAAACACATTTTTAAAAAAAAACCTATACTGACTCTTCTAAAAACTACCGATTGATCAATCGGTAGTTTCTAGAACAGGAGGGTCGGAGGGAAAACCTCCGATTAGGTACTCATAATCAATCGTACATTTCCTCCATAAGAGGAACAAAATCAGGAAGTTTAAAATCTATACAATATGGAACGAGGAACGATTCTTTTCTAAATTACAACAAAAAAAAAAGGAGTTAGGTTTCAGAATTTTTGGGTCACTATTAGTTACTTTTCAATTTTATCTCTTTGAAATTTTGTTTACAGTAGCTGTTTTTTCACCCCAAAATATACTGACTCTGTGGTTGAATGTTATTTTTCCCTTCAAAAATAAGTCTACGTAGTACGTATTACTCATACATCCGTACAAGAGAATTTAAAATCATATCTGCAGTTCTGCACAGTAGTTCTACCAACAGCATAAGTATACGAAAGATTCGGTGGAAAACTGGTTTACAGAAACGCTTACTGTTGTCAAACGGTTTCCTGTTGCTGTTGTTGAATTATTTTGTGTCTTTTTTCATTCGTTGCGTCGCGTCGTTCGTGTTAAACGCTTAGCAACCAGTTAACGTAATAAGAATAATACCTATCTGTTCGTATCAATGTACGACGATACACGTCGTATGCTTACGTATTCGAGTCGACAATTACTGGAACACCGAGCAGTGCATTGGTCGCGAAACATATTACATCATCGGCTGGGAAATTTGGTTGAACGCTTTAGTTTGCCGCTGTTAATTTACACAAATTCTCACGTCGATTCGCTATTATATGTATCTCCGTGTACGAAGAGAGGTATTACAAAATCGTAACATTAACTTGGATATTTTACTATCTATGTGACGAGTTCTCTCGATGCTTATTAATGTAAAAGGCATGCAGCAGACACGATCCGACCCAACTCGTTTTCTAATTGGTACCTAACTGGAAAATATTTTTATCGAGTTTGAAATTCAATTTAAAACAATATTTGATGACCCCATGACCGTGAATGAGAATTAAAAGATGGGTACATTTATCTACCTACCAACGTAAAATTAAAAGCTTAAGTACCTACGACTCTACGTACCTATTAGTCAGGTCTCAATCGTACATCGGCACGTTAAAATTGATTTTATGATTGATTCTGGTCCTGGACACTAAAACAAAGAAATTAAGCCCGTATGCCCTTTTTTCCCCTCCCCCTTTCCCCAGGGTCCACCCTCCAACATTTCAAATGTGTGTATCGCCTTATCTATGAGTTGTAATAAAAAAATTTTCGAGCAAAAGTTGTTCCTCGGCACCTAATGTACATTTTCATTTCTCATCAAAATCCATTTTGGGGCAACTCCTGCCCCCCAAATTTAGAAACAAAACATGTTTTTGAGAAAATCTTAAAATCACGTTTTCCTTATTTTAAACGAAAAGTTTCAGAGATACGAGAAAATTTGTAATAACAAAAAGTATTCAGAATTGAATTTCCTTTCCAATGAGCTCTATCACGACAATTTCCCCAACTTTTCCCGACACAGTGAACCTCTCCCCCTTCCTCGTTTTCACAAAATTTGGACCCACAAACAAAATTTGCTCCAAAATGAATTCCGACAATAAATGAAATTATGTTTCAGATATCGAAAAACAAGAATCGTTCAATTTTTTTTCGTGGGTCCAACATTTGAGATAAGGGGGAGGGGGAGAGATCCACCCTGTCGAAAAAAGTTGACGAAAATGGTCGCGATAAAGCTCATTGGAAAGGAAACTCAATTCTGAATACTTTTTGTGGTTACAAAGTTTGTCGTATCTCCGAAACTTTTCCTTTAAAATGAAGAAAACGTGATTATGAAGTTGGATGAAAACTGTTTTATTTTCAAATTTGGGGGGCAGGAGTTGCTCCAAAATGGATTTTGATGAGAAATGAAAATGTACATTAGGTGCTGAGGAACAACTTTTGTTTGAAAATTTTTTCATTACAACCCATAGATAAGGCGATACACACGTTTGAAATGTTGGGGGTGGACCCTGGGGAAAGGGGGAGGGGAAAAAGGGCATACGGGCTTAATTTCTTTGTTTTAGTGTCCAGAACAAGAATCAATCATAAAATCAATTTTAACAAAAATTTCGCGCGGAAGCCTTTTTTTGTACGATTGAGACCTGACTAAGTATATGTTGAAGTCTTTGAAATCAAATTTATTTATACTTTTTTAATGATTTTACTGTTTATAAAGTTGAGATTTTTTTTGATTCGATGGTTTTTAACCAAGATGATATTTTTATGTTCGCAGGATTGTCGATCGCCTTATTGATTCACTATGCAGAATGTAAAGGAGAACTGCCAGACGCCAACCAGCCACAGAACGTCGAAAATCCAAAGCTGACGAAACCGATCGCAGCTGACGACACTCCTCATGATACCAAAGTTCCTATTAAAATCGTACCCGACGCAATCGCCGGTGAGAAGGTCAACACTACCTCGACGACATTCGTATCACTGGCGAATGCGGAAGGCGACAATGGATCGGTGCAGAAAAGTGTCATATACGGCGATGAACCATCGACCTCGCACGCTGACATTTTCATTTCGACGAAAGCCTCCAAATTCACCGTCGCCGATCGCCGATCAGACGATAAAGGGATTGAAGAAGTCAAAAAGAAACTTTCAGATATAAAACAGAAAGCGAAAAAGAATCAGGAATCGGAACAAGCCCCAGCCGCAGCAGAAGCCGAAGACTCCGAACAAAGTAAATTACCTACCGATGAACCGGAAGAAGAAGAAGAACCTGTAACGAAGCTGGAAAAACCGGTCATATTGTCATCCAGGGGTAAACTGAGGTTTCAGTTCGATAATTCCATCACCGAAAGCATCAAAGCGACCGGAGCTGCGGATAATGGATTGGAAAGCGGGACTCGGAGCGCGGACGATGTCATAAACAAGTTACCATTAGTTAAGTCTAACGATACGACCGCCCCGAAATCGGATTTCCTTCTGACGTCCAGCTCGGCCACTGATACAGATATAAGTAAAATTAACGCCACTAGATCAGCCAAAAGCTCGTTCCATTATCAAGGAGGTGACGGGTATACGTTCGAGAATCAATTCGCTATCGATACCGATCGCGAAGACTCTTCTAAATTCGATGACCGCGTATCCACATATCCGATCAACGACCCTGGTAATAACATAGATCGTGTCAGGAACTTCAACGAGAATAGCGCCAACGTTAAGCTGAAGAACATTGTGAGGAAACCTCAAGGATTTGTGCTGACCACAGAATCTTCAGCCGAAGCAGAATTGGTCCGCAAGACGGTGACTAGATTTGGAGCATCTACTACATCTAAACGACGATCTACTGAGAGTCCGCCAACGGTATCTAAACCTGAACCAACGGTTACAGAGCCCAGTTCAACGACCGTTGGTAAAAATGAAATTATCAGGAAGCCTTCGATGAAACCGAGCTCTAGTTATTCCAGTAGAAGAAGGGTTCAGCCTTCAACCACCGCCACAAATGATAATTATTCTTTGCCAACGACATCCACAGCTTGGGCATTGGCTTCGCTTAAAACTCCAGCCAGTGTGAAGACTCAAAAACGTCCGAGTAGCGAGGTGACCAAAAAGAATGTTGTCGAGGTATTACCAGCTCCGCCTAGGCCAGTCTATACCACTACAATGAAACCGTTCAAGAATTGGTCTGTCAAATTGCAAAAGACCACGACTGAATCTGCTACAGGTATGCGCATAATTTTGAGATTAATCATTGTATGTACTTAGACCTACCTAACTTAACCTTGAAAAAAAAGTCGGTAAAAGGGTAATAAATAAATAAATAAATAAGCGCACCCAGGGGGGGGGAGCTCAAGCTCCCTCTCCCTTAAGCTCAGGCAGGAAATTTTTTATTACAAAAAAGTGATTTTTTTGCTCTTGAAACATGATTTTTCAAAAAAATTTCGTCTTGGCTTCGCTCGGGCAGTATTTTAGTTCTTTTTTGAAAATTGATGATTTTTCGGTCAAAAATTACTGATTTCTCAATCAATTACCAGTTTGTCAGAAAAAAATTAATAGGTAAGGTACTTAATTTTCACTGAAAGATCAGTGAAAAAGAACTGAAATTTCGTAATTTTTTAATTTAACTTGGCCCAAATTAAATAAGGTAAATTTGCTGTGAGACCAACAAAAGGTATTCAGTGTATTAAATGTGGGTTTTTTTTACCATGCCATTTTTGGTTTTTCGTTTCTTTTGATTTATGGGATTCAAACTTCTAAATACAGCAATCATTGCCTCATTCTTTTAGATCTCTTCTTTCAGCTGCTGTAAACCAGGACTGGCGGAACAGAACATCGTTTCGTTCTGTTTCCAGGGTGTCCACCTTCTCAAAAATTCAAAAGTTTGGAAAATTCGAGGAATTTTGAAAGTCTGAAAAAATCAGGAAATTTTGAAAGTTTCGCTGGAATTTTTTGTAAAAAATCTATCTGAAAAGTGTTTTCCTTTCCATTCATCATACATTTTTAGCCCTCGCTCTGCTCGGACCAAATTCTTCCATTCCTTTATAGATGTCACTTTTTCTATTTGGCATTCATTATCCATATTGATAAAAAAATTTATATTTGAATGCTTGTCTTCATCCAGCAAATTATGAATTTTCAAAAAAAATTACCTTCTCTGCGCTTGGGCATAATAGAGCCATACAAAAGTACCCAACATTTTCGATTTTGAGCTATATACGTCTAAACAAAAGTCATATTTTTAACTAAAGATTACTTGTGAAATGTTTTTCAACGTGCTCTTTTTTTGGTTCTCAGATGTACTCTTTCAAAAAAAAATTGTCTTTGTTTCGATCGAGCTGGACAAATTGACTAGCATGTTTATTTACAATTGGAATGAAAAATAGAATAAAAAAGTTGAATATTTTGTTTCAAAAAATAAAATTTTTTCAAGTATTAGTCCTCGGTCCCAGTGGCATCGCGTCGTCAGAATCGAAAATTGGGAGAGGGCACAAAAGGGGCCGTGTGTTGAACAACTTTTTCTTCTTTTTCGAAGTGGAAAAGGGGGACTGACTTTTTTCACTTGCTAAAAATGGCGAGGGGATAAAAAGGAAGCCTTCTTCTGCACTTTCGTCGCAGATAGATCAAAATTGTAATTTGGTAACGCCCGAGTAAAGATTTGAAAAAATTGGATTTTTAATGCCCTAAAAAGACATTTTTTCATGTTTTAATGCTTTGAAAATCCCTATCTGATGTAAGTGTAATGAAAATTTATAAATGCAACGATTTTTTCGGGGGGGGGGGGCAGAACTTTTTTCGGGGCCTGCCTGCCCCCCTCTGACGACGCCTCTGCTCGTCCTCACGCCGCTGGGAAATATAGGACTAATATAGTAGTATTCTCAGAACGAATAGAAAAGGACATTTTTTGTTTTTTTTCAACGTATTGATTTTTCTACATTTTTACCGAAAAATCTCATAAATTTTTTTTTCAAAAATCTTGATAAATGTCTGAAGTCAAAAAATTTACAAAAAAAATTGTGCGCTTCATCGTTACGATTTCCAAATTCTATACTTACTTGATATGAATCTTAATTTTAGAAAATTCTTTTAAAAAAATACATTAAAACCATTGAGAGAGAAAAAAAATGACATAAATAATTTCACCTCCATCATGAAGCTAAAAGTGGCGTCGAATCGGAAAATTTTCACTTAAGGAGATGTAGAATCCCAATTTGTACCTTTCAAGTATTATGAGGGCTTCTGTATAGCAAGTTAGGTGGGGATTATGGGCCAAAAACAGCGTTTTTTTTTCAAAATTCACCCAATTTTGGTGGCCGATAACGTCTACCCACATAATGCTAGGGCCGCTTAAATTTTTTGAGGGACACTTTAACTGAAAGTGAATTATTTTTTTAATGAGTTTGTTCAAAACCCAGATTATGTTTTTTTTATCCATTGTAATAAATATAAATAAAAAGTTACGAATAAAAATGTCCACACCTGAGCGAGCGTTTTCCCAAAAGAAAACTTATCTTGAAAACCCGTTATTTTTACCTACTTACTCTCAACTTTGAGTGTACTCAATACAAGTGAACAGTGACGTACCGATAGGGGGGGAGGGGGGAAAATTTTTTACTTGTGAGTTGGGAAAATTGAACATTTCAACACATCAGTTGGGAAAATTGGACAGAGTTGGGATTAATTTTTTTGATGAAAAATAATAAATAAAATAGTTATTTCAAAAGTTGGAAATCAACAAAATTTTCACTTGTTCCAACTCAAAATTGGTAATTTTCCCAACTCGAAAATGGTAAATTTCCCAACTCAAAATTGGTAATTTTCCCAACTCAAAATTGGTTATTTTTCCAACTCAAAATTGGTCGTTCTCCCAAGTGATGAGTAAAAATGTCAGTTGGGACGATTAGTATCTATTTTTTTAATGAAAAATGAATAAATAAAATGGTTACCTATTTTAACAGTCGGAAATCAACAAAATTTTTACTTTTTAGTTGGGAAAATTAGTCATTTTCCCAACCTTTTCCAACTGAAAATTGATCATTTTCCCAACCTTTTCCAACTGAAAATTGATCATTTTCCCAGCGAAGAATTATTAAACCGTTGTAATAAATGTTTTTTTGGAAAAAAAATTATTAATTACCTTGCAATTTAAAAATTTTCACTCGTCAACCAAAAAAATTTTATAGTTGTAAGTACTTACTTGTAATTTAAAAGAGATTTTTTCGCACTTTTCTTCAAAATTATTCCAATTAATTTCATTGTTCTTATTCTCCTTAAAACTTATTTTTGATATTTGAAAATCCATTTTTTCAAAAGCTTCGGCCTCGATATATTTCTGCTTTAATCATTTCAAAGTAGAAACAGTCGATTTTTCATTAAAGTTTATTTTTCCAAAACATTATTTTATTGCACATTCAATTTGAGGTTTTCTAAAATTTTCACCCTCGCTTCGCTCGGGCCAAATCCATCTCCCTATTCTTTACATTGGAATTACAAAATTTTATTGATATAAAATTATAAATTTTCTTCGAAACTCCACCCTTTCTTCGCTAAAGGCAAATAAACTATTTCGTATGTTTTTTTCAACTACAATGGCATTGCTTGTAGGTTTAAAAAAAATTGTTTGGAGCACCTAACCAATGAAAAATTTATTCAGATTTCTTATCTCAAAAAGGGTCTTATAGTAATGGGTTGTAAAAACTTCAAAAGTTCGCAAAAATGATGAAAACGAGTAAAAAAATCAAAAAACCTCGCGACTTGGGGAAAAATCAGTACCTACATGTAAATTTTAAGAAATCAGTCGGGAAAGTTTTTACACCCCCCTCCGGAATTCTGATATCGGCTATATGTAGTTGGGAATTTTGAGAATTTGAGTTGGGATTTTCACCTCTTCTCCCCCCCCCCCCCCCTGGAAAATGTCTTCGGTACGTCACTGCAAGTGAACCAATATGCAAGTCAATATAGGTACCATGTACGCCTGTGTACTGCGTTTAGTGTCGAAGGTTTTCTCGTATAAAAGTGGCATTCTATATTATAATATAGTTTAAAGTGGACAAGTAAGGTCATTAGTTGTACTTTTGTATCTTTCTATCGCGCCAATATCCTGTGCACCATAATTGGGAAGTAGGAAGTCATTTGTGTGCGGCAAGGTCGCCCATGTTATGAAATTTTAGTTCAAATTCAAATAGTAATCGAACACAAGTCCTAATGTATCAATTTTTTCTCATTTTTCATTAAAATTTGCAATCTAGGCAACACGAACAGAGGCGGCGAAAAAATTCTGGCCCCACGCCCCCCAAAAAAATGTTATATACATAAATTGGATTTTTAAAGCATTAAAACATGAAAAAATGTCTTTTTAGGACATTGAAAATCCAATTTTATCAAAGCTTCGCAATCGCTTCGCTCGGGCATGAACATAATTACAATTCTATGGTCTATCTGAGACAAAAAGGCGGAAAAAGGCTTCCTTTTTACCCCCTCCCCATGTTTAGAAGGTGAAAAAAGTCAGTCTCCCGTTTCCATATCGAAAAAGCAAAAAAAGTTTCCCAACACACGACCCTTTTTGTGCCCCCCCCCCAATTTTTGATTCTGACGACGCCACTGAACACAAAACTATCACTTTCAATTGGGTACCTAACTACCTACCTGTAGTAATGGTAAAGTAGCCGAATATCGATCAGTGCTGTAAATCCGACACCCCCCCCCTTCATTTCGTTGACTAATGACATACTGAACATTACTTTTCCACAGAAAAAACGAATGAGACCAAAACCATAAACCAGAAGTCAAAACTTGCAAAGTTATTGGCCAAAAATGATTTTGAAAAAGTCAAAATGAAAAATTTCAATTTTTTCAAATGTGTTTTCCAGAAAAGTGACGATTTTGATTTCGAACGTGAACAATGAATATTTCTTATTCAAGTTGAAATTTCAAAGAATTTATTCCAACAATCAGTTTCTATGTAAAATTAAAAAAAGCACAAAATGAATTTTACAAAATTTTCTCTGATTGGTCGATCACCTGTGCATTTAATTGGTAGCAAATCTCATAATTTTTCTCATTTTCGTTTTTGTGAATATTTTGCGAATTTTGAATTGTGAATTTGGCTTTATTCGTTCCGTCAGTGTAAATGAAATATGATAACAAGATGATAAATTAATTTCGAACTCTCTCATTTTGAATCAGTGAAATGTCACTGATAAATAGTCAGAATTGCAGCATAGGGAAAATCAGTGAAATTTTTTGATTTTCGGCGAATTTTTACTGATTTTTCAGCAAATTTCACTAATTTTTCAAATAATTTTCACTGATTTTTTAGAAAATTTCACAAATTTTACTGTCTTTTTAGTGAATTTTCACTGATTTTCCAATAATTTTTTTCACTGTTTGCTTTTAGTGAAATGGTTTTCGTTGAATTATTATTGTGATGCAATTCTGACTCTATTCCAGTGATTTTCGATAACTTTCACTGATTTATAAATGAGAGAGAACATTACGGGGCATTCCTCTGGGAGTGGTCGGAATTCGGGACCTAAAATTTGAAATTTTGCAAGTTTCTAACCCAACCGATTCGAATTTGTGGTCGATATATTCGGAGTCGGACAGATTACCCAGTTACCCTCATTGCTAATTGATTATCTGCTTACCTACTTTCATACGTTTGCAACTTTGAATAATCTATTCCTATCTAAACCAAGTATTATACTTTCGTAGTTGGCGGGCTGATTAATGTTTGATTTTATTGTAAGTAGGTAATTGAAAAGTATCTGTAGCTAATGCAATACTTCCGCTTCGCGTTTGAGATTTTTCTATGGTGACGGAAAATTGGAGCAATCGATCGATGTGTCGTCGTTTTATTAACATGTCACTCGATTGATTGACTTTCTCTTCTCTTATATACAGTATATAGGCATGTATAGGTACCTTAGTATGATTTGAATTCGATATACCGCTACGTGGCGTTGAAGTGAACAAAAAATACACTTTTTAGCGCACCGTTATTGGTATTGGTACGTGAACATGGAGGAAAACTAATACGCGATTTTTTTTTCTTTTTCATATTTGCAGATATACCAACAACCATGCGATCATTACCCGAAGTAGATGCGGAAACTCTTTCTCCGATTGCGTTATCTGGACCTGTATTGATGAACATGAGCGACGTAACATCATCGTCACCGCCTAAAGTCGACGTAACCAGCACTAGACAAAGCGAAGAATTAAAAAACGAAACGATGGATATTCATATAGACCTGATGGAAGACTCTCATAAGCCACTCCCTGTACTCGGTATTAATTCTAGTCATATTAAAGACACGGTCGTCGATTCAATGCGTTATAACTACATGGTTGGTAATTCGAGTACGGAGAAAAACGATACGTTTGTTTCGTTAAACGTTCATAAAATCAACCAACACGCCACCAAACTTGATAATATTTTGGATATCGACAACCAAGCCAAAAATGAAATTAAATTCGGATCGAAGCTGTCGTCGACCAAATTCGAATTGCCATTAAATGACGAAGCTCCCAGTATCGAAGTGTCGACTTTGGCCAACCGGAACCCTTCATCGAATTCGAATCGTCATAATGTAGCGCAGGATTTAATAAATGATGTGAAATCGCCGTCCGAAGTGAATGAATTGAAAAATGCCACTGAAGGGCCATCTTCGAGCAGCGAGGTTTTGCGAGCTGAGTACCAAAATACCGAATCGAATACGATTTTTGATCAGATTTTCAAAGTGAAAAAGGAAAAGAACGATGTACCGACGAAGCAAATCAATATTCACGAGGCTAAAAATACCACCACAGAATCATATTTTACCAAAGAAATCGGTATTATGGAGATAGCAACGAAGCATCCGGGTATCGAAGTCGAGCCCAAGCGTCAAAATAATACTCTCGGTGCTTCCACCTTCGATAATGTTTTTGATATCGTGAAGGAAGTGGTCACTGAAGTGTCGCCGATGTATGATATCGATATCGATGATGATAATTCGCCTACCACTATTTCTAATGAGACTGTTTATGCTAATAATAGAGGTTTGTTTGGTTATTTTGCATGATAACTATTTGTTATCGTATTTATACGTACGTATACAGGGCGATCAAGCTCCTTCCATCCAGCAGGCAGGCAACCCATTTTGAGTTCAAGAATTTGTGCTCGATTTGAATAAAATGAACCAGCAGTGTACTCCACAGCGATGTCATTAATATGTCCAACATTTAATGATCAAAGTCAAAAACAAATCATTTGTTTGAGGCTAACGTACCTCAATCATGCAAAAAATATTTCCAATTTTTTATTGGAGGGCATTTTTCAAAAATTTCAACGATATTAATCATGTCATAAGGAGTATAATGCTGGGCCAGTCCAGTGCTGCAAATCCCACTTGCCTACGTTATAATATTTTAAAATTTTGAAAAATCAAAAAATCAATTTTTCATGTGCCGTAACATGGAGTTACTTTGGCTCAATGCAGAAAGTACTGTATTTAGCCTAAAAAGAAAAATGAGACCATTTTGGCACTGGGCTAAAGTTACTCCACAGCGAAATGTCACTCTTTTTCTATAATAAATGTCCAATAGAACATGATTGAAAATGATGGGCAAAGTCCAAAACAAAATCTATTTTTTTCGAAGAGCATAACTCAGCCCCTGCAATTCAGAGGGTAGGCAAACATACATACTTGAACTCGCAATGGATTGCCTATTCATCTAATGGAAGGAACGCAATCAACTTCGGAACACCCTTCATCTTTGACTTCACGCTGTATTTTTTGAAGCGGAAAATGAAAAGTGTGAAATTTAGGGCCATGTAGGGCGTATTTTGAGCAAAATCACAAGTCCCAAGGTCAAAAAATGAATCAATTGGCATGGAATGAGTCGAAATGAAAATTTACAAAAAAAAAGTGCAACGATTTTTTTCCAAGTCTCACATTTTCTTCTTTGCAAAAAGGTATAGATGATGGGGATACATGTTTTCTCTTTCTTTTTTTTTCAAAATTAGCAAACTAGTGCATAAGCGCACCCAAGAAGGACTTAAGGGACACGAGCCCCCTCTTAAGCTCGACAAGGAGATTTTTTAATCATGAAAATGTCAAAAAAAGTATGATTTTCCGAAAAAATTTCGCCCTCGCTTCACTCTGGCAGTATTTTATCAACTATTTCTTGATAATTAGGGTGGATCGAAAAAAAAACATATCTTAGATTTTGACCAAATTTTGTGGGTGGTTTACTTTGAGTGGGAGACTTCACAAAAAATTTTTGAGCTCCCGAGGGGAAATGGGAGGGAAGCAGGAGGTGCTCAAAGTGCACCTCCTTTTGTAAAGAACGCTGTTTTTTGCGTTTTTTAGCCAATCAAAATTTTGTGAGAAGCCTTCGTGGGACTTAAAAGATACGATTTGAGTTTCTACATCTCCCTAAACCATCGCCATTCTTCTCGGATCAAAACTCTGACTACTACCAGGGGGTTGAAAAGTTGCAGATTGCAATATTTCAATAATATGAAATTATTCACTGAGCTGGAATGATTTTTTTTTTTCATCGAGTAAGTGAACAAAAATTTTTTTCAATCACTGAAAGTGAATTCTGAAAAAAGAAATTAAAAAATTTTGTACACCAGTGCAGCCACCAGCAAATCATAAAATTCCAAAATACAGAATTTATATCGACTTTGAATCGATTATTTTTTCGCCTGAAAATATAATGTATTTTTTTTTCAATCACTAAAAGTATATTTCGAAAATTTTTTTCGAAAATTTTGTGTGTCAGTGCAGCCAGTTACCAATCGTGACATGCTACACTATGGAGTTGGCGTTGCCCTCGAATTAATTTTTTTATCGTTTGAAAAATACACAATAATTTTGTTTTCAATCATCAGATATAAAAAATTTAAAATTTTTCTTTGAAAATTTTGTACGTCAGTGCAGCCAGTTGCTAGTTGTGATATTCTGATATTATGAACTTGAATCCATTATTTTTTCGTCAAGTGATTGGACCAATTTTTTTCCCCCAATCAATAGAAGTACGTTTCGAATTTGATGACATCAGAACATCACAATTAGCAACTGGCTGCACTGGAGTTATAAAATTTTCAAAGAAAAATTTTAAATTTTTCATTTCTGATAATTGAAAACAAAATTATTGTGTACTTTTCAAACGATAAAAAAATTAATTCGAGCTCGAGGTCAACGTCAACTCCATAGTGTAGCATGTCACGATTTGTAACTGGCTGCACTGACATACAAAATTTTCGAATTATTTCAGTGATTGAGAAAAAAAAGTACGTTATATTTTCAGGCAAAAAAATAATGAATTCAAAGTCGATATAAATTCTGCATTTTGGAATTTTATGATTTGCTGGTGGCTGCACTGGGTCAGAAATTACCCTAAATGGTGTCTTCTCTAGATGTAAAAACACACCACACAATTTTTTAACCTCCTTTCCCCGCTCTCCCCCTTCCAGCGATACTGCTCTCTATGTATCAAAAATCGAAAGGTTCAGTATATCATTTTTACAAAGTCCAAAGATAAGTCGAACTGATCTTGACGAAAAAATATTTCCAAATGAACACAAGCTTCGATAACACTCTCCCAAGTCTACGACATATCGTGGAAAATCATTCCACGTCCGTCCAAACAGTTTCTGAATTGAGTCCTCCAAATATTATTCACAATGAAATCTATTTAAGTAGACTCACAAAATTGAATATTTTCTCTAAAAATTGGCAGCGTGGAGAAAAAAAGACGCCCATCCCTATTTTCTTAAACCATGAATTTTTCATGTATGTTTCGGCCTAGTACCTATTTTGGCAAAATTCCTAATTAATCATTTTTTCAATTTTTCCACTTAGATAATCGCACGTTACTATCAACTGCCACTACCCCGAAAACGAGAATCTCGACGACGTCAGAGAAACGTATTGAAATCTCATCCACTATTCCAACTCTAAAATTCACTACCAAAACTGAATCCATAGACGATATAATGACTACGACCCGAAGAACGCCACCGAAAAGAATATACAGCACACCTTCTATAATGACCGCCAGACCATCAACAACCATGGAAATGGTGACAGCAACCAGTTTTCAAATGGACGAATTTACAACCCTTAACCCACTCTTCTCATCCACCACAAGAAGGAAGAACACCAAGTTATCTCCTGCTTCGCCCAGAACCCCGCTTAGAATTACTACCGAAGAAGCTACCACTCTGGCATCGACGTCGTCAACGGTTAGAACGACTGAAGAAACCAGAACCAAGTATTTCACGACTACTACCCCTGAACCAATCGAGCCTGTAATAACCATTTCAACTTCGACGTTGAAACCCATTTTACCTTCAAGTACTGAGCAAATAGAGGTGCATACGTTGGATGACAACCATCATGGCATTGTTATTACCGAATCGACGTCTTCAGAGAAATCGCCTCCTTCAGAGATTACCATCATTGAAACTACCTTTAGTCCTTCAAACGATTTACCGACGATGGCTAACTTCAGGCCGAAACTTCCTCCTGAGAGTGTACCCGCATATTTGATGCTGATTTTTAAATCCAGCTTCGCTCATATTTGTCGAACAAAGGCTGCTTTGAAAGAGAACTTATTCCAGTACATAACGGAGCGATCTTCCAGGTTGGTAAAAAGCTCAGTTTTTCCTTGAGATGTTACATTTTCAAATGCCAAGAACAGTTCATAACAATTTTTTGAAAAACCCTCGACCGATTGGGCTGAAAGCTCGAAAGTCTTGCGGTGAAAATTTATTCAGTGTAGATTGGTCGAGGTATGGTGTTTGAAAATGAAACAATAAAGAAATTGTATGGCGCAAAGCATGAAATGATCTTTGTTTTGTTATTGGAGCAGAAGAAAAAATTGAAATTAATTTTCTCTCTAATGTTTTCAGAGTACAATCAAAAGATCAAGTAGTTATGGTGGTGGATCCGGAACAATGCAAAGAACCTGATGACTCCCCTAGACTGATACCTGTTGCTTTGTACCTAGTCGACGACTTGGGCAGTTACGATAAAACACTGATAGATGAAATGCAGGCTGTCCTGGATGTTGATAATTTGAATAACTACACTATACCTGTAAGTATCTGTAGTTTTTCCCTGTAACTTGCCAGCAATGAAATGACAGATTTACCTACACAACACAATTGTATTCCCTTGCTTGACGTGTGCTTGTAATTACCAAAAATGTTGATATTTTTGAAGAAGTTATGCATTTCGATTTATGGTTTTACGTAGGTAATAGAAGTATTCAAAATGTGCACCTGCGAACTATATTTTATGGAAAAAAAATTTCTTACGAGAACCTCCATCCGAATTACTAATTTTCTTCCAGTCAAACTTGAAAAAACTTTTTGAATCTTTTAAAATTGAAATTATTTCAAAATAAAAAATTGGCGATTCAAGTGGCAGATTTTGTGGAAGAAATTTCTTCAAAAAATATGGTCTACACTCATGTCTATTCTCCATTAGGTATTGAAAAAGGTATCAGAGTACCTATTGAAATGAGTACCCCGTCCAGAAATGAAGATAAAAACAAATAAAAGTACCTATGACAAATTTCTCTTCAATACCTTATTACATTTCCTTGGACTCGTATAAGGATGAAATAGCTCCAGACTCCTCGCAATTCGAGTTCCTCATACAAACTACACTCATGCGAATCTGCCATCTCACTACTGACAAACCAAGAATAGTAAACATAGTACATGCTTGTCATTTTTGTTTTTTATGATAAAAAATCCTTATGTTCTAGGTGCATAAAATCGTGTATCAACCAAACTTCATGCCGGACAATTCTAGAGTTATCGCTGCTATGATTATTACCAGTATTGCGGCTGTTTGCTTTGTATTATTGATTTTTCTCATGGTAAGTATCTACTGGTTTTAAATTGAAAATGATTGTATGAGATTTGATGACGGTCAAAATAAAAAGTGCCTATTGTACAAATTTTTGTGATTGTGAACATGATATCGCACCTCCAGGGCAATAACATATCTCAAAATAGATACTTTTTTATTTTTGGTGTAAATTGAAAACCAATTAAAGATAATATGCACGTTTCAGAAAAAAATAAAAAGGTCAATTTTTTTTAGATGTGGTGTTATGGCACTGGAGGTGTGATATGAAATGGACAATGTTTAAAATTGTCCTTGAGGAACTGGGAGATAACAGTAATAAGTAATATCCTTTTAAAAAACACCTCATTTCTCAGTATTAATCACCCATTATAATTAGTTAGGTACCTATTTCATTTTTTGGAGTTTTTTTAAAATTTATTTTTCACTGCATGCTGCATCTAGCTTGTTTTGAAAAAAAAAAACAATGATGAATCTCCTAAGTTTTGGGGTTACCTTTATGTGAAACTATCTGTACTTTTAAAACATTCTAAAAATGAGTTTCATAATGTTTCAGTGTACAATTCGGAATCGCCAGAAATTGAGTTATGGTCAACGATGCACTCCAGTTTCGGTAGACGATTACAACTTGGATAATATTTCAGAATTCAATAACAGTATTAGAAGAAAGGGTCCAATAAGAGCCTCAAAGAGATCCTATGGAAATCCAGCTTTTGATGATCCGGTAAAACAATCAACCTTATTTTAATTACCAGAGACTTGGACATACTTGGCTTTGACTAATTTCATCACTCTTTCATATTGCAGCTTGGGCCTTCAAAAACATTAACGTACAATGGTTTGATAAAAGCTTGCGAAAATCGAATGACTCTGGACGAAGAATTCTCCCAAATACCAGTAATCACAGTTAAACCTGAAGAGCTTCCACCAGGAGCCGAAATCAAAAATAGATACGCCAATATTATACCTTTACCTGAAACTAGAGTTTCGTTGTCTAATACCTGCTCAGATTCTATTCACGACTACATAAACGCTAATTATGTCAAAGTAATAATGATGAAATACAATACCTATTATGTTAGGTTTTCACCAAATTGAATTTTTGACCAAAATGTTAATTATGTTTCTCATTCATACAGGGTTTCAAAGGAGCAGATAAATTTTATATTGCTTGCCAAGCTCCTCTACAAAACACAATCGAAGATTTTTGGAAAATGATTTGGAAAGAGCAGGCCAAAGTTCTTATTATGTTGACAGCACTTTCTGAAAACGGAGTGGTATGTATGAGTTTTTATGAAAAATCATCTTGATTATCTGTATAAAGTCAACCGTGCATTCAAAATTGAAATTTTTGCAGGAAAAATGTGCTGATTACTTACCACCTTCAGAGGTCCTTGATTGTCATAGATTATTCGGCGATTACCAGGTCACTTTGAAAAAACGAGAAGTCAAAGAAAAATATGTTATATCTAGTTTACAATTAAAGGTAAGTAATCTAGATGTATCCCTTGTGGATACAATCATGTGAAAAATCGTGTAATGTTGCCGTTGAAGGCTAGCAATTTTATTAAATTTACTCATTGTGTGATTTCTGATTTTTCACATAAATTGCCCGCTAAGGGATTTATTTTTTTCAATTTTTATAGTTTTTGTTTTGGAAGAGGTATAATTTAAATTAATTCTTTTCTTTTCTCATAATTTTGCAGAATATGGAGACTAATTTATGGCGAGAAGTCACTCACTTGTGGTATACCAGTTGGCCAGCTCAAGGAGTACCGAATGAACAAAGTTCCATAATTGCTTTATTAATCGAAGCGAGAGCTTATATGAGAAATAGTCCCGGACCCCATGTAGTTCACTGTAGTCCTGGTACTGGTCGTACTGGTACCGTGATCGCTTGCGATATTTGTATAAGAGATTATGAATTGACTAGATCAGTAAATATACCATTGACTGTCGCTAAATTACGCAGATGTCGCGCTGGAGCTGTTCAAACCAAAGAACAATATGCTTTCATTTATAAAGTAAGTGGATAATCCTTTTAAAAATATATATGTTACTCATTGTCTAGGCGAAGTTGTCAATGACTAAACAAAAAGTACCTTCCTAAATCTTATTAGCTATTGAATGATGTATGTGTTTCACATGTTCTCTTACATACATATTTTCTTTTCAGTATAGTGCTTGAAAAAAAAAAAGTAGTAATGGTGGGGCACTTTGTGAATTGAAAACGAGGCATGCTGTAAACATTGGTTTTTAAATAAAAATATCTCGGGAAAAGTCTCATATGGTATTAAACATGCTTCAATTGATTTTGTGACATTTTCCCAGAAAATCACATTTTTGCTTCAATTTTTAGGTACCTAAAAATATCAAAAATTTGACAAAAAATTCAATGATTCTTCATCATGTCTTCACTGTTTGCAATATGCCCCATGCATGGGGCAAGATGCAATTTTTATTTTAAATTTGAAAAAAATTTGTAAGGTTGGGGCATAGGTACATCAAAAGAAATTTTCCAGCAGAATGAAAACAAAAGTATTTCAGCTTCAATTTGTTGCAAAAATTCAACGATTTTTGGCCAATTTGAATAGTTTTTGTGGGGCATTGGTCTAGGGTGGTGCATGCCTCGGGTTCCCTTATGCCTAACAACGTGAATACCCACTTTCATTTCATTTCCTAAATTGTCATAATGTTAGTCATAGTTGTCACAGCTGAGCCAATGTTACTAAGAAAATAACATTGGCTAAACCGCTTAGCCACTGACAACCAGCAGTTGACATCATTGACTGTAACATATACATGTAGGTATATTTACCTGGCATTTTAAAATACAGGTGTGTAATAATTTCTTTTTTTGTCACTTTAGGTTTTAGCATTGTATGCTAAAAAACTGAACGGA
The DNA here is from genome assembly GCA_033439095.1 of Pseudococcus viburni. Lineage (NCBI taxonomy): Eukaryota > Metazoa > Arthropoda > Insecta > Hemiptera > Pseudococcidae > Pseudococcus > Pseudococcus viburni. Next base: position 88,663 of record JAVBJF010000493.1, on the reverse strand, counting down.
GGAACACCATTAGAATCTCTGTAATGTTGAATTAAATTGCAGGTACCTATCTGAAGCGGTACCTCATGGCTCTCTTTTTTACCTAATAGGTCGTATAATAGGAGAAATAGGTTATTTTGTTTTGTTATATCTCCGCAAAGCAAATAAGTTATATATTTTAATGCTGTGATATTTATTGTTTTATTTAAATGAATGTTATAATCTTTTTAAATGTATTAAGTATGTATTTTAAAGTGGATGATATAGGCTTAATGCTCGAGTTACTCTTCATGACTTTTCGATCAATTGTCTGTAACTTGTAAAAAAAATGTCAAGAATTTTGATTTTGAATTATTAAGTGATAGGTTACTAAAGAAGTATAGCTTTTCAGGTTGCTCTGACAGAATTTAAGAGTACTGGTGCGAACAAAGTTGTAAGTATTATTTTATTGCGAACATATAAACATAATGTTTCAATTTACCATAATTCTCTTCTCGTTTTATTGTAAAATTATTCACAGTTCCTTGTTTATATTTATATGTATTTTTTTCGCCTATTTATTTATTTAAGTATTATATTGCTCCCCTTCTCTCTTTTTTTCAACGTAGATATTTTTTAAGTTTATAGGGATCTATCAAAAAAATTCAGCTCTGAAAAAAACTCACCTTCAAAAAATTACCAAAAGTCGATCATGATCCGGCTTGCGCAAAAAGTTTGGGGAAATTTTTCATTAATAAATATTGACATTCCTATTGACATTTTGTTAGATTTGAAGGATTTTATCATGTTAAGTGTGAATTGTCAGATGGTAGAAAAGAATTGTACAAATTATGATGGTTGATTCACCCATATTCACTTATCAGCGAGATACCAACAAACCAACATTGTGGACTAAAGTTCTTAGAAATTTTGAAATTTGGAGGGAAAAGGCTCAAATATCTGACATTTCAACAAAACCTCAAGTTATTTGATGTGAAATCATTTTTTAATTTTTTGGAATTGTTTATAGCAAAAAAAATCCTCGTGACATATCTATAATTTAAAAACTTTTACTGTGTAATTTTTTAAATGAAATTTTGCTAAGAATCATTATTTTTTCTCACTAATAATGTGTAAGACTTTTTTCTCTCCATTTTTATCCTCTGTATCAAGATTAAGATTGTGCGTGCTGTTTGCTGTGCTTTTGTTTTTATACTTAATATTGGTGCTTGAAGACAAAAAGCATCGTGATTTTGATTCGCGGACACTTTTTTTTTATCCTTTCAGCTCGAACGACTGTTTGTTTTTATTGTAAATACTCGTACCTACCCATTTCGTTTTTTCTTTTCATTATTTTTTCTTGGTAAGTACATTTTTTAAAATGCAAATTGTCGAAATGTGATCAAGCGTACATATGTTTTTGTTATTCCTGTATTCATTGTTGTCATTTTTATTTCATGTAATATTATATTATTGAGCTATTGTTTTACTAATGTTATTTTTGAATACATGATTATGCATTATTAGAACGAATATTTTATTTGAATACAAATATTTCATCTGTGTTATTTTAGACACTTTATAACATAATTTCAATACCAGCACATCTTCCATCAATCATGTTCAACTTTGCATTAAAATAACATGAAAATTTCAGTAGCGACCATAATTTTTTTTCTGTCTGGCGTGAAAAATTTGATTCTCTTTTTATTGATATGCCTACTCAACATACTTTTAAAGTTTGTTCCGTTTTTACACGTTATTTATCTTCAATTAATTCTAATACTACATCCTAGAAGAGATTGCTTTGGATTTTTTTTCAAAAGTTAAAGAAGGGTGTCGCTAGAAATTTGGGCCTGGAGCTCAAAAGGATGCGGTGAAAATCCCACCCTTCATTTCACATTTACTCCTCCCTATTGAACTCTTAAAAAGTATTTTCAATAAAATATTTTTAAATTGAAAAAATACGATTTTTTGATTTTTATGAAAAATGATTTTCGTAACAGGGGTTTTACTGCAAAACATCTTTGGCGCCCTTTATTCAGGGGTCATTGAAAAATGAAATATGCCTTTTTTCATGTCATTTTTTTTCAATATTCAATACAGAGTTGAAAATAAAAATTGGAATTTTTCTTCGAAATACTTTATATGTAGTTTAAAAATTCAATCTATGAAAAATCAATAGCGTCGATCTTCCATGCTCTTTCCGATTTTCGAAAAAATGTGAGCAATGCATTTTCCTCATTTTCAAATCATGTCATGAACAGAGAGTTGATGGAAAGTCACCGCCTGTGATTTTAAATAGTTAAAATATTCATATTGCATTTTTAGCTAAAGATATCCACATTATGGATATCTTTAGCTAAAAATGAATAAAAAATTATTTTAAATTTGGTTTTTTATTTTTTTTTCAGAAGTTGTCTATAATAATATTATTATTATAGACAAACCAAATTTAAAATAATTTTTTATTCATTTTTTCAGAACTTCTTGAACATGATCACATTTTACTTTCGGGTTTTAGAGTCTGACGACGATGGGTAAATTTGGAGTCAGGGAAGGAGGAGGGGGGAGGAGGTGAATTTTTCAACACTTCAGTTTTAGGTCAAGCATAACTTTGTATAAAAAAGTAGCCAAAGTAGGTACTTACTTCCTGAAAATTTATAATGTTTTTTCTTACGAAAATCTCACTTTAAAGATTTCAAAGTGCAATGTATACTTACAGCATCGTTCAGACTTTGGTAAGATGAAAAAAAAAATGCATATTATGTGAGTTTGAGAATGGATATAATGATACTTCATTTTTGGATATAACGGTACCTACCTATAGGTAGAGGTACCACTGAATAAAAAATCAGATGAAAATGTTGCCTACCTTGACAAATCGAAGGAGCAAACGCGGTTTCCGAAAAAATCATGCAATTTTTTTTAACCATGGAGGAATGGACAGTACTTTGAAAACTGAAAAAATTTTCATTTCAAGACTTTTTGCCTAACATCAGAAATAAAGGGGTTATGCGGATCATTCAAAATTGAGAAAACTTAAAAATTTTTTGAAGCCCACTTATTTTGTATGAGCCATACGGGCCGTATCCCTCATTTTTGATTTCAGGCAAAAAGTCTTCAGAACAAAATTTGTTCAGTTTTCAACGTACTATCCATTCCCTTTATTAATTAATTTTTGTGAAGAATTTTTTTAACATATTTTTTGTAGCCCCTTCAATTTTAAAGTTGAGCAAAAAGTCATTAAGATTTGTCCAGTTTTCAAAGCACCATCCATTCCCATGCTTGAAAAAAGTTTTCACGTGATATTTTCAGAATCAGAATTTGCCCCTTCAATTATCAAGATAGGCAATATGTTTGTCTCAAGGGTTTTTTTAGTGGTATGGTGGTACCTAGCTACCTACTACCTACCCGGTTATATCCAAAAATGAAGGCATTATCGTCCACTCCCTGTACACCCGTACACCCAAAAGTTTTTGGCCTCATCATTGAGAGATCGACATCAAATGGTATTAAATTGTAAGTAAACGATTTCACGAGATATATTTTTGGTGATATTCGGCTTCCAAATGATACGTCAAAAAATGGCTAAGAAATCAGAATCACCAATAACAAGCCATCGAAAGGAAAAATATATTCCTACCTTATACAGGGTGTCCGGTGAGTGGTCTGCCATACTTCATTTTTGGTTATAACATGACCGGGTAATACCACTAAAAAAAGGTGAGATGAACAAGTTGCCTATCTTGAAAATTGAAGGGGCAAATGCTGTTTTTTAAAAAAATCAGGTAATTTTTTTTTCAACTATGGGAATGGATAGTACTATGAAAACTAAATAAATTTTCGTGATTTATGACTTTTTGCATAATTTAGAAATTGAAGGGTTACAAAAAATTTTGTTCAAAAAAGTTCTAAAAAAAATAAACTAATCAAGGGAATGGATAGTATGTTGAAAAATGAACAAATTTTGTTCTACAAATTTTTTATCTAACATCGAAAATGAAGAGACTACGGGTAATTCAAAATAAGTGGGCTTAAAATTTTTTTAATTTTCTCAATTTTGGATGACCTGTAGCTCCTTCATTTTTTATGTTAGGCAAACAGTGTGTTGAACAAAATTTGTTCATTTTTCAACATACTAACCATTTCCTTTATTAGTTTATTTTTTTCAACTTTTTTTGAACAAAATTTTTTGTAGACCCTTCAATTTTTAAGTCATGCAAAAAGTCATATAATGAAAATTTATTTAGTTTTCAAAGTAGGTACTGTACTATCCATTCCCATGATTGAAAAAAATTACGTGATTTCTTAAAAAGCAGCATTTGTCCCTTCAATTTTCAAGATATGCAACTTGTTCAACTAACCTTTTTTTTTTAGTGGTACCCGGTTATATCCAAAAAATGAAGTATGACAGACCACTCGTCGTACACCCTGAAAAAATATTATTTTAGAAAAGCTTTATTTAAAACTTTTTTCTAAATTCAACAATTTTCGACCAAATTTTTAAAAACTACGAAGTTTAGTACACTTTTTAATACTTCTATTTCCCCCCTTTTTAATTACCAGCTGTGACATCAAGACTTGAAAGTCATTGTGTTGATTATTTTTGAAGAAAAATCTCATGTAGGTTTCTATCTACCAATTTTTCCCCCTTTTCAATCTGCAATTGGCCTGGTTTAGGTCTAAAACGATGTAGAAAGAATTCAGATAAAAATGCGAATTCTCAAAATTTGGGAAGGTATTTTAGTGATGTATTAGAAGGAATTTACAGCGGTAACTTGACGTGCTGAATACAAATCTGCTACTAATTTTTTCAAGACAAAAATTTTATTCGTGGAAAATTGAAATTCCCTTGCAGTTACAATGCGTTTTTCATCGTTGGCCACCTGCAGCTGAGCAGCTCTTGCACTTACAGTAAAATCACAATTATTTATCTAAGTAGGTAATTGTGTATGAGTGCTTTGGTAATACACATGTACCTAAGAGTAATAAAATTTCACGAGTACAGTTCTATTCAACAATAGATTATGTACAGATATGGAAGGGGAACACATTTTCTCCCTCCAAATCCAACTTTTAATTAACCTACCGCATTAATAAAAAAATAAAATGTTCATTAGCTACAGGTATGTACCTTGATAGGTATGTAGGTACAATTACTGTTTAATTACGCAATTGAAAAAAAAAATTATCGTCTAGATCAGTAAAAGGGAATATTCCCAAGCGCCGTCCGAGTGTCGACTAGGTAAATTAAATTTTAATCCTGTAAGTATGCCATTGATAAGATGTGTGCCAATAGGTAAAACCGTCAACATCAACATTACAATGTTAATGACCTTCGACGCGAAATGCAGTCTGCCACTGAAATAATGTTTGATCAAAATCAATGAAGAACTTACTACTTCGGAATATTCACGCCACAGAACCTGTTTTACGTGAACGCGCACGATGCCGATGACCAATTGCACATTAAGTTCCTGTTGAACTTACGAGACCTCTGCGGGTTGTTCGAGTTGCCCATCACATTGAACTAGTTGCGTACATTTACCTATAGCTTCTCTTTTCCTAAACTAGGAAAATCTTGCAATCAATAAAATCGCCTCATCGTGGATCGGCCGGATTAGCGAATTGTAATCAGCGTACGTAGAGAAAGGTTCTACATGTCCATGGATATTTTTTGCTTTCAGCTGTTTCTTGAAACCGATATATTTCAATTTTTACAAGCAGATACTTCCTTTCGCTGCCGGTATCATATGTCACTGAAGGTGGAAAAATTCCACCAACACCGTTGGTTTTCGATTCGAAATGTATCAAGATGGTGTTACATTTACAGCATGGAAACAACATGTAAGAGATAATTTCACTACCAAGAGTTTTCAGTTACCTTTGTTTTTAATCGAGTTTAATTAACGAATTGCGTTGTTATTGTGAATTATTAGAAAGTTGGGTAAAGTTTTACCTACCAGGTTTGTAGTCTAATAAATAGTTTCTTATTACGAAAAATTTCGATTTCGATTTCGAATTGATTGATCAGATCGGGTCTCTAGATGAATGTCATTAATTGGGCACGACCTACTGGTGTATGTCACCGGTTCCTGTCGTAGTCGTTTATGTCATGTACCAAATTAGACGAGTTTGGTGATTGATTTGGGTCCTACTTTTGTTTCCGTTTTTCTCAGACTTGCGCCTATTATCTATACATTACGCAAAATAAAAAATACCTGTAAAAACTAAACCGAGAGGTGGATATTTGTTTAATTATGCGTGTGGCTTCAACAGTAGCGTAACTGGACGTCCCTTCTGGGGGGGGTCTGAGATATAGTGGCGTCGGGAGCTTTTTTTGGGAGGGTAAAAATTGGGTATGGAGATTTGGAATACCAGAAGGATTGGGGGGGGGGGGGGGTAAAAGGGAGCCTTTTTTCGCACGTCGTCTTAAATAGATGACATAATTGTGATTCTGATCATGCCCGAGCGAAGCGAGGGCCAAGCTTTGAAAAAATTTGGTTTTTAATGTCCAAAAAAAGACATTTATTCGCGTTTTAATGCTTTGAAAATCCCTACGTGCCTACGTGATGTAATTTGGGAGGAGGAAGTACATTTGATATTTTGTACCCTGGTCGCGATTTCGGGAGTACAACGTACTCCTCTAACTCCATTTTCCGACGCCACAGGTACATTTTTCAACGTTCAATTATCAGTTTTTATTACATAACAAAGAAACGCAAAAGGGAGAGGGTTGTGAAAAACTGACATGAAAAGTTTTCTTACGTTGAATTCAAAAAATTGTTGTGAGAAAATGTTTCAAAAGTAGATAAATTGAGGTGATTTTGATTTTTAATGAAGTTAGGAAAGTAGCAAACTCAGCCCGAGCGAAGCGAGGGCAAAATTTTTTTGTAGAATATACGTTATTGCTATCGAAAAAATATGGTTTTAAGATCACAAACACTTTCGAATAAAAAATTCATTTTTGAAGGGCTTCTGGGGGGGGTTTTGTCCCCAAACCCCCCCCCCGTATTTACGCCACTGGGCTTCAATTTAGAAAAACAATCTACGTGCATTTAGCTCGTGCTCGTCACAATTACCTACCTAAACTTCTACGTAGTAGGGCTTAATTTACCTACTCCAGATACAGATACGCATCGAATGCTCATAATACAGCCCAGACCTGTAGATACGAAAATGCGTATTCAAATTCAATAGATGATTTTGACAGTATTCTTCACACTGATCATGAAAAAAATAGTGAAAGAATTCCAGCACGTCAGGTTTTTTTCACAATTTGAATTTATTCGTAATAAAATTTTTTTACGCTTTTTGATGACTTTTGACATTCGCAGTCAATTTTCTGAGCAAAAGGAAAGGTTCTACAAAAAAAAAATGAATAGAACATAAGCCTTCGAGGTACCTATTTCAATAGAAATCAAAGTTTCAACTTTTAAGTATATTTCATTGAAAATATCTCAAAAACCAAGCTTCTTAGAGAAAACTAATTGAACTCTACTGGTGGAAAATTTTACGCTCTACACTTTATGTTCTATACATTTTTTTCGTAGAACCCTTTCTGTGCTCATAAAATCAACTTTGAAGTGTAAAAAAATTTTCAACAAAAAATCCAAATTGACAGAAAGCATAAGATGATGGAGAAAAACTGAAATTCTATTCCGATACAGTAAGTACTAAAAAGTAGATCAGAATCATTGGCGTGACTGGACCTTCTGAGTAGGGTGTGCCAAAACTTTTCAAATTAAAGAATAGTTTTTCTTAAAACAGTGAGACAATTTGACAAAAATTCACCGATTTATCAAAAATTGAAGAATTTTGGTTCTTTATAACTTGAAAATTTTTTCCAAAACTTCAAACGATTCTCCAAAAACTGAAAAACATTTCTGAATTTGGACCGGATTCACTAAAATTGAAAATTTTTTCGAAATTTGAACAATTTTCTAAAAATTAGTTGAATTCGGAATGAAAATTCATCCCAACTTCACCTCAGCCTCAGAAATAAAAAAAAATCGTGGGATAAATTTTGAATGAAAATTCATCTCAGCCCAGGAAGGTGAAAGAAATGTGGGATGAATTTAGGATGCAAATTCATTACGAATTAATGCCTACAGTTGTCTAAAACTGGGATGATTTTTCCAGATTTTCTTAAAATCAAACAGTTTTCCAGAAATTTAAACAATTTTCCAAATACTGACCCATTTTCCAAAAATTGAAAAATTTTATAAAAATATTTTGAAATTAAATATGATACGTAACTACATCTTGTATTTTGTTCGCCCCTTTGTTCATTCCTTCAATTTCTAAGAAATTTACAATTTTCTCAAAATTTGGATGTTTTCCAAAAATCTTGTAATAATTTTCCATAAGACTGAAAATCTTTCCAAAACTTTCTCTAGTTTTTCAAAAAATTGAGAATTTTCTAAAATTTGAACAAATTTCTTACAATTACGATTGTCCGAAATTGGGACCATTTTCCCATGATTTGGACGATTTTCTAAAAACTCAAAAATTTTACGAAAATATTATAAAATAAATTATTTTTAATAATTTTGTTTATTCTGACCGTTGATGAAAAAAATTAAAAAGGATATTGCCACCAGGACACATTAGCAAATTTTACCAAAAAAATGTCTCCGGAGAGAAACAAATCTAAAAATCTGGGAGAAGTAGGGTGTGCCAAGGCACACCCTACTTCTCCCAGCAGTCACGCCTATGATCAGAATCGATTACGGAGGAAAAAATTATTAAATTGCCGGCCTGTGACAATTCAATTGCTACAAAAAAGAAATGTTGAAAATGTGATTTATTACAAAAAAATCAACCTCCCTCCCCCCAAAAAATGAATAGAACTTGAAGTATAGAGCGTGAAATTTTCCTTCGTTCTAGTCCAATTATTTTTTCCCCCTGGAAGGCTTAGCTTTTGAGATATTTTTAATAAATGATGTAAGTTTAACTTTGAACTTTCGATTAAAATATCTCGATAATAACTACGCTTCCTAATGGAAAGCTACTCCAAAAAATTTCAATTCCTACCCGCGCCCCATCCGAATTACTGAGTCATATTCATTTATATACTCGAAATTCGATATTTTCTATCTCCGAAGGAGTTGATCCAAAAATTTTGCAATTTTTGCAGATTATGTTTTCAAAAATTTTTTCCTGAATTTCCTAGGGTTTCTACGTATAAAATACATTTTTTGGGAGCCCAAAATTGGGTACAACATGACCAAAAAAATAAAATCCACAAAAACCACGTTTTTTGCAGCTTTTTTACTTTTTAATAATACTTAAGTATGGACAAATAAGAAAATAAAAAAACATTTTTAGCCGAGAAAACTTTTATTGGGAAAAACTGTTAATAATGGTCTCCTGAACAATCCCTTGGTATTTTTTTTGGTACAGATTCCACCCTCCCCTCCCCTCCCAAAACGAGGTTTCCCCTCTATTTCCTTTGGGTTTCATTTTATGATAAGAAAAAATCCAGTACTTTTTTGTTCTACACTCAATTTTTAACATTTTTTGCATAAACTTGGTTGGAGAGTTTTTGTACGAGGCTCTATTTTTCACCTTTTTACATTTTTCCAAGTCCAACTTGGTTCCTTTTGTTTTATTTTTATAAGTTTTTGTTTTGTTTTTTGTAGAACATGAAATTAAAAATTTATTTTGCGTAGATACCTATCTAAATCACAAATGAAAAATGTAAGTTGAAGGTTGGACATTATTTTCAATTCTGTGTCCCAAATTGTTTCATTTTAATAAATAAAAAATGGTGGATTTAAAAAACGATATTTTTCTGTTTATTTTCACAATTCAGATTAATACACATGCTCTCAAATCTAGTCAAATCTCGAAAAATCACAGTTCAAATTCAAAATTCAAAATCAAATTTTAAAATCAAATTATTGGTTGTTATCAGTGCATTTCCATCATACTCAAAGCTAAAAAAAAAAAACTGGATCGAAACTGGTCAGTTATTCATTTCGGTTCGGTTTCGGTCCAAGACTATGGACCTTTAATTTCGGTCCAGTTTCGGTCCTTTGACTGAATTTCTTTTCGTTCCGGACCAGGCAATCACGGACCAGGATATTGCGGTTTTTAGCGGTTCTTGTTTCAGACCATGTTTCGGATCATTTCGGACCGCCATTTCTGGTTTTCAGAAAATACATCTTGCTTGATCGGCCTGGCAATGGAAAATGTAGCTCCCAATTTTTGGGCCTCCAAAAAAAGATGTATGTTATACCTAAGAATGTACAAAATTTTGGAGAGAAAAAAATTTCGTGATTCCCTCTGTCCCCCCTCCCTTTTTTTAAAAGCAAATTATCGAAATATTCTCATCCTGGAACACCCTGGAAAATTTAGGAAAATTTTTTTGAAACAATTTTCAGATTTCAGTATTTTTGGATCAAGAGTTAGAAAATATTGAATTTCGATTAGGCATGGTCCAGTAACTCGGATGGGGGTGGGAGTACGGGGGTTAAAAATTTTTTGTGGGGTTTTACATCAATACTAACAATTGGGGTGATTTTTGTCCCGATCGATTCAAAGACAGGAAAAAATGCTCAATCAAATTATGAAAAATCCTGACGTGATGGAGAAAATCTGAATTCATATTCAAACTCAGTATTAAAAAATAGATCAGAACCATAGGTCAGTATTTGATTTCGCAGAAAAAAAATCGAAATAACGCTGGCCTGTGTAATACTTAAGTACCTACCTTTGATTTATTGCAATTTCAATCAACTCAATAATTCGAATATCTTGCCAATACCACGTTAAGAAGAAAGTAATGATACCTACTACGTACATCATTCATTTAGAAAATAGGAAAGATTTAATTGAAAAATTAAACCTCTTTCACCACTGGCGTGATAATATACATCTGCAAACTTACATTACGTTGGCTAGATTATATAGGTAGGTACTTCTGTTAAGCATGCCGCTGTATTAAAAATCTTACCTACCATAAATAGGCGACTTTTATTATAACACGTCGTCGTATGAAAATTCACTTTTTCTTTTAATTTCGATCGATTATTATTACGACAATTACAAAATTTTAAATAATGTATTTGTGTGCGTAAAACTAGATTTCTTTTGCATTTATAGAAAATTCTATTACTGGAATACACTTCCGTAAAATACAAATCACGTTCTGAGACCGAAAACTGCCAGTCACGGATCAAATTCTTATACGTAGTTCTACGAACAGACGCCGCTTATTACGATTATCAAACTACCGGAGAATGTATAGGTATAGTTTTGTTATTAAATAATACGAATGGGCCACGCGCGTGAAACTGCTGATGATGACGTCCGTTCATTTTTTTTTCGAATAGGTACATGGGTAAAATGTATGTTCTTCAATTTGGAATCAATTAGTGATCGTTCAGTTACGTAACCGACGATCGAGAGAGATGCGATTATGAAGTAAATTGGAGCATGTCCTTACATCTAAAAAAAAACACAATTTCCATTTTAGGTATTGAAATTCTGTCGTATTTTCCCATCGGATAAATAATTACGGAGTGTTTATTTTGCCGGTGCCAATTATCAGAAGAATTTGTGACATTGAAGTGAAAACGATTGTTTCGATTCTCGAATTCCAAGAATTGTTATGAGAAAGGTGAACGGTATCAGCTGATCAAGCTGCCGCACCTCCCTGGGGTTAAGAGAGACGCCTGGGCATAAAATGCCACTCCATCCTTGCGAGGCCCTAGGGGATCAAGTCCCGATACGATATACAGAACTGGCGTCCTGTACAGAGCGCCCCCCTGTGTATCTTACCTCTACGCGTAAGCAACGAGAATAAGACACAGCTAACAGATGTACGGACCGAAGCCACGTACCGAAACTGGCTACCGCCTGCAGATACGCATACCTGCCTAGTTACGTCCGCTTTACGGCTAAGCTACGGCGCAACTGTCTGAGCGGATGGTTCGTGCCTCGAACGTAGGCAAGCTACGTTCGAGCGATCACGTGACCTATCGGCTCGACTCGGCGTTCAACCTCCCCTCCCTACGGCGGGGAACGGACGGGCCATGTCCCCTATGACACATGCCCCCTCGAGCTTGCAGCTGGCAGGACCAAGCTACTGCCCGGGGGAAGCACGAGCACATACGGGACCACAACCCACCCGGACCCCTGCCCCCTCGGGTTTACCGTAGGAAAGTAGGTGTCTGCCGGTCGAGCGAGTCTCGTAATCGCTGGAACTCTTCCGTTCTCAGATCAGTTTTCTTGATTTTACAGAGTACTGTTCATAGCGAAACGTTAAGAACCTCCATGTAATCTGTTTGAAAAATTCGAAAAATACTACTTCCTGAAAAGAGTTTTCAAAATTTTCGGAGTTGCGAAAAATGCTCATAAATGAACTTTCACAACTCCAGCGTAGCGAAAAGCGAATTGACGTAAACTAGTCGGCGATAGCCGAATGATACGAGGCAAGGCACATACTCGTTTATTATTATTAATAATTTAACAAACAAGTACGATTATGAAAAATTACCAAATACAAAAAAAAAGTGACTGCGTACGAACAAACATAATACAAGTACAAAAAAAAAAAAAGCAGTCTTTAAAAGGAACAAAATTCTTAACAATAAATCGATACTTAAAACTAAAGGTACCGGTCGACTACTTCGACGACTCTTTCGGATACGATTTCTTGAATAATAACGACGACGTACGATGATAATGTTTACGATGACGAATGACGAATTTAACGGAATACAAATTTCACGAACGATGGAATTATCGATAATTTACAAATTTTAACAATAGAACATACCTAATACGACATAGTACATTTTTACAGAATGCAATTATAATGATCGAACTTTCTATTGCTAAAACTGTTTTCTCGAATCGTGAATTTTACAACTCGCCGAAAAAACCACCTTCCGTTGATGATTATTGCGTATTCTTCTTGGAAAAGAAGCGTAATATTCCAACGGGTATTTTTGGTTTTCTGATACGAGTACCGCGTCGCAGTGGCGCCGGCTCGGCATCAGCTGCGGTCTGTGGTACTTTCGTATCCTTTTGCTCGGTTTTGAGCTGTGATTTTCGTGACGTAGTTGCTGCGATTTTTTCGTTGCCTACGTCTTGTTTCTTTTTCGTGGTTTTTGTCAAATCCGGGGAATTATCTGTTTGTTTGAGCTTACGCCGAGTACGAGTCGGGGGAACGGGGGGAGAATTCGAATTTTCTCGCTCCGCCGCTTCTTTTTCTGCTTTTTTCTGTTCTCGTTTCAGCGCACGTAAATCTCGAAGCATATTATCAGCCTCTCGTTTTAGGTGTTCGGCTGTTTTTTGAACAGCTTTCTCTGTCTCTCTGTACGGTAACCGCGCAGATAGAGGCAGATCTTCAGCAGCGTACAAGTACTCTTTTATTTTATCCTTGAGACTCCGGTGATCGAGCATAGAGATCAGATGGGGATCTGAACTGATTTCTTTTTGCTGATCAGCGGTCAAGAATAGCGTAAGCTGACGTATACTGACTACTTTACCAGCGATGTCCGTTTCGTCTTCAATAATCTTGTAGCAATTATTTTCCACGTATTGTGCAACGAAATACGGACCGATGCGTTTTGGGAATAATTTCTTAGAAAACCCATACGCAGCGGAGCTGTTTTGGTGTTCTGCCAACATTACCATGTCGCCAATCTGGAGTTCAGTTGGATCGCCATGCTTTTTGTTGTATTCGTATTCGTCGTGTATACGTTGCAGCCGTCGCTTTTCCCGAATATAAGCTTCAATAATTTGACGATCCGTCATATTATCTAACTTTTCAGTCTGAGCTTCAGCTGTATAAACAGATTTTTTCGCCAATTGGTCAGCACGGATATTGGTGACGTCATATTTTCTAGCGAAAACGTGATGAATTTGAAAACTTTCAAATTTCTTCACGAGATCAAGAAGTTCAACAAAGATATCTTTGTGAAATACTTTCTTGTTCTTATGATTTTTCCAATCGTTCTGTTTCCAATTGTCGATGTATTTGTTCATAGCTAGAGATACGTACGATGAATCAGTAAAAAGTTTTACCTTTTTTACGTCATTATACAATAATATCTCTAGCGCCTTCTTCACCGCCACCAACTCGGCAAGGTTGTTTGAATTTGGGTATCCAGGGACCGTTATTCTCTCTGACACGTTGTGTTTCGAGGACGGTTTGAAACAAATTCCGATGCCTGAAACTGCGTCTTTTGCCCCGTTTCGGGAGCAAGCTCCGTCAGCGGTTACTCGGACGTAGTCGTCGGTGTCGATGTGAAGGTCAGTCTCGTCGAGTTTGTTGGATAACAAGTGGTCTGAGGTCGTTGACACTAACGTCGCAAACACTTCCTTCTCAAATAGGCTTTTCAGCTCGTATCTGAAATTGAAGGCGTGCGTTTTGGCTGGTAAATTCCCGAGTAGGTCATCGGGTATCTGCCACGCTTCGTTAGGTTTTACTCCGTATCGGCTGGGCGTGTTGTTGATCTCGTTTTCAATTTCGAGCACATACTCGTGCCATCCGTAATGCGGACGGATCCAGTCGATTTGGGAGTTGACCTTTGACCTCAACTTGTCACCCAGTATCCGCATGGTCCTTTCGACGGTTGATGCTTGCGGGTTGTAACACGTAGTGTGCACGACCTTGACCCCGTGGTCCTTAAGCATCTGATTCCATCGGTCGCTAATAAACTGGGTTCCGTTATCGGAAATCACCTTGTTTACTTTGTAACCCATTGAATGGATATCACGTACGATTTGTCCATGGCATCGGATACTTCGTGTTTGTCTATCCGGTGTAATGGTCTTAGCCAGTTCTGGACGTAAATACATCTTTCACAACGAGAAGGTATTTTGGGTCCTCTGAGTAAGCTACCACCGGGACCGAATAGGTCCACCGAGAGTACGTCCGCGATGTGGAATGCCTCCACTCGCGCGTATCCCAGTGTTTTGCGCATGACGTAGTTCTTGTTGACCTTGCAAATTATGCACATATTGCACACCTTTCGTATGTGTTTTCCCATATCGGGGTGATAAAATATGCGCTTGAAAATTTGTTCAAGTTTCGTTGCACCCACGTGTCCGTAGACGTCGTGTAGGTAATCAACGGTGTCGTTGAATAGAACCGTAGGCAGAAATGGTACGATGCTACCATCTGGGTACGTCCTATTCAGAACTTCACGGCCATGGCAATCGTTCAGGATGTTGAACTTTTTTGCACTGGTAGCCTGCTTGGCGCGTAATTTCGGGTTGGTAGCTGAGTCAGCTTTCAACAATCCTTAATTCTGCGGCATTGAATATCCTCATGTTGGTACATGGCAATGTTTTCCAAGCATCTCATAAGCTTACCAGTTAACGCCTCTGTAAAACTCAACAGCATACGTTGGATTTCTGTCCACTTGTGATCGCATTCAATCGCGCATAGCGTAATTTCGGGTGCGATGAGTTTCAGTAATCCCTTTCGGCTAGTGGTGATGTCGTATTCGATGTCATATCCACTTAGCTCTGTGATCCAGCATGCTGCCTTACGGGTGCGTTAGCATCAAAGTTTTGAACTTCCTGACAACAGGTTTCAGGTCCGAACGAACGTGAATCTTCATGAAGTGCAACCAGACCTGAAGTTTACGAATCGTTGTGACTAGGGCTTGCATTTCCCTGTCTACCAACGTGTAATTCTTCTGGTGCTGTTTAAACGTGTAGCTGGTAAACATGACGACTTCTTCTTGCCCCTCAAAAATCTGATAGATAACCGCGTTCATAGCGTCATCAGAAAGAAGAGTTTCCACGTAGATATCCTGTTCGGGTCGGTGGACGCAATTTGAAATCTTCATGACTCGCTTACAGTTTGTCGCAAGACCATGTTGCACCTTCGATCCAGGACCATGGTTCACCTGTTTAGTCTTTTTCAGTGAGTTTGTAAAGAGGAGGCCAAAATCTGGTGATATTCGGGTATAAATCGCTTGTACATTCCGGATCAAGCAGACCAATGTATGGATTCACGTTATTCCTGAGATTGAATCTACCCTCTTTGTTCAGGTGTTCTTTTTGAAATCTTGAAATTTCTTTACTTTCGCACTTTGCTTGCCGCATTGATCTTTCGCAAGTTTGAAACCCAGATGGGAGTTCTTTCTTGAAAAGAACAGTTTACGCGCATTCAGTTTGAGGCCGTGTGCTTTTTTAACACTTCAACACCGCGATAACACGGTGCTTCATGTCGCGGAATGTATCTGCTGTTATAGCACGTCGTTCCAAAAGAAGGGTTTGTACGCCCATCCATGTCGGATCCCGGTATGATTCGAAATTCATCATGTGAATGAAAATTCAGCAGATGCAATTTTAAATTTCCATAAGGCATGCGTAAAAACTCGGGGAAACTTGGCCCCCTCTACCTGAAATGCGGGAAAAGCGGGTGTGAACGAGCGGGGTTAGAACAAACTGCCAGAAACCAGGGGAACGAAGTCCAAAGTACAATACCATTCGGCTATTGGTACCATGAATGATATCTTCAATTGCTCGCGTTTCTGTGGGTACAGGTCGCAAGAATTTGTTCAGCCGCATCAGCAGAAAGGCAAAGGCGAAGTTCACCTGAACTTTTCACCACCGGTGCTAAAGTATTGATAAATCGGGATTTTGAGGGCCGAATGATGCGTAATTTAATCATTAATTTGATAGTTTTTCTGATCAGATATTTGAGTTTGTTAGAGGGTCGGTACTTCTCCCCTCTCCACTCGTCCAAAATGATCTTCGCTATCAAACATGAAATCAACCTTCGGTCCTTTGTACTCTCCAGGATACCTGCTGAAGACATCGCTAAAAAATGATCATTTCGGCGTATGTGTCCGTCAGCGGGACTCGCTGAGTGATCCACTTATTATCAAACAGCCTCTTTAAGGTCTTGTCGTAATCGTTTTTCGAAAGACTTCAGGCCCGTCATCAACGCTCATCTTCGGCCAAGGGTGTCCAAAGCGCGAAGTCCGTGTGAGTCAGGGTATCCTGTTTCCACTTCGTAGTAGTAGACTGGCTTACGTCGAAACTTAAATACCTCGGTGTGCTGGAATGTACCTTCCATTGAGGAAAGGTACCCGCGACTCCACTTCTCCGGGAGGTTTACACCAAGCGTATTTGCCACGTAGGCTCGTCTCTATCCCAAGGCCATACCATCGATAATCTACCAATAATGAAGTACCTTGTGAGAGATGTCTAATACGTAAATGGCATCGTCCTCAGTAAATTGGCCGAAACTGAAAGTCAGTTGGACCAGATGAGTCATTGTCCCTTACCCAAGTTGACCATTGGGGCCATCTTTAGAATGACCTGGTCTGTCCAGGCGAATAAACTGTACGTTGTCTTCGGTGGTCTCTTAATATACAATCCAGCAACTTTTTCGAAATGAACGTTGGGGAGCGCTCCTGTATCAATTTGCGCTGGGCTACCAACTTCGCCTTCGATCAGCAATGGAATATTACACGTTAGGGTCTACTGCCCCTTCTGTGACAATTTGTCTTACGTACCGATGGCAAACTTTTCGTGGCGAAGAGGCTTCGCGTTGTCGATTGCATCTATCACCTGTACGTTAGATAGGTCAAGGCCTTCCAAGATCTTGCTATCTGTTTGAAAAAAAAAAAAAAAATTTTTCACATTGGGGAGTGTATGGTCTTTCGGACTCGATATCTGATAGAGCGGGGGGTTTCCCAGACTCGTATGCAGAATCGTCGCAGACGTCTGTATCCACGTTTGACAGATAGGCCATCTTTACCGTGTAATTTTTATGTCGTATGCGACCTCTATGGTTGATGCTTGAATGGACCCTTCATCTTCCGATTCACTCCTCAGGTTCAATGACCCTTTCGTCGTCTTTTGCGACGACGTCGAACTTTCGTAGTTGATTTGTTTGTACTGGAATCTGTTTTAAAAGGGATTTTGGGGGGTTTGGGGGTTGGGTCAACTTTTCCACCGGGGAAAAATTTGGGCTGTGGGAGGTTCGTAAAATGTTTTCAGTTCTCCTGTGGGATAAAGGGGGTGAGGCCTTTGGTTTGGGAAAATTTTGGGGAAATTTCTGAGCCCGCACATTCATAACTTTTTTGTACTGGGGAAGGGCTTTTAAAAAAATTTTCCCCCGGGTTAAATTTGCACGATTGGTAAATTTTCTCATTTGGGCCCCCAGTAGACTGTGATTTTATTAGTCCCCTGGTACAGAGTAAAGGAGACCATTTTCTGGTTTTTCGATTTTTGAGTTGGGGAGGAATTTAAAAGACTTCAAAGAAATTTGTTTTTTCGGTCGTCGTTCTGAAGCTTTTCGGGGGAGTGGTTTTAAATGCTCTGTATCGTCTTTAGGGTAATTTGGGCGATCATTTTTTTTCCCCCCCCCCCCCTTTAACCCCTACTGGGAATAGAAAAATGATTCTTTTTTTAAAAAACCCCTTTATAACAATACGTTTTATCACCGTTTCAAGTCTTCTTTTGCACTGTTCTTGGGTTCTTTTAGAATAATTTAAAATTTAAGACCCTGCCGAAAAAAACGCGTGCCCTACGGGAAATTTGTGGGTGACAATTTTGTTGATGAGACGGGTAACGTTATTGATGCGTAAGAGAACTAGGTAGGGGTTTTTCACCTATTTACGTTTTCTGATTGGGGAAAACGGGTAGTCCATTTTCCAAACCCCCAAAAAACCATTGTTTGTAAATTTAGTAACGTTTTCCGATATTCGGGTGGGTAAGGGGGGGGAAATCCTTTTCCCCCCAGCTCTAACCCCGTTTCCCGAATTTTTGGGGCCGTGGGAACTGAGTGAAGTTTGTCGTCCTCCTCCACGAGCTCGTACTCCGAGCCAGAATCGCATGTTCAATTTTGTGAACGGGGGGGATAGGAGGCGCTTTTTTCTCCGTCTTTCATCACCCTTTTTGGAAAAAAACCCTACGCGGGTCCGTTGCCTTTTGGGGAGCGGGGTTTGGGTTTGGAAATTTGGTGTGCGAAAAATTTTCCCAATTTTTTTAGGGCCCCAAACTTGTTTTTTTGTTGCCATCCGGGGGCCCAGTAGGATAAATTCTTAGGGCATTTCGTTTGGGGGGGTGGGGGACCCAGTCGGAAATTTTGGGGTTGAAAGGCGGCGCCCGGGTTCTTGTGGTCGGGACAGGGGTTTTTTTTGCCCGGTTTTTTTTAAACCTTTTTAAAACAACCTTTGAGGATTCGCGACAGCCTAGCAAAACCTTCGATTGCAGGGGATAAACGGGGTTCATACAAGTTTTGTTCTGATCTGTATCAATGCTGTTGAAATTCAGGAAAATTTCTCGTACATTAGAGTTTTCTTTTCAAACTCGTCGTGCCCTTTCCCCTCGTGAGAACGTGCGATACCACCCCCCCAAAAGGAAATTTTTTGGGCCCAAAAATCCCCATTTTCCGAAAACATTCGTCACTTGCCCTGGGAAATACTTTCCCGAGCCCTCTTCTGATTCCCTTTTGTCCCAGAAAAATAGCCAGAAAAATTCCCGTTTCTTTTAAAAAGTCCAATTTTTTGAAGGGTTTTGGGGTTTGCTTTCCAGTCAGCGGATATTCTATACAGTTTAAAAACATCGCGGCCCCTTTTTTCCGTTCTTAACGGGGTATCCCTTACGGGTTCTTCGAAGGGATCGAGAAAATCATTGGAAAGGTACCGGGTTCATTTCACTGTAGATAATACCAGCCGCCCTCACCTGCGCTGCAGAGGGGGTGGGTTGCTGAGTCTGGACAACTACTGGGGGCGGAGGAGGGAAAGCGAATTGAACGGAGGCGGCATGGAATGTTCGGCATCGGCGGGCACCGTCACCGATGGCATAGGCATCGTTGGAATCGGCGCCGACGGCGTCGGCATTGCCCCCATGCGCTTTGTCAATTCTTCGAACCTTGAGCTCTGTAGTTCAATTGGGAGTTCTAAAGTATTGATTTTAGCCTGGTCTTGCTTTCTCAACTCGGACAAATCAGCCAGCAGTTTTTGCTGTTGTCTCGATTGATGCTTGCCACTGCTTAGCAACGTCAGAATACCCCGCCATAAAGGCTGTCTGGCTTGCTTGCTGTTTAGTTGCAGCATCCCGAACATGTCGTAGCCGGGTACTTGCCACCCTTGAGGTTGATTTAGGAAACCTGTGAAATTTTTGACCAGGGGTCAAATTCACGGTACTTCCACCAGCCGTATGGGTGGTCTTTGAGTTCGTATTCACGGTCGTATCGATATTCCTGATTTGTTTCGGTGTGTGAGTGAGATCTTCATCGTTACTCAAATCATCACTTTCCGAACCGTCATCATGAATCGATACTCTGTGCGAACTCGCTACCGACGCAGGTCTACTCGGATTATCATTATATACTAATGTATTATCGGGGTTTTCTGTATTCGTGGTATTTACCGCAGAAGTCCCTTCGATAGCTAGTTTATTTTTAGATTTCATCGGTTTCCCTTTATCAGCCGTATTGTTACTTGCATGCTCTGAATTCGTTATCGCTAACGTAGAGGATGCGTTCGCAATCGGTTGATTAGGATCTACCGGCATCTTCGTAGTCTGGTGTCGGTTTAGATTTGCTACCGAACGAATATTCACTAATGCGATGTTAGCAGCAGATCTTCTTTTTCGCGGATGTGTATTTGAATTCGATTCTGACATTCAGATACACCCGTGAAATTTTTGACAATATTACAGGCTATTTAAAAAATAAATAACGTACGTTGAATTTTCCGCACACTAGTCCGTAGAAAATATTTCTACAACTGATCTAGTGTACGTTTGAATATTATTTATACACGTGCAATGAATAAATTCGGCTGTGCAATGAATGAATTCTGCGTATAAATAATATTCTGTTTGCAATCGTAAAAATAATTTACCATTGATTGCAAACGGGGTACAGTCGGACGATTGGCTTGCTTTTAAAAAGGAAACAAGGAACAAGCGTAATCGTAGAACGTGTTGCTCGAACGGAAAAAATAACTGGGAAGGCCCCCCTTTTTTTAGGGAACAAAAAGCCAGACGGTTACCTCCGGAGCCACGTTTTTGCGACGTTGCCCCTGGGGTGGAGTGTTTTATAACCCCGGGGACTCGGGTGTGATTGGGGCCCGGGAAGGTTTGGGCTGAACACGTTTCGGGATGTTTGTGTTGTATTTTTTTAAAAATTTGATACTGGTAGCAGAGAATTTGTGTTGAAATGCGTATTAAATTTTATCAGAAAAAAATACCCTTTCGAAACTACACATTTTAAAAATTTTGAAAAATATACAAATGCAAGGGAAATTTAAATTCAGGGGATTTTTTACGTCTACATAAAATTTTTTCTAAAAATTATGGGGAAAAAATCGAAAATATTTTGTCAGAAAATGCTCTTCAAAACTCGCGGAAAAAAGGGAAAAAACATTGGAAATGAGGGAGGTTTAAAAACAATGAAAACAATTCGACATGAAAAACATTTTGGGAAAAAGAGCAGGTAAAAAATTTGGGCTCAATTCGGCATGGGGAGGCAGGAAAAAACACTGAAAATCTTTGAAAAAAAGGGGGAGAAAAACCGAAAATCTTTTTTTTTTTGGGGGGGTTGGGAATTTTACCCCCGGTGCTTCCAAATTTTTGGTCAGGTAAACTAATTGCCTCCAAAAAAAGGGCACACGGGTTTTGGGCGCCAAAGAGAAAAGGGGAACGGTTATCACTGATTAAAACTGCCGCAACCCCCCTGGGGGTTAGAGAGAAGTGGGCAAAAGCCACTCCCTCCCTTTCGGGGGCCCTAGGGGATCAATTTCCCCATACGATATACAGAATGGCGTCCCGTACAGAGGGGCCCCGTGTATTTACCTTTGCGGGTAACAACGAGAAAAAACACAGCTAACAGATGTCGGAAAAAAAGGCCCCGTACCGAAAAGGTTACCCCCTGCAGTACGAAAAACCGCCATTTTCGTCCGCTTTAACGGGAAGGGTAAAGGCGGGAACTGGGCTGAAGGGGGAGGTTCGTGGGGCCCCGAACGGGCAAGCTCGTTCAGGCGATCAAAGGAACCCATCGGTCGACCCGGGGTTCAACCTCCCCCCCCTAAAGGGGGGAAAGGGCGGGGCCCTGTCCCCCTAATGACAGTTACTGTGTGGCGTTGGAAATTATTTGGTGGTATTTGGACCCATAGGAGAAATAAAAAAAGGGTGGGGGTTTGTTAAAAGAGCTGAAAAGGGGTTATCATTTTCGGGTTTTCATAAAAAAAAAGGGCCCGGAACAGCTATGAAATTTTTTTTAAATTTAAATTTTGGAATGCGTAATAAACCCTTTGTATTTTTGGGGAATTTCGTGAAAATTGCAACTAATATTCGCCTATGTGGCGCAGGTAGGAGATAGAGCATGCAGCTGTTGCATTGGTAGGTACTTTCTTACCTATGCACTTCCATTTTTTTTTTTTTTTTTGCTAGTTAGTAATTAATGCTATGTTGGAAGCTGAAATACGTATTGTGAAAAACAAAAAGGGACTGAGGAATTAATATAATTTTCAGAATACGAAACGTTAGAATGAGATGTGCCATGACGTATTAAGTATATGAGGCTCCGTCATAGGCGCACCCAGAAATTGTGTAGGGGCTCAGATTTTGAGAAAAAAAGGGGGGGTCAAAATTCAATGAAAAAATGAAGTAACCTGCGAGATTTAATGATTTTTTTAGTCAAAATTAGGCACTGATTTTTTTCTTTTAAATAGGACATTGACTGAGAAAGTAGTAATTTTTGACCGAAAAATCAGTAAAAAAAATCACTAATTTTCAATGAAAATTATTTTACTGATTAAAAAAGAATTTTTGCGAATTCAACTGATTCAAGTTTAACGAGTGGTATGTTTATTTATGAAATAGTTACCTACTAAAATACTGCCTGAGCGAAGCGATTGCGGAATTTTTTTTTTAAATCATACTTTCTTTGACATTTTTGTGATAAAAAATCTCTTTGTCAAGCTTAGGGGGCGGCTCGAGCCCACTGAGCCCCCCTCTGGGTGCATCACTGTCCTTTCCAAATAAGTGGTGGAAAATGTTTGTATTTTGAGTGTCAGACCTTTTGTTTGCACTCTATACCCTGATCTTGTGTAGAACAATTAATTAAAAGACCATCGGACGGGGCTGAGGTGACACATCTCCATTTTCTACATCGTTTTTAAGTTGGTCACCCCCCCCCTACGTCAGATACTTGATGATCTACATATGTCCTACAGATTCGTGGTTGGTGTACAAAAATTTTTCTACATTTTTGATTCAAGGGGTAAAAAATTTTAATTCGTGCTGGTTGAGTTGTTTTCAAAAATATTTGTCCCTTCAAATGAAAAAGTAGGCAATTTGCTCAACAGCGAAAACGAGCAGCAGGACATACGCGCATAGGTCCTAGGAGGCTGCCTTCTGATCATAACCATAGGTTACTGCCAATGCAACACGCGAAAAAAACCGGTTTGTTACATTTGTCTCACGTCAGATGTGGTATCGGCGGGACAGCCCTTGCACTTTTGCTCAGAGGCGGTTCAAAAACAATTTTTTTTTGGGGGGGGGAGAATAAGGTTCGAAAATGCCGACCAAAAAATTCAAAATTTCCAACTAAAAATTTAAAAATATCAATCCTGCTCTTGCCTGAAAAATTTTCTCTATAATTTCGCTGCACAATACATACATAGTTGAAAAAACCTATGAATATTGTTCACCATTAGTTCAAGTTCCGAGCGAAGCGAGGAGGGAAAATTTCAATAAAAATTACGATGTAGGTACCTATTTGATTAAAAAATAATAGTTTCAATGTGAATATGAGAGAAGTGAATTTGGCCCGAGCGAAGCGAGGGCGAAAATTTTAGAAGACCAAATTCAAGGTGCAATAAAACAATGTTTTAAATTACCTAATAAACTTGAATAAAAAATCGGCCAACTTTTACTTTAAAATTATTAAGGGATAATTACGATCGGGCCGAGCGCAGCGAAGCCAAAGCTTTTAAAAAATTTGATTTCCAAACCTCGAAAATGAGTTTTAAGGAGAAAAAATTTAATAAAATTAGTTGAAACAATTTTGAGGAAAAATATGAAAAAATTCACTTTTGTAGGAATTGGTTTATTTTAAAATTATGGAAGGAAAAATTCAATATGGCCGAGCACAGCGAAGCCGAAGTTTTTGAAAAATTTGGTTTGAGGAAGTAAGTAAATCCATTAAAAATTACCGAAAGACCACAATTTCCGTTCCGTTCGTAATAAATTCATATTCTTTTTCATTTTTATCAAAAAATAAAATTGAGTTATTTTTCATTACTTATGCTATAAAATTTCCAAAAAAATGTGAATTTGCCGAAATTATCAAAATTTTGCCGAATTACTGGAAATTTCCGAAATTTTGCCGACTGGAAACCGACGGGGGGAGTAGGGGGATTACTCCCTCCAATCGCGCCTCCCCTGCGTTTGCTTTCCCGTTTCCCAACCTTCTTTCTCAACTCGATCTGGGCCTGCTTTTACCTCTTGAAATAATCGAATACCTACATACGCTAGAAAAAGTCAAAGATTCACATCGTGAACTGAAAAGTAAAAAAAAAACTCAAGTGTTTTCAATTCCATTCGAGAAGAGCCAGGCTTCCAAAAATTTTATCACACATTCCAAGGTTTGATTTTTCGAAAAATCGCTGAAAAGTGGAAAAGTGACCTCTTCACAAGCTGGAATTTTTATTAATTTTTTTTAAACTGTTAAAAAAAATAGAGAGAGGGCAGAGAGGGGCACAATCCTCACCATAGAAAACGTCACTAAAATTACAGAATCTTGTACATAGCGCACCCAGAAATTATTTAAGGGAGGGACTCAGATTTCTAGAAAAAATAGGTGGGGGGAGTCAAAATTCAATGAAAAAATGAAGTAACCTGTTATTTCAGTAGGGCTGGAGTAGTTAGGGAATTTTCAGTAGACAGATACTATATACCTACAAATTTGAGCGGGGGAAAAAATGAAAAATGACGAGATTTTCCGATTTAAAAAAAATCTTACTGATTTTTTCTGATAAATGGGGCATTGACTGAGAAATTAGAAATAGGTACTCTTCTTTGACATTTTCATGTTAAATAATCTCCTTGTCGACCTTAAGGGAGGGGCTCGAGTTCTCCGAGCAGGGGTGCGGTGACCCCCTGAGTCAACGATGAGTGACCCCCAAATTCTCCAAGCACCCCCCCCCTCCTTTCACCAATATCCTAATTTTTTCAAGCTTTAGTATGGGGTTTCATTTTTTTTAAAAATAATGAATGAAGAAAATTTTTGAAAAACTTTTTCTGGGGGTCTGGTCTTATTATGGGGGGGGGGGTGCCGTATTATGGGGGGTCTTTTTAAATGAATTTTTGTCAAGTTATACTCGTATTTTTATTTTTTAAAATTAAAATTGAAATTTGTATATATTTTTTGATCAAAGTTTTATTCTTGGCAATTTAATAAGCCCCCCCCCCAAAAAAAAAATTTCAACGATGAGTTGCTCATCAAAAATATGCCCTCACCGCACTCCTGTCCCTGAGCCCCCCTAGGTGCGCTTATGATCTTGTATATCATTGGCTCAGCATTATTCTTTGCCAATTTCAGTTCTCGAAGTAAGCATAACTTGTGCACTTACTTACAAACTATGTACAGATACTTAACTATTGAAATTATTTTACGCATCAATAGCCTGATCAAGCGACTAAACAAGACCGGATTTTGAAATTACAACTGGTTTCCTACCAATTGATTTATTACCATTTTTGCTGACCGAATATCACAGTTATTGGATACCTTGGTGAGCTACTATGACCTTTACGGAGTTCTGTCCATAAACGATTATTTAAAAATTTTGTTCACGATTCTCCGAGCATTGTACGAGATAATTTCGTCGGTTATTCGTTTTCAAAACGCCGAACAGTATTGGTCGTTGAAAAATGGCGTGAAACCGGTCAATCTCGAAAGTTAAGGGGTCATCAGGAAATGCTACATTAATGGTTAAAATAATGTAAATCAAAGAGAAACTAGAAAACGAACTGTATCTACCCATCTACTTGTCATTACAAGTGCATCTCGTTCTTCTTCATTACATCGCTTACGCAAATTTTCATATGCTATAGCAGATAACATTTTATCCGTGAAATTTCTAATAAATTATTGACATTTTATCTCTCGCTCATTTGGTTGAAATTGAAATTAACTATCAGCGTATGCAGTAGGTATACGCTTTCAGCTTCGACGGAGCAAACGTTTCGAAGAATTACTTATGCGTGTAATTTGATAAACGAAAGTAAATATTTAAAACAACGGTTTTATAATTATCGAGAACCATACATTTTACACGCGAATGTTTTTTTTTCTTTTTTCTTATTTTTTCGTCAAGCTGAACCCATAAATAAATTCGGATGATTGCAGAATAAAAATTACGTGTGTGGAGATCTGCGGATTTGTCAATGAATAAAAATGATCAATTAATTACGAGTTTTTTTTTCAGTTCAGGCGTTCGAGTTACCTTCATCGTGAACTTGGTAACGCACGATGATAAACGATCAATTTTACTCTCATCTGCGCGCTTGTGGAAAACCGGTTCAAAACAATATCTGGTCGATCCACTTTCGTTTTTTCGAAAGGCAAATGTATGGAATATACAGAGAAATTGCATTATTTATACTTTGATTATAAGCTCGTCATGAAAATATTCTCTTTCACACCTATCGCAGCAACTATTCCATTATTAGCGCCAATCTTGAGTTTTTTTTCCAATGCGTAGCGTAGGTGGATATAGGTATTTCCTATCCTTGCCTTTTGTCTATACTGTGAACGCTGTGGTTTCCCAGCGGTAAGTTTGTCAAGTTCAGGTGGTTTGTCGTTTAATGTCATATTACAAGACGTGTAATTATTTAGATATTTCGATATTGACATTATTTTGGTTTAGTCTTATTATCTAATATTTACTTAATAGGAGATTTGCGGTTCCTCTTCCGTTTGAGTCTTAAAAATATAAACTGATTATGGTGTTTCGAGAAAAGTGCGTGTTAGATAGGTACCTACGATATGGCTACTAAGTTTTATTTGAATTATTTTACGTTGCTTAACGCGCCTGAAGACCGTAACTGCTGTGGTGACGACTGAATCATACATTGCAACATCAAATTCATGATGGTATTGAACAATTATTCGGGTTAACGTGCGAAATTTATGTCATAATGTGTTGATTCCTCTTTAAAAAGGCTTTGTATGAATTTAAGTGGGTGTAGGAGGATGTGACACCTTCCCAATATTCGAAAATTTCGGAATTGTCCAGTGATGGAAAACTGGAACTGGAACTAGAAATGAAACTTGAAAAAAACTGGAACTAAAATTGAAAAACTGAAACTGGAACTGGAACTAGAACTGAAATGATGAGAACTGAAATCTGAAAACTGGAACTAGAACTAAAATGAATTTCAGTTTTATACCAGTTCCAGCAGTTGCAATTTTACTATTTAAAATATGACTTGAAAAAGCCAAAATTTTGATGCTGAAATTTACCAAACCACATTCACTTAAAGAATCTTCACTAAAAACCCCCAAACCTTGAAAATCAGTGATGGGAAACTGAAATGATATTAGTTCTAGTTCCAGTTCCAGTTCCAGTTCCAGTTACAGTTCCAAATACCAGTTCTAAAATTTCAGTTTTTTAAATTTTGAAGGACAAAAAAATGCAACATTTTCTGCTAAATTTGAACTTTGTTGTTTTTCTTTTTCTGATTCAAAGTACAATTTTTTCCCTGTTCAAAGCTTCAAGCTCAAAACAAAAGAATTCTAAAAAAAAAAGTCATTGTGATTAGTAGTATTTTTTGAAAATGTTGTGACTAACCCCTGAATTTTTCAACAAAAAATTTGAATACCTAATGTATGAGAGGACGTCTTTAATTGGATGAAATTTTAAAGTTTACAACACAATATTCTTTTTTATTTATTTTTTGATGTAAATTTTCAAGGTTTGGGGGTTTTTAGTAAAAAAATTTTAATTGCATGTGGTTTGGTAAATTTCAACATCAAAATTTTGACTTTATTTTGACTTTTTCAAGTCATATTTTAAACAATAAAATTGCAACTGCTGGAACTGGTATAAAACTGAAATTCATTTTAGTTCTAGTTCCAGTTTTCAGATTTCAGTTCTAGTTCCAGTTCCAGTTCCAGTTTTTCAATTTTAGTTCCAGTTTTTTTCAAGTTCCAGTTCTAGTTCCAGTTCCAGTTTTCCATCACTGTTGAAAATTTACGTCAAAAAGTGAATAAAGAAGAATATTGTGTTGTAAACTCGAAAATTTCATCCAGTTAAAGACGTTCTCTCATACATTAGGTATTCAAATTTTTGGTTGAAAAATTCAGGGGTTAGTCGCAACATTTTTGAAAAATATTACTAATGACAATGACTTTTTTTCTAAAATTCTTTTGTTTTGAGCTTGAACAGGGAAAAAATTGTACTTTGAATCAAAAAAAGAAAATCAACAAAATTCAAATTTAGCAGATAATTTTGCATTTTTTTGCCTTTCAAAATTTAAAAAGCTGAAATTTTAGAACTGGTATTTAGAACTGAAACTAGAACTGGAACTGGAACTGGAACTGGAACTAGAACTAATATCAGTTCAGTTTTCCATCACTGGAATTGTCGGCACCTTAATCGATTTTTTCAATCACATGACTGCCGACAATAAGCCAATTTGCATTTTCCATTTTGTTCCCGGATGCATCCTACGATCCTACTCCACCTTCCCTTATACCCAGTGATGGATAACTAAAATGATATTGGTTCCAGTTCCAGTTCCAGTTTCAGTTCTCAAAATTTTTTAGTTCCATTTTCAGTTCCAGTTCCAAATACCAGTTCCAAAATTTCAGTATTTTTAATTTTGAAGGACAAAAAAATGCAAAAATTTTTACTAAATTTAAACTTTGTTGTTTTTCTTTTTCGATTCAAAGTACAATTTTTCCTTTTTTAAACTCAAAACAAAAGAATCCTAGAAAAAAGTCTTCAGTAATAGGTATTTTTCGAAAATGTTGTGACTAACCCTGGAATTTTTCAACAAAAATTTTGAATACCTAATGTATGAGAGGACGTCTTTAATTGGATGAAATTTTCGAGTTCACAACACAATTCTTCTTTGTTTACTTTTCGACGTAAATTTTCAAAGTTAGGGGATTTTTAGTAAAAAATTTCTAATTGAATGTGTTTTGGTATATTTTAACATCAAAATTTTGACTTTTTCAAGTCATATTTTAAGTATAAAAATTGCAACTGTTGGAACTGGTATGAAACTGAAATTCATTTTAGTTCTAGTTCCAGTTCCAGTTCCAGTTTTTCAATTTTAGTTCCAGTTTTTTTCAATTTCCAGTTCTAGTTCCAGTTTCAGTTATCCATCACTGCTTACGTACACCAACTATTCATTTCCATAATAGTGATTTGATAATTTCTGTTGATTAGCATATCGATATTTCAATCTAATTGGAAGAAATTTTCGAAAATTGTCATAAAATAATTCTACCTAGCGATCTTTTGACTCCAGAACGAGAATAAATTCAAAGAGAGTAAAATAGTCTGCAATGAAAATTTTTATCCCTTTCTCTCATCCCCTAGAATTCTTCGTTTAAATTTTCGTTTGTTATTCTCTCAATTGGAATTCAGCAAAAAATCATCCAAAGGAATATATTCCAATAGTATTTTTCTAAAAAAGCATAAATTTAGTATGTCCCATAAAAAGTTCAAAAAGATCCATAGTCGATAGTCTTTGTTTCGAGGTACTTTTTCTAACTTTGTCATTTTTGTTTAAAAAATAGATAAAAATTTCTCATTTTGAACACGTAATTTTTCCCCCCGAAATACGTGAAAAATTATAGAAAATGGTTGAATATGCATAAATACCTATTAGGGCGGATCAAAAAAAAAAAACATATCTTGGATTTTGACCAAATTTGGTGAGGTGGTTTACTTTGAGTGGGAAACTTCACAAAAAATTTTTGAGCCCCCCCGAGGGGCAGGGGAGGGGAGCAGAAGGTGCTCAAAGTGCACCTCCTTTTGAAAAAAACGCTATTTTTGATAATATAAAATTCTCACTAAGCTGGAATGATTTTTTTTCATCGAGTAAGTGAACAAAAATTTTTTTCAACCACTGAAAGTGAATTTTGAAAAAAAATTGAAAATTTTGTACATCAGTGCAGCCAGTTGCGAATTGTGATTCCATTATTTTTTCGTCAAGTGATTGGACCAATTTTTTCTCCCAATCAATAGAACTATAGAAGTACGTTTCGAATTTGAATACATCGGAACATCACAATTAGCAACTGGCTGCAAATCCTTTAGAGTATGAGGCCTCAAGTGCAGTTTTGGAAAAGATAATCATCTAATCAAATATCAAAATTTTAAACCTCGGTGTGAGCATTTTCCATAGTTTCACTTCATTTCTTGAAATTTATTTGTAGGTAGGTACTTCTATTTATAAAGACAATGCCGAAAACTATCTATGCAATAAGTAAGTACCTACTACATACATGAATATGTACGAGTACGTAATTTTCAAAGCCTTGAAAATCTCTTTTTTTCTTTATTCATTTCCCAATCGTAAAAATTTTGGCCTAGGTACATATGTACATTTAAAATCAGTTAAGCTAATCTTTTTCTCAATTTCCCTCCCAAAAACTGTCATACATAAAAAACTGCAATGAAATGAAACAAGAAGATACCTATTATTACGTCATACATACACAGTTATGGTTAAACCATTTAGGATAATCAGACAAATGAATCACTGGTTCGCCAGTAAGGTGTGAGGTGAACGTGTTTATTACATGTGTGAAGAGATACATCATTATAAGTTATCAAACAAAAATTACCCCGCGTTCCGTCACCTCGGGCTATCCTCGTGGATCGGTTCAACGTGTTCTAACTGGTGTTCTGCGCATGCGCCGTTCATCATTAAACCTGCTACAGATCTGTTTCTGTGCTGATAATAATTTTCCTAGTGAGTTAGTTGTTGAGGTGAATTCAATGCGCGTATGTGGTTCGCGAAATTGGTGGTGACTTCGCGCGTGTTGTTATCACGTGGTTGTTAGCGATGATACGAATGGATTCTTGTTTTTCATCCAGAAGGGGAGGATTGATTAAACGGTAAGAAAATTTCATAATTTATTGTTTATTTTTTAAATTTTGCCTGATTAAGGTTAATGTTTTTATGAATGAAAGATTAAAAGATTTTCGCGACTATTTTAGCACGAGGCATAAATGGTTTCATTTTCATAATTTTATCAGTTGGTGGTTATATTGAAGCTAAAATGTAGCTGGTCTCGTTTGAAGTTTATGGTGTTGTCATATATTATCTGCTTGAAAAAAGGCGAAATAAGGACAAATGCGTCATTTCGTTGATAAATAACAGCGAATATTCACCTATTCGGTTTTTTTTTAAATTTTCCACGGTGTGTGTGTTTTTCTTTCGGTCAGTTATCGGCATATGGTATTCTTTTACCCGTGAAAAAATGAAAAATTTTACGATTACATACCTAATGATTTAAATGATAGGTACCTAGTTTTTTGATAAAATCATTTTCGAGTCCAGTGCAAGTGGAGATTGCATTGAAGATGAGATGAAAATCGTGATTTTTCAGTGAAAAAAAAGTCACAAAGTTCTGGTTCCGTTCTATGTAGTTGGGCTAAATTGAAACACTTTAGTTATATTGGTACCTAACTAAGGACTTTGAGATTAGATTTGTTGGTAAGTATGTGATAAATAATTTTTGGTTGAGCAGGCACTAAGGGATACTCAACGTAGGGTACAGACACTAACCTCGTGCACAATTTACAAAATGGCTTAGAAATTTCCAAATTGGGAAAATGTCAATTTCTGAGTCAAGTGTTTCGGGTTATGTCTCGCGAGTGGTTTTCTTGCTCATGAGGTTCGATTCAAACTTGAAAATAGCAAGTTTGTGAGGAAGAAGTGATTAGATGTAATAACAAACCTCAGATTTGTGTTCAGCTTTAGCATATGATTACCCTTTTCTTCAATTTTTCATTTGTGATTTGTCCAATTATGAGCAATTTGAGAAAAAATTTCAATATTGAAAATTTTTTAGATATACTTAGTGGAATCAAAAAAAAGTTTGGGAGAAAATTTTAGAGCCGAACTTTTTGAGATAAAAGTCCTGGGTTCAATTATTGCTCGAAAAAAAGTTAAGATTAAGTAATGATAGTTGGAAAAAAATGGAGATGAAATGATACACCTGATTGTAATTTTATTTTAATTAAAAGATATGTTTTATTATTGGATCATTTTTATTTAATTAAATTTTTTTTACACATTTAACAAAATTTAAGGGAAGCTGGGGAAGGATGTAAATCTGCCTATAGTCGTCTGCGATGTGATTAAATTTTTTTTCTGCGTGATAGATGTGGGTTGGAGACACTCCAGCACAAAACAGAAAAAAGTTTCAGACCTGACGGGTTGTTTGTCTAAAAGTTATTTTCATTTTGGTATTTATCAGTATTTTTGTTTTGTTTGCGTAAAATTTTCGAAATGTCACTTTCGTAAAATATTAAGGTGTTCCTGAATTTCAAAAAATAATTCAAGTAATTTTTTCTAAAAACTACATTTATGCAACTTCTCGAATGGTGTTATGTATTTGTTTGGTACGTCCCCTCATATTTTCTTAGCGTCGGTGGGGCAAGATGCAAATTGAAAATGGGGCAAGATGCAAATTGAAAATGGGGCAAGATGCAAATTTTGTTTTTAAATACTTACAAATTTTTTGAAAAAGGTCATGTAAGGCACTGAACATGCTTCAATTGATATTCTTAAGATATTTTTTCCCAGAATATCACATTTTTACTTTAATTTTCAAATAAAATATCAAAAATTTGTCAAAAAAATCGGAAAATCAATTACTTAAGGCAGCAGAAAATACATATGAATATGGAGGTATTAGAAGCTAAAACTCCTTTTTCCAAAAGTTACAATTTTATTCAAATCTGTGGTATCAATCTCAAACGTACTTAGGTATGTACTTGAATAAATTTGGCCGAAAATTCGTGATTTTTCATCATGTCTTTACTGTTTGCATCTTGCCTCATGACATTTTGCATCGCAAAAAGGAAAGTGAAAAAATTTTCAAAAAATTCTGTAGGGTGAAGGTATGCACCAAAATGGGATTTTTTCCAGCATGCTGAAAGGAAAATATTTGAACTTCAATTTGTTGC
Source organism: Pseudococcus viburni (assembly GCA_033439095.1). Taxonomy (NCBI): domain Eukaryota; kingdom Metazoa; phylum Arthropoda; class Insecta; order Hemiptera; family Pseudococcidae; genus Pseudococcus; species Pseudococcus viburni. The sequence goes on along the minus strand of JAVBJF010000493.1, from coordinate 55,544 downwards.
AAAAATCAGACAATTTGGCCGATTTGAATAAAGGGTACCGGCGCAATGGTTAAGTTAGGCGAATCTGCCCCCGAGCTGAAATTCGAAACTAACCGATGGAATTTGGTTCTTACGGTCTGAAAACCACGTGGTGAAAATTTTGGCCCCCAACTCCACTCCTAGCCACAGTTATTGGACAAAACGTTACTTTTTTCAGCCTTTCCATTAAGAATTTTTATTTCCGCGAGTTTTTCACCAAATTTTTTAAAATTTTCGTGAGGTATAACCTATACTGAGGGGTATCAGTGGGTGGTTTGAAAAAAAATTTTTGATGATTTTTTCAAGCCGAAAATTGCGTTTGAAAATTTCAATTCGAGTTTTCTACATGATGTTTCAGAGATACAATTTTGAAAAAAATATATTTTGTACCTACTTAGTCCATATGTACATCATGATATTTTTTCAGAATTTTTTAGGTGATGGAACACCTTGAAAAATGCAAAAAACCACTTTTTCACAGCGTTTTTCACTCATAAAATGATCATTTTTAACCGAAAAATTTTTTATTGTAATTATATTCCAAAATACGTATTTATACACGACTTGTCAGATTTTCACTTCATTTCATCTCTTTTTCGCGATTTTTGTAATTTCAAGTCCAAATAAGTACAGCACAAGGCTCGAAATTGATTATCTCACTTTATTTTCCATACGAAATTGTCATACGAAAAAATTTACAACAGATTTATGTTTAGCAGCTCAAACTACTTCAGTGAACTCCATTTGTATGGTCAAGGCACTCAAATTTTGAAAATTCAGTTACTGATTCTTCGGTCAAAAATTACTAAGTTTTCAATCAATGCCCCAATTGCCCCATTTATCAGAAAAAATCAGTAAGTAATTTTAACTAAACAAAAATCAAAAAATCTCGTCATTTTTCATTTTTTTTCGCTCAAATTTGTATTCATGTATTATCTTCCTACTGAAAATTTTTAGAGTTGAAGAAAATGTGGAAAATTGTAAAGAGTAAAAAAGTTTTATTTGCATCGCGCCGGATATTACCTGAAAGTGGGTAACGTTGACTCGCTTTTTATGCATGGGATGAAGTACGAGATGAGAAAAGAGGAAACGAACACCGAAATCCGAATTGTTGTTTAGTGTGTCAAAATACCTACTTTGTTATGAAAAATTGAAACCCCTTCACGGTCTTTCAAAATTGCAGTTTTCAATCAACCAATTTTTAAATATTTTTTCCTAAGGGCCAGTTGTACAATCAATAGTTAACCTTTGGCTATTACTTAACTGCTTGTTATGAGCAGTTATGAGTTGTACATCAGCCATTTAGCGTTAAACAAAGAGCTAACCTGTACTTTTTTTAACCCACCAAATTCGACAGGTTAACCAACGGGTAAGTGCTATGATTGGTTCAAAAATAATTACGCCAACACCACTATTTTATAATGTGTAAAATTTTCAACAATTGAAGGGAATAATTAGTTTAAAAATTTTTTAAAGAATATATTTTTTAAATTTGGAACAATATTAATAAGAAATTTCATACCTAAATTTGTTATAGCACCTTCATTTTTAATTTTGTATTTCAAAAAACTTGACAAAACGAAATTTATTTGATTTTAAAAATACTGCTAATTTAATACTAATTTTTTTTCGTAAACCCATCAACGTAAAAAAATGTATTTAAAATTTTTTTGTGTGATAACTGATAACTCAGTTTGTTTTTAAAATAGAAATCAACAAAATTTTCAGCTGAATTCACAAGTGGCCAGTAATTTTCTATCCATTTGTCATCAGCTAGCAATTTCATTGGTTGTTGTATAGATGCGTGAGGATATTCACGTTTGATCACGGCTGGTTAACTAACTAATCATGATTTGGTGAATGTACAAACCAATCATCAGTTAACTTACCACTGCTGGTTTTGTTTTTGATAACTAACCAGTGATTTAACTATTGATTGTACAACTGGCCCTAAGAACTACGAATTTAAAAAGTGATCTCAACAACGTCACTGCAAAGTAAAAAAATCATGTTGTACCAATTTTTTACAATACTTCCTCAGTAGGTAAGGTCAATTGGGGTAATTGTAAATTTTTCGGAAAATTGAACCGATTTTGTGATACTCTTTTTCTTTTTACTCTGTAAGTAAGAAAGCAAAGTGATTGAAATTTTTTCCATGTATCAATGAATGTATGAGGAGTAATATGGCGGTTTGTTTTCATCGATTCGATTATTCATTCCGAAATTATAGACTTCGTTTACAATTGGACAAGAATATTTACATTTACCCCACTATGATGGGGTAAATGTAAATGCATACATTGTACCCCATAAAAAACGTATCTCTCAGGTTTTTTTGCATAATTTGGAAAAAAATTATACAGATTAAATATTTAAACGTGTGGAAAAACTAACTTGTGAAAAAAAAATCAAAAAAATCAAAACCAAAAAAATGATATTTTGTGTTTAAATTTGTGAATCCCATTTAAATAACACGTGTTTACAATTACCCCACACCTGAAAAATTTGATGGGTATTTGTGAATGCTGCAGAAAATTAATTTCTCAGCTTCAAAAATCATAAGAATTGAATTTCATCATTTTTGAATGTCCGTAGAACTAAATTAATGCATCAAACACCAACTTTTTTACTTTTTTCTATTTTTTCTCGAATTTTGAAGATTACGTAGATTGTGTGAAAACCGAAATTTGATATCATGTTTTTTTCATCGCGAAATTTTTCATCACAGCTGTCACCAAGAACCCAAAGTTCTTTATTATAGTAAGACCAATTATTCAAAGTTTTTATTTTTGGCAACTCCAGCCCGCTAGATGCATTTAAGTATTTACAGCATGACTTGTTTACAATTACCCCAAATGACCTTACTTAGTTTAGTACTTACCTACCTAAACGGAAATACCAATACTTGGTTTCATTTTCATAATCTACAAATCAAGAAAAGTTTTAATCTTCATTAGAACTTAAAGAACCATTCATTATCTACAATAAACACAGTAAACTTCATGCAAATTGCGCAAAGTTTATTCTAATCACTATTATGCTTTTCGGGCGAGCTTTAAAATTTACGTACATACCTTTTACGTTTTAAAAGGTAAGAGCCCTAAACACAAATGGGTTTGTTAAGGAAAGGGTTTTAGGAAAAATTTGAAGAGTCGCGCAAGTTGTAATTAGGTTTTTAGTCAACTGCATAAAGCAATTTGGGGGGAATAGAATAACCCCTAAGAAATATTTTATCCCCTTACCTTTTTTCTCGCCCGGCCCCCTTTCCGCCGAAATTTCGCGCCCAAAAACGGGGCCTAAAATTTAAACCCGGGCATCTCCCCATTTGGGAGAAAAAATGTCGCGTTTCTAAAAATTTTTAAATGGGAAAAATTTCCCCATTTTTTTTCAAAAGCAATGTTTTGGGGGACGTTATTTTTTTTCATAAAAAACCAAAATTTAATTTTTTTAAAAGGTAAAAGAAAATTTTTAAAATTTTGCCCTTTTGGTCCCTATTTGTATTTTATTTTTTTATTTTTAATTTTTAACCCCTTATACGAGAAAAAATTTTTTTTATTTTTTTAAAAAATTATTATTTTTTTTTTCAGGGCTAAATTCATTTTCATTCCATAAAAAGGGGCGCCCCTTCTCCCATTTTTTTTTTTTTGGAAATTTTAAAGCCCCGGGGAAAGGGGTGGGGGGGGGAAATTTTTTCGGGTGAATTTTCCCGACTCGACCTTCGAAACATTCTGAGCGTTGCTTTTTCCCCAAAAAAACCCACCAAAATGGGGGTTGACACTTTCAAATTCTCAGCCCCTTTCAATTTCGGGTTCAAGGGAAATTTTAAAAACGCCCTTTCACGCTTTGAGAAATCCCCGGGTGTTCACATACCTACCTTGAGGATTTTCGAGAAATCTTCACGAATTGCTCTCAGAAGATGAAAAAATGCAACATCTCAATAAGAAATTGAGAAGTTAGGTCTACCATATAACGCCAAAGTATTTACTTTTCCAATTTTTTAGGAATACATACTGCATAATTTTTACCAGAACCTCATTTCTTAAATAGCAAAAACAAAAAATGAATTTTTTCAAAATCCAAACAGCAACAACCTTGACCTAAATTACATATTTTAATTTTCCATAAACTGAAACAAAAAACTTCATCATAAATATTCATCACGCGAATTCGAAAGGAAAAATTGTAGGTATTTGTTTATCAACGTCTCATACCATAAATTTTATGAGAGTGACATAACCGGATACAAAGTATGTATTATTAAATTTCGTTAAAAATACTTGCGATGTTGCGAATATTGAGCTTTAAAAAAGTAAAAAGTTTGCCAACGTTATTTCGACAATATCTAAATTTTTCACATTTGTCAATGAGGGCACATTTCACATTTTACTCTCATTTTTTTCGTATCGAGCAAGTAGGTATGTGTTTCTGTAATGACAAGAATCTGACAGATGTGTTTCCAGTTTCAATTCATTGGTTTTTGATGATTCGAATATTTTGTTTACACTCGATACATTTAAACGTTTCAATTTGGTGTCACCGAAATCACCTATACGTACTTAGTATTTACTGCATACTGGATATCTCATTCGTGGGAATACTTACCTATCAACTTTGGAAAAAGTTGGCTTCAGGTGGTCTTTAGAGTGCTATGTGAATGTGCATGATAATGTGACACGTCGTTCTTTTATCTACCTACATATTTTGGAATTTTTCAAGGATATATATGGATTTCTGCGAATTCTCGGCATTTTTCTTTGTAAACTAGGGAAATGAAATCATTGATGTTTGGTAGCAAAAAATAGGTACGATTGTCAACTTGTTCTTAGAATTTAGAATTTGAATCTTGAAATCGAAATAACATTTTCTACGAGGAAGGTTAAAAAGTTCGGATCGTAAAATTAAAGTTTTTATTTCCGGTCACAATATATATATATATATATTTTTTGATTCATTTTTAAAAATATTTTTCGTAGGTATGTATCAAATGTGTGACTAAAATTTTATTAAAATTCTGAAGATTGTACATACAGATTTTTAGAAGAAAGAGGAATAATTAAAAATAAAATTTCACTCAACTATAAAATTATTGATGTTGAATTTGAATTTGAATGTCAAAGAGTATAAGGTAACCTTTATTGATAAACCGAAAGGTAAAAATATTGTTAGCCTTAATACATGTAGTAGGATATCAGTAAATAAAATAGCCCCATCCCTAAACTGTGGAAACTGGGAAACCAAAAAAAAAGAAGGGTTATTTTGGTTTCTCAAATTTGAAAATAAAGGTTACGGGTTGATTATGGTTTGCCTGAAAGATATGGGTTGTGGGTTATGGTTACGGGTTACGGTTATTAGGGTTATACCATCAGAAAAACTACATTTTTGTAATATATTTTTTCTTGATACATGAATCGTATGTTACTTGACTATGATGTCAGAATTTAAAGCCAAATTTTTGGAGGATTCAGCAATTGGTTTTTTATTTAAAAATAAAAACGTAAAAAATGTGCTGGAAAATGAGGGAAACCCGTAACCGTAGGTAACCTAAATAAATTTAAAGGGTTAAGGGTTATTTCTGCTCAATTTTATTTCTGTTATGGGTTACCTACAGTTATTTTTCAAACCAAAAATCAGGGTTATTTAGGGGTTAAGATTAAGGTTACGGTTTGGGTTCGCACCCCTGAAAATGGGATTTTGACGATTTGGGTGCAAATTTATTCTAAATTCAATTTTTTTTTCAATTCCCTAAATCTAAATTTTTTCAAAATTATATTCAAATGAAAAATTCAGAGGTGTCTAGCAAATCGCATTGGCTAGAGCTAACGGCTAATGCTAGTGTGAGTTGATTGGCTAGCTATTGGCTAGCTAATGGTTGATTTTTGAAAAAAATCATGTGGCATCTCAAAATACTCATTATTTTTTATATGCGAAAATGTAAAAAAAAACAGATATTTTTCCTTTGAAGAAAAAGAGCAAAAAAACATAGACAAATCACAATTTTACACATTTATAAGAAAAAATGACTAATAAAATTTGATAAAATTTCTCAAGAAGAGAAAAATTAACAAAAAAACAAAGCCAATAGCCATTCGATTTGATCGTCTAAAGCTAATGGCTAATGGCTAGTAGAGTTGATTGGCTAGCTAAAAGCTAAAGCTATACTTCATACCAAAAGAGTTTGCCAAAATGGCTGATTTATAGTAGGCGGTGCGGGGTGATGGAGAGGTAGCTATTCACACTGTGCGTCAATAAAATTTCGTGATTTTTTGAATAGCCAATGAATATTGTTGCTCTGTTTTGTTTGTTATTGTTCGGGGGTCTTGTTGTTTTTGGCAAACTCTTTTGGTATGAAGTAAGGTCAATTGGGGTAATTGTAAATTTTTCGGAAAATTGAACCGATTTTGTGATACTCTTTTTCGTTTTGCTCTGTAAGTAAGAAAGCAAAGTGATTGAAATTTTTACCATGTATCAATGAATGTATGAGGAGTAATATGGCGGTTTGTTTTCATCGATTCGATAATTCATTCCGAAATTATGGACTTCGTTTACAATTGGACAAGAATATTTACATTTACCCCACTATGATGGGGTAAATGTAAATGCATACATTGTACCCCATAAAAACGTACCCCTAATTTTTTTTGCATAATTTGGAAAAAAATTATACAGATTAAATATTTGAACGCCTGGAAAAACTTTTTTGTAAAAAAAAAATCAAAACAAATCAAAACAAAAAAAATGATATTTTTTGTTTAAATTTGTGAATCCCATTTAAATAACACGTGTTTACAATTACCCCACACCTCAAAAATTTGATGGGTATTTGTGAATGCTGCAGAAAATTAATTTCTCAGCTTCGAAAATCATAAGTATTGAATTTCATCATTTTTGAATGTCCGTAGAACTAAATTAATGCATCAAACACAAACTTTTTTACTTTTTTCTATTTTTTCTCGAATTTTGAAGATTACGTAGATTGTGTGAAAATCAAAATTTGATATCATGTTTTTTTCATCGCGAAATTTTTCATCTCAGCTGTCACCAAGAACCCGAAGTTCTTTATTATAGTAAGACCAATTATTCAAAGTTTTTATTTTTGGCAACTCCAGCTCGCTAGATGCATTTACGTATTTACAGCATGACTTGTTTACAATTACCCCGTGTTTACAATTACCCCAAATGACCTTATAAAAGGAGTGAAAATCCTTTGGCGAACGGCTAATGACTATTAGATATTGGCTAGCTAGACAGCCCTGGAAAAATTTTCCAACTGTAAAATTTTTTTAAAAAGTTTTCTCAAAATGTTTTCAACTTTAATTTTTGTTAATCACACATTTTGAATACTTAAAAATTTTCTTTTAATTATTTTGTAAAGTTTAATATGTGCCGTTATTCCGTTCTTCCCTTCCTGCTATCTGTGGTAGTCCTGATGTCCTGATTGCCACGACAGACTATTTCATCCCTCGTACAATCTACCAAGCAAACAAGAGATCAGTCTTCTATATTTCCGCGAACGCGACGTCATAGATTTTTTCGCAATCTTCGGCCTGCCTCTGGCAATGTGAACGTCTTTTTTGTGAGTCGACAATTTGTCCGAATTTTGTGTAAAAATGCAGTTTATGTCTGAGTGTATCATTAAAATAATATTTATTGACAAATAAATATTATTACAAAGAGTGTCGAGTATTTATTAAAAATGAGACCTCAATTTCGTTAGATACCAAGGAGAAGGCCAGAAGTTCACCCTGATCAAGTGCTATCTTCATATCAAGATCAACCTATCATCCCTAATATCTAACAATTTGTAGAGTTGAAAGAAATTCTGAAAAACATGAAAGTTGAAAAGTTTTAAATAAAAATTAGGTATGGAAAAAATGTCAAGAAATTTTTAATTGGAAACTTCTCAAGTTGAAAAAAAACGAAAAAAATCGATAATTGGAAACATTTTTTCGAGAAATATAAAGTTGAAAAAATTTGAAGAAATCACGTTGGAAACATTTTTAATGTTGCAATTTTTTCCAGCAGCAAGATTTTTTAAATTTTGATTTTTTCAACTTTAGCATTAATTTTTAAAATTCCTTACTTACAACTTAAGATTTTTTCTAATGAATAATTTTTCTTCTATTTTTTTTCCAACTTCAAATTTTTTCAAAAATTCAACTTCGTGTATTTCAAAAAATTATGAAATTAAAAAAAAAGAAAATTGGAAAAATGTTTAGAAAATCTGAATTTAAAAAATTTTATGGTAGGTAAAATTTTAAAATTGGATACAGTTTTTAAAAAATTTATAATCGAAGAAATTTAAAAATTTTACAGTTGAAAAAAATTGAATTTTAAATTAATTTAGACTTGGATCGTCGAAATCCCATTTTTGGTAAAAATAATTTGGAGCTAGTGATAGTGGAATAATGGATGCGTAACACCTTTCGTTCAAGTAATGAAATATTTACCTAGAATTGTATACCATCAAATGTGTAATAAATAAATCGAAATTCATCAATACAATGGGTTATTTTTCGCGTAACGTCTGCATATCAACAATATACGTGTAGATGCCGAATTTAAAATGCCTACCTATCTACACCCACTTATAAAATGAACACAAATAGATAGTACCTAATACCTAGATATACATTTGGTACCTAAATAATGTTTTGAAATTTTCAATGCAAATTCATCGCAATAATGTACTTACCTATTACAAATACAATGTTACCCACAAGTTTGACGAAAAAACGTTACATAAATAGTTATAAAAAAGAAAGGCATCCAAGATTATCAAAAGAAGTGTCTGGCAGTCTATCTACGTGATACACATTTTACGATGGGTATATTTCTCATAGGCTAATTTACAATAACCAAAGTGAGCGATTACGGTTGGTTCATTTACAAAAACAAATTTATAACCACGAATTGTGTTATATTCAAAAGTGTGAATTAAATTAACTAACTAAGTACGAAGAATGGTTTCGGCAGATGAATACAACGTTACGTAATGGATGAGTTGATGAGGTGCATCGTATGTAAAAGTACGGTGGCAACTGGCAATATAAGTAAGAATCACGTATGAATGATGCATTGATTAAGCGTGGGCAAGGAGGAGAGAGCATTGAGAATAAGTTAATACTATTCAATTTGGTGATTGGCGGCTAAGGTTGCTAATTCCAATGGGATGAAATTATTCGATGGTAAAATCGATGCAGAATTTAATCGGTTACGAAATTTTGCAAATTTTAAATAAACACCATAAATCACTTTCACGTTAATTATACCCAGTCGAGGAATTATTGAAAACAATACCTAGGTACATACAATGCGTTAGAAAAATTCCTAGATTAAGTCGTATATGTGAGAATGCTACGTCGGCATCGTGGAGTCTGCATAATACACAACAAGGTATCTACCTATCTACCTGTACGACAAATTAACAACTGTTCCGCGTTTTATTCATTATAAAATCATAAAGCAATTTAAAGAATTAACCAATTAAATCGTTTGCTTCGTTAATGAATCGTGGCTATGGAACCATCGTAGAGATTCTTCAATTTCCAAATTATACGGTTACAGCTTAAGTACTTAATTGAATATGCTGATGGTGAATTTGTCGACGAGCATCGAACAACGTTTACTTCGAATCGTTAAGTATGCCAGCATCGCTAACTCGCGAGTATTGGAAAAAATATGCTAATGGAGGCGAACGTGACCGTCGATCCGATTTAACCCTTCGACCTATCGCCAGCATAAAGTACAGAAATCAAGTTCAAAGTCTCGAGAGGAGTTTTTATTCACGATCTTCGAGTGCGTTTGTAAAAATCTACTCGTATGTAGGTATAGGAAACCGGGCAACATGCGATGTCCGGCAGTCCGACTCGAGATTTTGATCGAGGTTGAGAGATTCCAATAGTGTTGGGCAAAATTGGTTATTTGAAAATAATCGAAAATTAGTACGGGTGTCAATCACAAAAGAAAAGCTCCTAAAAAATATAAAATTTTGGTGAGACCCCAAAACTGCTATTAGATTTTTGAGATGAAATTGCAAACTCGACAAACTCGTCTTAGTGTTTCCCAAAGTTGTGAAATTTTGGCCCTTGCCTCAGATTCTTTTATGTGAATAACTTTTCAGAAAATTGAGATAGAGGGCTTGCTTTGGGCTTAAAATAAATCAAATGCGTTGGGGATTAAATTTTGTGTAATATTAACCCCATATCAGAGGTTCTCCACAAGTCAGCGGTTCGCAAAGTGGAAATTTTAGTTTTTTTCTGGGTGGCGTTTCAATTTCAGATTCAGTTTTTTTCTAGGCGGACGTTTCAATTTCAAAGCGGTTTTTTGGCGTTTATATCTATTTAATTTAAAAAGTGGTCCATGTAAAAAAAGAAAGGTTATTTTTCGAGGATTCCAAGGATATAAAAAAATTTGCCATTATCTTTGGGACAATCCGAGAAATCGAGGATTGAACCTGATGGAGAAAAAACGTAGTTCCACGCGAGTATAATAGTAAAGCAGTATCTGCAAAAAAAAAACAGTTATTGGTGAAACGGTTTTGAAATTTTGCATACAAGCTTTTAAAATCAGTCGAAAATGATAGTGAAGGAGCTTTAACAACCCCGATCCCCCATTTGGGCTCCAGAGGCACCCCACCTCTTTTTTTGGTGCCCCAATCGCAATTTTTATGTAAAAGGAGTCGTTTTCATATAAATGGAATCCCCTGAACACTAATATGAAGTTGGATTTCCAATTGCACCCCATTTTAGTACCCCATTTGGCATGGGGGTTGAACTCAGTGCATTTGAATTCATATGGAACCCCTACATTCACCCTTCTTGTTGGTGCCACCCAAAATGTTCACAAGTCGAGATAAATATTAGTTGTTTTTTAATAAAAAGGGCTCTTCAATTTTACCATAATGTTTTTAATTTATTTGTGAAATAGTGTGAGTTAGAATAATTTCTGGCTTCCAGTGATGCCTGGGGAGTAAAGTAGGGTGCCCCAAATTATTCTTAAAATGGCTGAAATCCTCTTTCTTGTGTCAGGGGGGGGGGGGAGCATTAGAAAATAACCAAAATATATAATTTAAATGCTATGGATAGAGAGGTGTTAGGTGGCGTGGCGTTAGGTATAGATAAGATCTTGGTGTTGTCTTTTCTCCTCTCTCTCTTGTGCATTTATTTTTCTCTCGTACTTGTATTATTTCACGACGTATTTTAGCCAAACTTTGGTAATTTTTTTAAGGTTCTCATTTTTCCTTGAAAATGAGTGGCGCTCGAATTCTTAGGTTTTATTTAGTATGTACAGTTGTGTTCTAGTAATTCAGAAACCCTACTACCATAATTATTATGGTAGTAGGGTTTCTGAATTACGTTTTCTGGGTTTTTCTGGGTCCATCAGGGGGGGGGGGGGGGGGTTAAATTATATTTTTGGCTATTTTCTAGTGCTCTCTCCCCCCTGACACAACATCTTGGTCAAAATTCCTTAAGAATTCCTTGACCTTTTTTTTCACAAATGACGTCACTTATGAAATTACTTGTCACCTAATTCTGAAAAATGAAATAAAAACGTAAAAATTTTACTTTTTTTAGTTATTATACATTTTTCGTGACCCCCCCCCCTTTTTTTTACTTTTTTTTTTTTAGAGATCTCAACAAATTTTTACAAAGGAGGTAGGCGAAAATTTATAGTGCCATTTGGGAGTGGGGAGAGAAATAATTCGAATTTTATAGATTTTAAGATTGGGCTAAAATTGGACAAAAATTTGAAAAAATTGGATATAGTGCGAAAGCTTTGAAGAAAACTTGGAAAAATATATAGGGTCTTTGACGTTGACCTAAAAAATCGTGTTTTTGGGTACCTAATATTTTTCATATTTTTTTCAAAATTTCTCAACAAATTCCTTAAAATAAAGAAAAATGCCATAAAGTTGAGGAACTTACAGATTCGTGCAAAATTGTAAAAAATTTGTTAAAGAATTTCACATTTTGAGGAATTTTGAAGGGATTTCGAAAAAAATAGAAAAATATTACCCAAAAACACAATTTTTTTTAGGACAAAGCCCCTATTTTTTCCAAGTTTTCTTCAAATATTTCGCACTGTGTCCTATTTTTTTTTCAAATTTTTGTTCAATTCTCGTCCAAAAAAACAGAAAGATGAAAAAATAATGATTACCTATGTGATTATTTGTACTGAATAATCGATTAAATTCAGGGAATAGGAGTCGACTCCGGAGTCGGAGTCAAACTGACTCTTGACTCCGCTTTGACTCCGGAGTCAAAACGGAGTCAGGAGTTGAAGTTTGAAAGTGACACCGGAGTCAAGAGTCAGGGTGTGAGTTTGAATCCGGAGTCAAAATGGAGTCAGAGTCAGAAGTCCACTTTCTCTCTTGACTCTGGGAGTCAGGGGTCAACTTTTCAATTTTTAAATTCCCTCAACCCCCTTCTCCTCTTCTATTCGTAATATTGTGGGAGGTTGTACTCGGATAAATTATAAATTAATGGCTGATTTCTGTTCCCTGTTCCGGAGTTGGAATCAAACTGACTCTGAATTGATTCCGATTCCGGCTTGACTCCGGAGTCAGAAGTCAAGGTCACAGATTGACTCCGGAGTCAAGGTGGAGTCAGGAGTCAACTTTTCGGCTGACTCCTATTCCCTGATTAAATTCGACGTCGCTGGAAAAATAATCACCCAACACCAGATTTCAAACCAAACTCTTCTGTCCAGTGTCCAGTAATTGACCATTTTTCCATTTGTTCTAGCCAAGCACACGCGTAAGTAGTAGCTGCCGAAAGAATTAATCGTATTCCTCGTGCTCTGGCTGAGCAGGCTATTATTTCATTAACCGTGAAAGGTGATTCAAAATACGCGCAAGCCAAGCCATGTCGTGGGTTTTACCTCATCCACATACGTTATAATGCCGGCAATTAAAAACCTAGCCATATTCGTTTTTTATTGTGACCTGGTTCACAAGTGTGCGGTTTGAGGTATTCACCAAGACTGAAAAAAGAATCTTGCTTCTTGGTTTGTTTTGTGTACCTATACCAGCATTCGCAATTCTCACGAAATACCTTCTTTTTCATTTGCGCGTTTGCGTTTTCTTTGACCTACACACGAATCAACTCCGACGCTCGGCGGCGGCTCGACGTTTAATTATAAAAAGTACCAGTACGATTTCGATTTTACTCGTACCATCGGTGCAGCGGCGGTTCCGACCCAGTCGATTTAAATGGGTTAAAATGCTCGGATTAGGCGATAAAAGCGATTTCCATGTATATGTTTTCGTATACACAACTTACAGATGAATTCAATTCAATTCAAATATCCAACATCACGCGTCAAAACCTTTCTTTGGCAATGGCAGCGTGATTTCGTCATTTTTTCATGTATAGGTATACCTAGACCATACCTACGTACTTATTCGGTCGTATTTGTAATTATCGAACTCGCAGTCCCGTACGAACGATTAATGATGAAAAGACGACTTACAATTGATAAAAAAAATACCTATAGGTAGAAAAATGGAAAAACGAAGTGAAAAAAGAACTAGCATATTCGTACCTACTATGTTGATTTATGTGACAACGACCATTGATAAGGAAAAAAACTGTTGAAAAGTTTTTTAAAAAACGAGGTTGATTTTATAATTTGATGGTTGATAAATGGCATACGTAGTTGTCAAGTCGAAATGTTCGACTATATTGAACCGAGCAGTTTGTGCTAGAAATTAATTAGCAGGTGGTTTATTTTGAAGTTTGACCGTGTCACTAATCTTTTCGTTGGTCACTAATGCTCCAATTATTGCTTTTCGAGATGTTTTCGGTGAGGATGCTTAAACGATTTTTGAGGTAAGTTTTGCAAATACCAATATGAATTCAATCGACGTTTAAATAGTAGATACCTTTGGTGTTTTAAAATGTAGACTAAATCAATTCATAGGAGAAAGGGCTCGTGAATTCTTCAGACATTTTTTTGTTGATTGGAACTTACTTAATATGGAAGACGAGGTACATTTTGATGACTTTATTGAATTAGAACATTCTGAGCAGTGGCGTTCCGAAGGTATTTTACCGGAGGGGGGGGGGGTGTTTAAAATATGTGAAAATCCCAAATCAGATATGAGATTTTCAATTCTACCCTATATTTCGATACTTACAAACCTACATCAATAAGACTTTTTTTTCATCTCCCACAATGTTTTTTTTTATTACCTACCTATTTAGAGTATGTATATAATTACGTACCTACCCTGAATTTCAATCCAAGTGAGTTTTATGTATAAGAGGTAGCTACAGCGAACATGATTGAAAATTTTGAAAATCGCAGTTTATTCAGACACGATACAGGCTTGTGAAAATATTAGTATGTACAATTGGTAAATCTTCCTATAGAAAATGACCATTGTTTTCTGTTTTTTGCAAAAAAAAATAAATGAAAGTGCTGCTGTTCAATTTCCCAACTTGAGAAAATATGAGTAACTATGGTAAATTTCCTCAAATCATGAGTAAAAATGGTGAATTTCCCCGACTGAATACTGAGAAATGCTGTTGGGAATTTTGTCACCAGCCCACCTTACCCTCTGAGCATTTTAAAAAGTGAAACTTTCCGATTAGAGCTCGTATTGAAATCAAAAAAAAAAATTCGTGCTTGTTTCTTGCTACTTTTTTGAATATTCCTTGATGACGTCTCATGGTGCCCACTATTTTTCAAATAGGATTTTCCCTGACTTTTCCAGATTTTACAGACTAATTTTCCAGACCTTTTATGCGCCAACATTTATGAAGAATAGGGAAAGAGGAGGCGTACCCAAAATTTTCTCATGGAGGGAGTAAAAAATGTAGGTAATTACAGTGGCCATGTAAAAAAATTAAAAAAACGAGACTCAACGCTCAAGGGAAGAAAAATCCAAAAATAATAAGATTTTTTACAAAAAATTCCCAATAGTTGGGTTTTTTTATGTCAAAGAAAACGCATTTATTGTCCGAGCAAAGCAAAAATAAATTTTTTTATGAAAGATCATGCTAAAACTGCAAAAATTAAGCATTCAACGAGGTGTTTTTAACCCACCGACACCAGTGACACCATACTTAAAAAATTGTCTCTTACCAATCTGGCCCAAAGTTTCATAGTATTATAACTTCTAGGGTGTGTAGACTGTGTACATAAATATTCAACCTTTCATTTCCTTTGATGAGCAAATTGCCTACTCTGTTATGTGAAGGGACAAAAATTTTAGAAAAAAATATGTATGTTTATGTTTATTGATAATTTTTTTTTCACCGAATGAAAAGTGGAAGGGATAAAATCGTCACCCGACAGATACTTGTGTATCCATGCCCTACTTGATTCGTGCACAACACTCTGCATATCCTTTGGATTGAAGGGGCCGAAAAAATAAAATTCATGCCGGTCAAAATTTTTTTCTGAAACGTTTGCCCCTTCAAATGAAAAAGTAGGCAATTCGCTGACCAGCGGGAACGAACAGTGTGCGAAGTGCGCATAAGTACTAGGAGGCGTTACCACCCGATCACTCGCTCCGTCAACGTAACGCACGAAAAAAACCGGTTTGGTGACATTTGTCACCGGTGTGGTGGCAGCCTTTGATTACACAGGGCAACACGAATTTTGTTTTTGGGTTCTCAATTCTCATTGCCAAATTTGGGTTGCTTTTATGTAACTAATAAAGGAAATTTTTTTTTGACCAAAGTTTGCTTTGGGGGGGGGGGCAAAAAACTGATTTTTCGAGGTCAATAAGCCTGAGCATTACAAAAAAAATTGAAAAAATTTTTTTTGACCAAAGTTTGCTTTGGGGGGTGGGGGGGCCAAAAAACTGATTTTTCGAGGTCAATAAGCCTGAGCATTACAAAAAAAATTGAAAAAAATTTTTTTGACCAAAGTTTGCTTTGGGGGGTGGGGGGGCCAAAAAACTGATTTTTCGAGGTCAATAAGCCTAAGCATTACAAAAAAAATTGAAAAAATTTTTTTTGGACTAATCTTATAGGAAATTTTACGGCGAATCGAATGCCGCAAACCTCGGACCTCTATCTCTTTTTGAAAAAAAGTTACAGCTCATTCTTTACAAAATTCTGTGAAAAAATCCCAAAAATTAGAAAAAAACTAGACACACTGTGTCAAAAGAGCGGACTTCCTATTATATACAAACTAGAATTGAACTTGTGAAGCTCAACTTTCAATGCACGTATCAACTTCGAAATTTAATCATCTCTTCCTCTATACACATTCTAATTACTACGGAAATTTCAAGTCGATCGATCAACTCTGACTTGAGTTATGGTGTCACAAAAAAGACCTTTAAAACTTCAAAGCTCAGCTTTCCTTGCTCAAAATTTAACCTAAAAAATTAGGTTTTCTCCTGCACGATCTACACGTACTGTATAAAATTTCTAAACGATCGGTTCAGTTAAACGAGAAAAATCAAGTCGGAAAAATTAACATATTACAAGCTTTTGAACTTTGAGCTCATTTTTCTCGAAAACGTGAGATTTTAAGAAAAATTCATGAGAAATAGAGCTTGGTATTCCTAACCATTTTTTTTGACCTCCATTTTTCTCTACAATGCACCGTTTCCGAGATACATATTTTTGAATAACTGAATAAATTTGAGCTTCAAAAGCTCAGCTTTCTATGCACAGATCGCCTTCCAAATTCAATCAGATTTTCTCCTAAACACATTCCTATCACCATAAAAATTGCAAATCGATCGGTCGATTTTATTTATCTTGTCAGAGGGAGGTTTCAGAAAAATGAGCTTTGGAGTTTCAAAGCTCAGCTTTCTATGCACAGAGTTACACCAAAACATAATCAGTTTTTCTCCTGTACGATGTAAACTTACTGTAAAAATTTCAAAACGATTGGTTCAGTTGAACGAGAGAAATTGAGTCAGAAATATTGACCAATCACAACCCTTCCAACTTTCTTGAAAATGGTGAGCTTTTAAGAAAAATTCATGAGAATCAAAGTTGTAGAGCTTAAAATTCCTAACCACCCGTTTGGTCATCGTTTTTCTCTACAATGCACCATTTTCGAGATATTTTCGAAAACTAAATAAACTTTGAGCTTCAAAAGCTCGACTTTCATTGCACGGATCGATTTCAAAATTTAAGCAGCTTTTTTCCTGTACACGTTCTAACCACTGTAAAAATTTCAAGTCGACTGGTCAACTCTAACTTGAATTGTAGGATCACAAAAATGAACTTGAAAGCTCCAAGCTCAGCTTTCTATGCACTGAATTGAACCAAAAAATTATCATTTTCTCTTTTGCACGATCTACACCTACTACAGAAATTTCGAAACGATTGGTTCAGTTACACGAGCGATATTGAGGTGGAAAAATTGACCAATCACAGGCCTTCCAACTTTGAGCTCAAGCCTGATAAGGAATTTTTGATGAAGATTTTATCTGCCGACCACTGCCTCAAAGGGGCCATAAAATCAGTCTTTGTGTTGGTCTAAAAATGCCGACTTAGCAGGTGGTATTGCAAGGGTTCAAAGAAAATATTTTATCTGCCGACCCATTGTTGAGAAATATGATTAAATCGCATCAGAAAAGTTGACCAATCACAGGCCTTTCAACTTTGAGCTCAATTTTCTCGAAAACGGTGAGCTTTTAAGAAAAATTCATAAGAATCAAAGTTGTAGAGCTTGAAATTCCTGACTATCCTTTTGGCCTCCGTTTTCCTCTACGATGTGCCGTTCGCGAGATATTTTCGAAAAACTGGATAAACTTTGAGCTTCAAAAGCTCGACTTTCAAAGCACGGATCGATTTCAAAATTTAATCAGCTCTTCTCGTGTACACGTTCTAACCACTGTAAAAATTTCAAGTCGATTGGTCAACTCTAACGTGAGTTATCGCGTCAGAAAGAAATGTCCCAAAAATGAGCTTTAAAGTTGAAAAGCTCAGCTTTCTGTGCACAGAATTGTACCAAAATCTAATCAGCTCTTCTCCAGCATGAACTAAACCTACTGTAAAAATTTCAGCTCGATCTGTTCAGTTTAGCGAGAGAAATCGCGTCAGAAAAAAAAGGCTTCAACAAACAAACAAATAAATAAATAAATAAATAAAAAAACCCTTATGAACGCAATAGCGGATTCCCGCTAGAGCGGGAAGTCCGCTAAAAACTCATGGAAAGCCTGAAGCATTACCAAATTAAAGATATCATATCAATGCGATAATTTGGCCCGAGTGAAGCCGGGCGAATTTTTTGAGATTTATTATAAAAACATGGAAGAAGCACTTTTCAAATGATTTCTCCTTATTTTGGGTTTTTATAAAATTTCAACATCTCCTGACTTTTCCAAGTTTTCTTAGAGGATGGACACCTTGACTCCTTTTCCACAAAAATAGATTTTTTTTGAAAATTCCATTTGTGATTGCCACCAAGTTCTCTGATAAATGAGGACTTAAAATATTCAATCGTCTTGGATGGAAGGAAAGAGGGTTCATATATTGTAATCATTTTGATTTTTGAGAATGAACTGTGCCAATTTATCGAGCCCGAATGAAGCCAGGGTGATCATTTTTGAAAAAAAGACATCCAAAAAGCTGAAATTTGTCAATTTTTTATCAATCAGCATTTCAGTTTTGAAATGAAGACCAAGTCTTCAACTTCTATCTCTTTTATAGGTACATTTGGAGCTTCATATGCCCCAGCGAAGCAAGGGCCAATATCTGAAAAATTGACGATTCTCAGAAAGAAATTGAATCACATTAAACCAAAAGCACCAGTTGCTACTTGCTTTCAACTAAGTATAAGTTTAAGTATTTGTGCCAACTGTAGCGCAGCTTCTACTCAAAAGCATTGCTTGATATTTGAAAGCTCATCTCTCATCACTGTCTGAATTTGAATTTGGTTGAACACAAAGCACAGGACATCTTCTGAGTAAAAGCTGCACCGCAATTAGCACATATAAACGTAGCCAGTATATACACATTTGATTAACCTAACTTGAGTTAATAAACTATGCTTCTGAGTGAAATCTGCTTTACAATTTGCACAAAATGAGTAATTTAGAAAAATATAATCATTTCATGTACTTAATACAGAAAGAAATGACAACTGATGTAATAGGTATAGTGATGTGACAACAAACTTTAAAAAATTTCACACTGCCGCACTCTGAAGTGTTTCAATGTAGGGTGTCCAACAGACATTCTTTAGCAAAAATTTTTATCTAGAAAATTAGGCTATCAAGTTGATTTTTGAGTATTTCTGGAGAAATTTGAGAGAAGGTACTGAAGAAAATCAACATCAACTATGGGCTCCAGATTGGCTGAAAATAGTGAAATTTTATTTTGAAAGTAGTGTAGTAGACAGGGACTCGATTTTCACCAATTTTACTGGAAAATTACTCATCGGAATTCAGTATGTACAGTTGTACAAGTCAGTGTTCAAAACCGATTGAAGTTCAATTGGTTGTGGTGGTTGTGGTTTTATGTTGCTTTGTAATAAAGTGGTTCCTGGTTCTGGTTTTTGAATTGGTTTTTAGTGATGGGCTGAAACGGTTCCATTTGGTTCTGATATTTTCTTTTTTTGTAATTATTGATTTTGGTCTTGAAATGGTTCTGGTTTTTAATTTTTCGCAAAAGGTTCGGGTTTTTGGCTTAATTTTCAAGATTTTCATCATATTGTTCTGGTGGTGGTTCTCAAAATTGAAGATCGTTTCAATTGGTCCTGGTTCTCCCGGTTCCATTTGGTCTTTCAAAATTTTTTTTGAATTTGAATAAATTTAAAAAAAACACACAAAAATTACCAACACTGAGTATTCACAAGTAAAATGACGAAATAATGGATGAATATGTTATTAGTACGTAAAAAGAAGAAAATTAAAGTAGGTAATGAAAGGTTTCAATTGCTACTATAATTAATTAATTTATTATTATTTAATAAAACTTTGAAAAAATTTAAGATTTGATGACGGTTTGGGTTATTGCAAGAATTCTCTGAAACTACTGAATCAAATTTGTTGAAATTTGGATATGATATGTAAAAAAAAAGTATTTCGGGTAGGCTGATCGGGCCCTTTTTTTCATTTTTTTCCAAATTATGAAAAATATTTTAATTTGGCATTTTTTTTTTGGAAAATCAGAAAAACGAATAGCATCTATATTCAAATTTCATCAAATTTTATTCTGTAGTCCCAGAGAATTTTTGCAGAAACCGTCATCAAATCTTGCATTTTTTGAAAGTTTTATTAAAATAATTATAATGACAATTGAAACTTTTATTAGGTACTTTTATTTTCTTCTATTTACGTACTGGAGTCATAATTATTCGTTCATTCTTTCATAATTTTGCTCCTTTATAATCCCAAAGAAAGCTGCAGATTTGCAGTGCACGATAGACCCGAATTATTTTCTGCAATATGTAGAGCACCCTTGACGGCCTTGACCGTTAACTAACATTAAAAGTTACTTGGATTTTTTTTTTTTTGGAACCAATTGGAACCGATTCAGAAGCTGGTGGTGGTGGTTCTGGTTTTGGTTTGAAATTAACTGAAATGGTTCCTGTTGGTGGTGGTTTTATCAGGAAATACATTTGCTGGTGCTGGTGGTTGTATTAATTTTCAAACTTTGAAATTTTTTCTGGTTCTTCCAATTGGGAATCTCACTTTTCCCCCTTTGAATCGGTTCTTTTTGGTCTTTTTTGGAAAATTTTCAACACACTTCTGAATCGGTTCCAATTGGTCGTGATTCCCAAATGAAAAATCTAAAAAAAAGTGGTTCTGGTGGGTTTTGGTTCTGGTGGTTTTGAACACTGGTACAAGTACTTATACCTATGTCCTAAGATAACAATTGATCAAATTATTCGGCCCAAGTCGTACCTTCTGAATGTCGATGTCGTTTTCGTTTTCGCGCCAAATATCTTAACGACTGGTGTTATAAAAGAAATACTTATGGTAGTGAAAGAATAGAACAAGAAAATTAAAAACTATAGATGGACTAAAGAGTGGGATGCTTTCGCTATTGTATCGATATTTTTAAAACTTTCTTATGCTGTGGGTGTGATATATGTGTAAAAATGGTAATTTAATGTATTTATTGGAAGGCTATTTTGCATAGAAGCACGTTTTCTTTTCCTTGTATTTCTGGTAAAAGAGGAAGTGCTCTGTGTGATTTTGTAAGTATTTGATTTTATCTTCTTTTTTTTATTGTTATTTCATTTCTTGATGGTTTTAAGGATGGAGTGTATTATTTATTAATCGTTTTCGATTTCCGATGATACTACCTATCTATACATACTACATAGCATAGCTTACAATATGTAGGCCTATGGATTACATATTTTGTTATGTAGTTGAGGCACCACGTATAATCTATTAGTATGTTCCTCGTTCCTCCATTCCAATTCATTTTTATACTGATAAAAATGGTATTTCAAAACTACATATATCATACATCCTTAAAACAAGCATTTTGCTATTATAATGCCGTTTAGTCTACTTTCTACTTTTATTGAAACGACAGAAAACAAGAGGAGCAATTAAATCGCAGATTAATGCGTATTTTTTTTTCACACTCAGGATGCGTCACATCGAGTCGCCGTTCGTTCAAACTCGACGTGTGCGCGCGAAACAAGACGCGCATAAATATTCAAATCCAAATTTTAAGTTTTCGATGTTTTATCTTCCATGTTAGGTATGTTTGAAATTAATATAAAAATTGTGACCGTTTTCCAAACTTGAAAATATTTTCAACTGCAATTTTCAACTATACTTAATTAAATTTTTTTCCAACCCTAAAATTTTTCAAATCTTAAATTACGCAATAACGCAAAAAATAAAAAATAATGTCTCATGTCGCACGGAGAGTACAGAGTCTTTAATCTTAATCATTAGGTATTGAATAAAAAAATGTTTTTTCAATTTTTATGCGTTGAATTTTTTTGGAAGAAAATGTAGTGAAAGAAAACTCAGAAAAGTCGATAAATT
This sequence comes from Pseudococcus viburni, assembly GCA_033439095.1. NCBI lineage: Eukaryota > Metazoa > Arthropoda > Insecta > Hemiptera > Pseudococcidae > Pseudococcus > Pseudococcus viburni. The sequence continues at coordinate 33,595 of JAVBJF010000493.1, read as the reverse complement.
AGATATCTGGGAAAAATTTCAAAAAATAGGATGAAAATGGTGGAAAATTTTTCATTAAATTGTCACAATTAGAAAGCATTCGAATTTGGAAAATTTTTAGGACCAATAATGTCGGTAAAAATGAAAAAAATTGGAAAAAAATTTTGCATTGAAAATAATTTTAGGATCAGAAAGAAATTGATCAAAAAAATAAAATTACGTTTTGAAGAAAATTTGAAACGAATTTTACAACTTTTAAAAATATCAACTTTTTGAAATAATTTAAAATTTCGGAGTTAAAAAATTTTAGAGTACGAAAAAATTTCAGTACGCGAAGTCGTAGTTTCAGAAAAAGAAACGAGTTGAAGAAAATCTCGGAAAAAATGAGGTTGAATGAACATATTTTTAAAAAAAATGAAGTTCGAAAAAAAAGAAGATAATTGAAAAACGTTTTAAAGCGTCATTCCATAAATGTACGGAGTACGGATAATACATAAGTGCAGAAAAAAATCAGCGAAATTGCGTATAATTATTATTTATTACGAAAATTAATGCGAACTTGCGTTTTGGGTGCCGAAAAGAGTCATTTTTTCCGCGTTTACGTTTCGATGTGACGCATCCTGCGTGGGGAAAAAAAATACGCCAGATTAATAGATACTACATAAATGTTACGGTGATACGCGTGTTATGATCATAATTCTGCTAACACTGATACACGCGCCAACAGACATCAGTCGATGTGGAACCACCGAGTGATTATTTTTTGTATAATGGCATTAGATACTATTAAACCTAAATGAGGTGGGGGTAAACAAATGTCAGGATCCGTTTTGCATAACATGTCCAAAAAGTAAATCTCATTAAAATCCGCTATCTGTCTTGAAATTACTAAAACCTTTCAATATCTCATAGCTGACTTCTGCCCAATTCGTTTATGCATTCAAATGAAATCCAAATATTTTCAAATGGTTAAAACGCATGTATGACGCTATTTTTTTTTTAATTTCTAGAAAATTGACACCGCAAAATTTCATCTTGGAAATTGGTAATTTTTAAAATTCGTTTTTTTTTATATTTTCAAAATGGACAGCATAATAAAAAAAATTGGTTTAAAAATCGAAAAATTAATTAGGGCAAACAGAAATTATGGTTTCCAAAAATTACACTTTTATTTAAATCTATGGTATCCACCTCAAATGTACTTGAGAAAAAGTGAAAAAAAATTCAAAAAATTCTGTAAGGTTGAGGTATGCACCAAAATGGATTTTTTTTCCAACAAAATATAATGTAAATGTTGAACTTTAATTTGTTGCAAGAATCAGACGATTTGGCCAATTTGAATAGATTTATTTGGGAGAACATTTGGTCTAGGTTGGTGCATCCTGCCCCACCTTCCCTTATTTGAAATCACAATTTTTATTCAAACTGAATACATCGGTAGTGTACTTTACCTACTTCTCTGACTTTTCTCATTTTGGAAATTAAGAAAGGTAGGTACCTATTTCCAAAATGAACAATACTTCTTTGCAGTTCTGAATTTTTTCGTATTTGAATTTCATCCGGAATTTTCCTTACGGATACTAAACGATTAGGCAATCTTACGATTTTTATCGAATCTAAATTTCTTTCACCAATTTTTTTTTTATTTTCTTCATACCTACTTGTGGTTCCTACCCCACCGCTAAAATACGAGGAAAGTTGATTCTTGAACAGTGGAAAGTAAGCGTAGAGACTTCAGCAGTGCAAATTCGTCTGATGCTGTACTGACTACTTATTAGCAGTTTCTTGTAGTTGATGACATTTTATTCTACAAATACTATAATGTAATCATTTTATCTTGATCATAATTTTATTTACGTGTTAGTGTTATGGGGAAGTCTTACAGTAGGTATTTGGTACCTAGCCTACGTCCTGAGTATTCCAGTAGTCGACAACTTCATGTACAAGTACCTACTTATAACTAATTATTATGATTATTTTATTGGTCGAGATTATCCAGTACTTACGTATGCTGCGTTAAATCCTATTATCAAACCTGTTTCCGCTCGCAGAAACCATACGTACCTACCTGCATACATGCATTTTTCGCCACATTGATATTTTTCAAGAAAACTACAAAATGAAAACGAAAAATAGGTTGAATTTTTCATAAATATGCTCATGCGTTATGTTACTTTAATCCTTACTCACCCATACTAAATCGCCAACGAGGAATTCCTCAAGAAATGGGTAGGTAATCAATCAATGGAAGAACAATTTCTTTAGGTATAGTGCACTTTTTTTTTACCATGAGCGAAACACCTCGTAGAAACGATTTTTTTCTTAGTCGAAATATTCAAAATGTTCAAATTTTTTCTCCTAACCCTAAAGTTTATTTTTTTTAATTTTTCGAACTGTGTGTTTTAAGTTCTAAAAGATCGACTCTAAAAATATATTTTCATCTCTATTTTTTAGAATTCTAAAATTTTTTCTATAATTTTTTTGTAAAATTTTTCCTATAAATTTTTTTGGAAACATTTTTTCTCTGAATTTTTTTTTACTTTTTTTTTGAAACTTTTTTACATTTTTGTCTGATAAATTTGAAAAGTTCCCAAAACTGTTCCGGAATTCGTAAAAAGTTCCATTTTTTTTCACCGCCACTGTTGTTAAAAAAAGGGCTGAGAATTCGAGAAAAAAATGGTGTAGGGGGGGGGGTCAAAATTCAATAAAAATACAGATTTGAGCCAAGAAAAATTGAAAAATTACGAGATTTTTGATACAATCAGTCAATATACATTACATAGGTATGTATACTCTCTAAATCAAAATCAGTCAATTTTCGTACAACTCTGCCTTTTGGAAATTGGAATCAGTGAAATAGATTATTTGAAAATCCGTGATTTTTCATTGATTTGTTTTAGTCAAAATTACTGATTTTTTCTGATTAAATGGAACATTGACTGGGAATTCAGTGATTTTTGACCGAAAAATCAGTTGAAAATTACCAACTTTCAATGAAAATTATTTCACTGATTCAAAAAAACATAAATTTTTCAAATTTAGAAATAGAGTCATAAAATACAGCCCAAGCGAAGCGAGGGCAATTTTTTTTCGAAAAATCGTGCTTGAAAAGCAAAAAAATGCATTAAAATTTCGGGAAGTTCCGAAAATTCAAAAGTTACGGAAAAGTTGCGGAAAAAGTTCCGAAGGACTCCAAAAGTTTCATTTTCCGGAACTTATTTCGGAGTTCGGCAACACTGCTAATATCTACACTTCTCGTTTCATGATTCAAGAATCAAGATATGTATTTCCTCAAAAAAAATTTCGCATTTCTTTTGCATACAAAGATAGGTAGTAATATCCATATATGTCAGCCACTTTGTGGGTTATTTCTACATACAAAGTAAGGAGTTCGCACCTCTTGGAAATAGAGTCGCGAAGATGAACACAGGTCCTATATCTAATTAGGGATGTGCAGAAAAAGTAGTACTGGTCAGAATTTTTGTACCAATACCAAATTCAAATGTAGGTACACTGTGTCAAATTTGACCCATAATTTTTTGATTATTTTATATACGTAAACAAAATTCTTTGGTACCAAAAATTTTTATTCAGGCCAGACTTTTTTTTAACCGAAAAACTTTTCCAAAATTTTCAATGGTTCAGGAAATTTTGCAATTTTTTTTCAAAAATGTTTCTGTAGGAGTCTTATTATTTTTTTAAGATGAATTTTTTGTAGCTAAGAACGAATCTATTATTATCAGAATTTTGATAAGTCAATTAGTAAAGATATTGGAAAAATTTTGAGTATATGTGTCATTCCGCTAGCAAAGGGCCCATATGGTCGAAATGGGGTTATTGCCATGGGGCAATACTAGGGACCCTAAGTAGTCGAATAAAACCAATCCCAGCCCAAAAGGTTCAAAATTCGCCGAGATATCGCATTTTGAATTTCGAAAATGCGAGTAGTCAAAATTTTAAAAAGTCGAGAAAAAACACGCAATCGACCAAATGGGCCCTTTTCAAAAAACTTTCGAACCTCATTTTATGCCACTTGAAGTGCGTTTTCAGCAGAAATTCGCAAAAAGAAGAAAAACTATAATTTTGGCCACTTTTGCTAAAAATGCAATTTATTCGAATCGAAAACTGTGATCGACCAAATGGGCCCTTTGCTAGCGGAATATATATTTTCCCTAAATTTTACGAACTTGAAATTTTTTCAAAATATGCCTAATTCAACTCCTTGACCTTTTTCCAGTTTTTTCATCAAAATTTTGAGAATTGGATTAAATTTGATAAATATTCTTGAGCTGGAAAAAGTTGAGAAAAAAAGTTATATCACAGCCTAAATGAGAAAAATTATTTGTGAGGTGGAAAAATAGTTGAATAAAATTTTGAGCAGTAGAATGGATGGAGTGATCATATTTTGAGGAAAAATTTCATAGTTTGAAAAATTTGAGGAAATATCTTTGTGCTTGGAAGAAATTTGAAATAAAAATAGTTCGGGGAATTTTTCGAAAAAAATGGAAAAATATTGGCTAGAAAAATATTTTTAATGATTGGAAAAAATTTCAGATTTTTAAAAAACACATTTGGAAAAAATTGAGAACATTAATAAAATTTTTACAAATGGCAAAAAAATTTTGGACTTGAGAAAAACATTGCTGTGTAGTGTTTCAAGCGCGGTAAAAGTACACGTGTGCACTGGCACTGTGCACCATACAAAAAGAAATCATATTTCTTGCGAAAAAAAAGTATTTACACTCGCGTCACATACTCATAGGTACCTACTATTAAGGTAATCAATATGATAATAAGTTTGAATTTTATGCCGCTTATAAGTTAGTATACCATCAACATTAACTGGTTTCGTAAAAAATAAATTCTTTCAATACCTACACCGACACAAAGTAGAGAAAGCAATCAAAAATTGACACTATTTCTGGAGAGTCTCGAAGAGTCTTTACGTCCTTACGTCTTTACTCTCGTAGGTACCTATAATAAAGAAGAAAACCACACGTGTGGATTGATTTTTTAAAAATTACCGAATGAAGTGACTTTTGAAGCAACTGTTTTGTGAAAGCCTTACCTTGAAATTGTGGTTTTTGTGCGGTAAAAGTAAAACATCCCACACGATGTCAGCGTCGCACTTCAATGGCATCGAGTAATGGTAAACCGTTAATAAAATGACGAACTGAGTGTAATGTTTTAAATTATTACTTCATATGATGTTATATTTGGAGATTGTTGGGACAGTATTTTGTAAACAAACAGTGCAAGATGAAAAGTACACATACCCACACATGTGTCGTTTCAGTCCTTATCACATGAAATAAGCGAGAATGTGTTAGTGTGGTGATGACAAAGGCAATTTCTTTCACGTTTCATCAAATCTCATGTCTAGTCTAGTAATGAAAATTTCACCGAGTACTCAACAATGGAAATACTTTACGACATTCACCTCCAAGTGCAAAACTTTTATTAATCAAGGGCGAATAATGTGTTCAAAATCTGAACGTGACATTCAAAGAAAAATGTATGAAATAATCAGCACCTTTGTGTTTTTTTCTTTTAATTGCAGGTCCAGCGAATTCGTAGCTCTCGTCGCTATTTTTGCAACGTTCTTCTTACTACTGCATACGAGAGATTTACATTCGAGATTAAAAGAAATGGAAAATAAGCTGCAGCCAGATGAACTGTCCGGTCCGCCTTCTATGATGACGGGTAAGTTTATATGGTGTTTGTTTAATGGCAGCTGACCTGGTAGCGATTATGCTAACTCATCTTTCATCAAGTGACAAAAATATTGCAGTGTGTGTGCGTCTTTTTTGCACCGGAATATTAATTAGTTCTGCGGCTTGACCATAATACCTCAATTCGTGTAATGGTCTGTGGTGACTGGTGATGTGCGTAGCGGAGGTTTTTTTGTGAAAATTTTATGACGATTTTTTCAATGTACATATTATAGTATTAGGGATGCTACCGCAGAAATTGGTCGTATTATGCTTAGTTGAACGATGGCGATCGTAATGGTCCAGTGATTTACTCGTATAAGTAGATATAGTAGCTATATAATTAATGGGATCAGGAATTTTTTGTAGGCTTATGTGATGTCAGCTATTTTTTTCCATCTTGATCTAATTTTTCATGAATGTGTTTCGTTTCACCTCAATCGAAGTGAAATAAGTAATTTCATATTTAGAATTTCTGGTTTCTTAATGCTGCTCGTGCATACCTACTTTTTTCTTTCTTCGGAGGAATTTTTCTATTTGTGGTTTAAAAATGTCTTCCTGCTGAGAGTAGGAGAATTTCTGAACTTATACGTTTTATTACAAAAAGAATGTTGTATCGGTTTATATTCCGAGTTATATTCCATTTTATTGCTGATCCATTTTGTAACACTATTTATTCCATATAAGCGGAGCCTATATAATAATCCAGTGGAAAATATTTAAACAATTTTTTTACGTGTAGTATGTGTGAGATTACCTATATGAGTTGGACTTATGTCTCCAAATTACCTAAGTATGTAGAGTGTAGAGTAGTGAGATCTGTGTAGACTGCAGAATCGAATCATCGAGAAAGTGAGATTTTTTAAACGGCTAATACTGAGTAAGAATGAACCTGCCTTATAAGGTACCCAACCCACTAGTGTTCGCATGCTTTGTCACTTTCATCGATCAACGATCATTAAATAATTTTTATGAAAACTGATGTAGGTAAATTTCAAATATGAAATTTTATACGTAGGTCACGAGGGGGGGGGATCTTCTTCATTTTTTGTGAAGGGATCTAATTGATCTATCAAAAAAGTGAAAAACCCCGAAATTTGTGTGATAAAAAATCAAAAAAAATGGTGATTTTTCAAATTAGGTAGGTAGAGACCATGGATATAATGTAGCAGACCTGTACAGAGTGGGGGTGGTTTCTCCCGAGTCCGTGTTTTTTTGGGGGAGGGGGGGGGGGGTCAAAGAGGCTCACTAGGGTTCGTCACGATTGAAAAAATTGAAAAATTTAGTATTTTCACTATAAAGGCTCTTTAAACGAACAAAAATTTGCCTAATTAGGTACGTTACGTCGTACATTGACGTTCAAAATACCGAAAGCCCTTTTTTTTTGCTTGTACATTTTTCGTCTAGGGCCCCAATTTTTTTTTGCACAGAGCATAAAAGGCCTAAAGAATGCCATTCGAGTAATGAACTTTGGACCCGAGGAAACATCCTGTGTGGTTCAGGAGACTTCGAATAAGTATGCAGCTGCTATTTTTATCAAATTTAAATGCTTCCCTTCTTAAGATTATTTTTTGGGTTCATAAAGTATATTTTCAGTTTTGTACAGTACTGTTAGAAATTTTACATTATTTCATTTTTTAAAAAAAATGTTTTTATCCTATAAGAAAGAGGGAGCTTAGGACATGACCTCAGAACTGTTGCGAGAGCAGAAATTTTAGGAATCTAACTTTTGGAGAAAGTGAAGTACCTCATCAAGGAAGGTATCCCAAATCGAAGTGAAATTTTGAGCCGGAACAAAAATAAATTGAAAGTTCATCATAATGGAACCCCATACCCAAAATTTCAGGTGCTGAAGTTCATTTCTTGAATTTTGGAGAATTTGTGAAAATTCAAAATTACCTCATCGCATCGTCCTAAAAAATATGAAAATTTGATCTGATCAACAAAAAAAGCTGAAATTTGGTAAATATACTCTATTTTCTATCTCCTGAATCAATTAGAAGTGGTTTCGAGACGTTTCGGAGTCTCTAGAAAATTTTGGAATTTCCAGTGCTAGAGAAAAATCCCTTAAAATGGCCCATATGAACTTAAGCACTAATAATCGTGGATTATCTGCAATGGTGATAGAGGTTGAAAATAGTGGATCTACCAACTTTCAGCTTTTTAACTCGATGCGTACACTGTCGATGTCGGTGTATTTTAAAATTTTTTCCGGGAAAATTTTCTACCAAAAAATATGGATTTAAACTCAAAGTTACGAATTTTAGAAAATTGCCAGAAATTATTTAGGGGGGGGGGGGCTTGGAATTCAGTAAGATGGGGGGGGGGGGGGTGAAATTTCATTGAAAAAATTCAGTAACTTGTTATTTCAGTGCAGTGTTGTACCGAATCACACTTATTTTGATTCGAATCACGAATCACGAATCATCAATGAGATTCGTATAAATTACGAATCATTTTTCGAATCATTTCAAATTTTTTACACCATACGTTTTTCTTTTTATTTTGAAACTCTTTATTAACGTTAACATGTTAACAATGTCAATAACTTAGAACTTAGGTATGTGACACACTCTGTAGAAACCAAAAAAATCCACCAAATGCTTTGCAGTTCGGCTGTTCGGCAGTCATTGTCACAGAAAAAATTCATCAGAAATTTAAAAAAAATGATTCGTGAAATGATTCGAAAAGTAAAAAAAAAATTCGAATCACGAATCACAGACATGATTCGAAAAACTCGCGAATCACGAATCGTTGTCCGGCAAATGATTCGAATCATTTTTCGAATCATAAAATAAATGATTCGAATCAGTACAACCCTGTTTCAGTGGCGCTGGCGTAGTCAGGGTATTTTCAGTAGGTTGATAATTCATAAACGGATTTGAGCCAAGTAAAATTAAAAAATTATAGAATTTCAGCTATATTTTTCACTGATCTTTCAGTCAAAATTATTGATGTTTTCTGACAAACTGGGAATTGATTGAAAAATCAGTGATTTTTGACTGAAAGATCAGTGAAAAATCGTCAATTTTTAAAATAGGACTAAAATACTCCCTGAGCAAAGTGAGGGCGAAATTTTTTTGAAAAATCATGTTTCAAGAGCAAAAAAGCCCTTTTTTTCATTTTTTTAAAAATAATAAAATCTCTTGTCCGAGCTTGGGGGGGGGGAGCTCGAGTCCCCTGAATCCCCTTGGGTGCGCCTATGAATGGGTAATCTGAATTTTTAGGTGCTAATAAAGTAATCTGCATTGCTGAAAAATTCCAAAATTCTCTGGAAGCTCCGAAACATCTGGAATCTCGAAACCACTCCCAATCGATTCGGGAGGTTGAAAATAGGGTGGATGATACATACCAGATTTCAGCTTTTTTCGTTGATTAGATTAAATTTTCATATTTTTCAGGACAATGAGGTAATTTTTAAATTTCAAAAATTTATCGAAATTCGAGAAATGAACTTTAGCACTTGAAATTTTGTACATACAAGGGTTCTTTTATGATGTACCTTTGTTTTATCTGTTTTCCGGCTTAAAATTCTGCTTCGAATTGGGATACCTCCCTTATAGGGATAGGACCTCCTAATACAATTCTGTTATTTTTGAAAGCGTTAGCTTTTGAGGTATGTTTCTTCAATTTGGATTTTTAAAATAAAAGGAAAGTTGAGTGGAGTCTAAGCAAAGAAATGATCATAATTTGAATTTTTGGTTTTTTGTGAAATAAAAATTTATCATTTATAATGTCTTTACTAAAATTTCACTCAACTTAATACAATTATGTTTTAAATTCAAATCAACGTGAAAAATCTCAGTACGAATATGAAGTAGGTATTAGCGTACAATAAATATGAATTTTCAAAATAATCATAAGAGACATCAAAGTCAAAGCTTTGCATCAATTAATTTGTGGAAAAACTTTGGCTTTTTTCAGTTGAGGTTCATTGTCCTCACTCTGCATGTAGAACACATTTTCAAATCCAAGGGACAGTTGTGGTTCCAAAATGGATTATTAAAATAAGTGAAATAGTAAATTAGGAGTTGAAAAACAATTTTCATTTGATTTTTTTTGTAGGACCTAGTTAGGTACAACTAAGGGATGCTGGGGAAAAGGGTGGGCCTGTCTGTAAGGGGAAGCAGGAAAAAAATATTCGTGATATACCATAGCTCACCGAATAGGAAATTTTATTTTAAATATTTTTGATTATTTACGAATTTTACTCCTTTGGGACTTTTCTTTAAGTATGAAAAAAACACGTAATTTTAATGATTTTTTTTCAAATTTGAGGGGCCTCGATGCCCCTAAATTGGATTTTCTATATAAAATAATTTGTAGCTGAGATGTTGATGTTGGAGAACAACTTTTGTAGGAAATTTTTTCCTATACGAACCCATAAGGGAGAAAAGCTGGAGGGGTGGATCCTCGAAAAAAGCAGAGGGGAAAAAGGGCATCTGGCTAAATTTTTTCCTTCTCATACCAGAATATAAAATCGCTTTAAACACCTCACTCGAGTGAATTTGAAATTGAAACCTGACCAAGAAGACGACCGCGGTAAATAAATTTTACTCTCACAATCCGTTATTGTGCGGCTTTCAGTGACCTTGTTAAAGCGACGCGACGTAAGGAGGCATCTACGATCTAGCAAGCGTAATAAGATTTAATGAATTCTCCGAGATTAAGTACTACACAAAGTGCATACAATAAGAGAGCAAGATTAGAAAGGGGTGAAGAACGAGAAGCACCGTCGCCCACATGCCTACCGTATAATCACATTGCAAATTCATCATCGCCACCGTAGAGCGTGTTTTATTAATTTTCACACTAATATTATAATAACACTTCCTCGTGCATATGTTTTTTGTGCAAGTGTGCGCTTGGTAATTAGGCGAAAAAATATATTATGCTTAGTTGACGCGAGATGAAAAAAAAAAAGTACCATCATAAGATGATTCTGATTCATACCCGTATTAAAAAAAGACGTTAAAAAGTAGCCAAGCTACGTTGAAAAAAATTATAATGTACAAAATGTGCATTACAAACAAAAAAGGGAAAAAAAAATTTACGAAGGAAATATGGTCTCTGGGAACCAGGTAATGAACATCGGTATAGGTCACCACACGTTGTATAACGATCAAAGAGACGGAAATATTAACGCGTTACGTTATTTAAAATTACCTAGCTACGTTAATCTACATACACATACGAACGTACCTATAGGTATATTTATTCACAAATTCAGACATAAAAACGTATACCTGGTAATGAACACATGTCGTGCGATGAACCTCATTCGTGGTAAAACTAACTTGAGGATACGTATAGGTCGTCTCGAGCCATATTAAAATATCAGCGGTAAATTTTCACCTACATGAAAACTTTTATTGTTTCAACATGGAAAGTAAAATTATTAAGATGTGCAGTTGAAAAAAAAAAAATACTGCACCTAACTTACGAGGTAGGCTATAACACGTCAAATACGTATTATTCTCGTAAAAATTTCTCCATCATTTACACTGGTAATGAACTAGTTTCACATAATAGCCATCCGACAAAACATACTACTATAAATTTTAATCGTCCACACATCCCGTAAATAGATATGCCAGATTTGGCGAATCTTTGGTTAAAATTTACGCTTTTTCATGTTACTTTCTATTTCGATTAGTAAACAATTTAAGAATAAACCTTGCAATATTCCGGCATCATTCAAATTGTAGGTATGTACGTAGACCTATGTGCAATCAAGCATGCGTGATCGCAATCAAAATAGTCAACCGGTTCGAACTTCTGTACTTTTGAACTTTAGATGCCCGTTGCCTACCTCCTTCGAATTAGTAATGTGATCACCTAAGTCGCATAATTGTAGAAAGTAAACGTCTACGTCTCCCGGTATGATTATCAGACCATAGCCAGATACAATTGGTCTTTGGCTTTTCTACGCATACCAGCGGTGATAGAATTGCGAATACTGAATTTAAAATTAGTAACTTATGTATCTGTATTTTCCGGAAACAATAGATCACCCGTGTCTCTGGTTTCGGGCTCCGTAAATCCGAATCGTCAAAGTTTTACAACTTGGAAGTGGGCCTTTGAGAATTTGATATGCGTAAATACCGCTACCTATACAATCATTCGTTATAGCTAGTTAGACGTATTATCGATGAGGTTACCAAAGTACAAACGTTTTGGGTATAGGTACAGGTAGCAACTAACAACCAATGGAAATGGGTCACTGACTATTTATAGACAAATAAAAAGAAATTTTCTGACATTCGGAATAGGTAATTCGCCGTTTTTACGGCGCGTTCGATGATGTATTCCAAGCGGAACAATACCGGCGATTGGATTGAAAATTACTGACATTATGGATTCCTAATTTCCTATACGTAGTATCGAAGATGCATAAGAAAAGGTATATTGTCGAGTTTCAGGTTTACGTTTTTGTTGTGTCAACATTTTCCACAGTCGTGACCAGAAAATAATGAATAGGTGGGCCAAATAAGACCCCGAAAATTTTTAGGTAGGGTAAAAAAAATTAATGCCGCCGCCGGGGAAGGGGCGGTAAAAAATAAGCAATACTTCAAAATTCGAACAGATAAGGAATGCGTTGACGTTAACGAACGTTTATGATCTGCGTCAAAACTGAAAAATATAAATTCGCAAATTTTTCATCTTTCAAAGCTGGAAATGAATGAACCACGATACTCCTGATCTTAATACCTGTACCTAGTGATCAAATTGATGATGAATTTAAAAAAAATTGTGAATAAAAAAGTTGGATTTTAAAACATCATGCGATAAAATTTTATAATTGGAAGGAATATTTTGAGGAAAATCTCACAGTTGAAGTTTGAAAAAAATTTGTATAAGAAATTTAAAACTGGAAAAAAATTGAAAAAATCATAATTTTGATTAAAATTTAGGATAAAATTATGCAACTGAATTATGTTTTAAGAAAAAATATAAGTTAATACAAAAATGTTGAAAAAAAAGTAAAAAAGAATATTGAAAATTTTTAAAAAAATTCAAGAAAAAATAAAATGTTAAAAATTTAGAGTTGAAAAAAATTGAACTTGGAGAAAATGAGAAAATTTAAAAATGCATACATATATGTATAGTAGGGTGGAGTGAAAAAAAAAAACATATCTTGGATTTCGACCAAATTTGGTGAGGTGGTTTACTTTGAGTGGGAGACCTCCCAAAAAAATTTTGAGCCCCCAGGGGGCAAGTGGAGGGGAGCTGGGGAGACTCAAAGTGCACCTCCTTTTGAAAAAAACGCTGTTTTTTGTGTTTTTTTAGTAGAAAAAAATTGTGCGAGAAGCTGTCGTAGCACTTAAAAGTTGCAATTTGAGTTTCTACGTCTCACTAAACCATCGCCATCCTTCTCCGATCAAAACTCAGAGCGCTACCAGGGGGTTGAAAAGTTGCAGATTGCAAAATTCAAGTAACATTTCGAGCAAAAAATGGCGCATTTTCAGGGAAGAAATGGCCAAATGAAAAAAACAATTCGAAATTCGTGTTCAGCAGGTCAAAATACCCCGATAAACACACTTTTCGCGATAATTTTACTTCAAGTTTGAAAATTCATTTTTTCATAATGAAAAAGCAGTAAAAAAAAGTGAATTTTATCATGAAAAAATGAATTTTCAGACTTGAAGTAAAATTATCGCGAAAAGTGTGTTTAACGGGGTATTTTGACCTGCTGAACACGAATTTCGAATTGTTTTTTTCATTTGGCCATTTCTTCCCTGAAAATGCGCCATTTTTTGCTCGAAATGTTACTTGAATTTTGCAATCTGCAACTTTTCAACCCCCTGGTAGCGCTCTGAGTTTTGATCGGAGAAGGATGGCGATGGTTTAGTGAGGCATATATCCAAACCCTACTCGAAACTGGGCACTTCCGTAAATCGAGGCTAAATCGCACCAATTGTGCGACCAAAAATTGTAGAAGAGGTGCCGCCGAGCGGTTCGCGGGGAGAGATGCCGCCGAGCGGTTCGCGGGGAGAAGATGCCGCCGAGCGGTACGCGGGGAGAGAGATGCCGCCGAGCGGTTCGCGGGGAGAGATGCCGCCGAGCGGTACGCGGGGAGAGATGCCGCCTCGCTTCGCTCGGCGGCATCTCTCCCCGCGTACCGCTCGGCGGCATCTCTCCCCACGTACCACTTGAGATTTGATAAAAAAAAGCATGTTGAAAAAGAAAAATTGAAAAAAATTAATTCTCAATTTCTACTGTGCAATTTTAGAGAAAAAAATCGAACCTGAAAACAAAAATAAAATTTTACAAAAAAACGACTTTAAAAAATATTTTTGGGCGAAAAAAATTTTCAAAAAAATTGATCCGCCAGCGGGGATCGAACCCGAGACCTTTCGCATGGTAGGCCGTAGCTCTACACATGTAGCCACCGGTGCAGCTTGCCGAAAGTCGTTCGACGACGGTATACATAGCACCAGGGTTGTGCCGATTCGAATCATTTTTGATTCGAATCATGATTCGAATCACTTATTTTATGATTCGAAAAATGATTCGAATCATTTGAGAGAAAATGATTCGTGATTCGTGATTCGTTCGAATCATTCCGATGATTCGTGATTCGCGATTCGAAAATTTTTGTACTTTTCCTATTATTTCACGAATCATTTCATTTTTTTAAAATTTTTTTTGTGTCTCTAAAATTTACAAATTTTTGGGCGTAAATTTTTGGATATTTCACCAGCATGGTATCAATACACAAAAAGTGTCAGAAAATTAGAAATTTGCTTAAAAAAAGGATGAATTTCAGTCTCGAAATTGAAATTTTTTTTTGTAAAAAATCCAGAAACATGACAGTGTGATGGAACGTCGTTTCTCAGCCCAAAAGTGGCGTTTTTTTTTGTGTGTTTATTATTTGTGTAGTAGCAAAATATCCAAAAAAAGAAGTCAAAAAATGTCCAGATATCGGAGAAACTGAACAATTTCAAATGAATTAGATGATTCGAAAAATGATTCGAAAATTACGAATCACGAATCATTTTTTGGAAAATGATTCGAATCATTGATTCGAATCATTTCTCAGGAAAGGATTCGTGATTCGTGATTTATACGAATCATGTTGATGATTCGTGATTCGTGATTCGAATCAAAATGAACGTGATTCGGCACAACCCTGCATAGCACTAAACTACGGAAAACTACCCCCCCACGCGCGCGTATGTATACGCGTACGAGCGCACGCATAGCGCAGTGGTGACATTTAGCAGCGAGTGGACCAGTTTCGAGTAGGGTTTGGATATATGCTTTAGGGAGACGTAGAAACTCAAATTGCAACTTTTAAGTGCTACGACAGCTTCTCGCACAATTTTTTTCTACTAAAAAAACACAAAAAACAGCGTTTTTTTCAAAAGGAGGTGCACTTTGAGCCCCCCAGCTCCCCTCCACTTGCCCCCTGGGGGCTCAAAATTTTTTTGGGAGGTCTCCCACTCAAAGTAAACCACCTCACCAAATTTGGTCGAAATCCAAGATATGTTTTTTTTTTCACTCCACCCTAATGTATAGTAGGGTGGATCGAAAAAAAAACATATTTGGGAGAAAAAATTGGTCCAATCACTTGACGAAAAAATGGATTCGAGTTCATAATATCAGAATATTACAATTAGCAACTGGCTGCACTGACGTATAAAATGTTCAAAGAAAAATTTTAAAATTTCAATTTCTAATGATTGAAAATGAAATTATTGTGTATTTTTCAAACAATAAAAAAATTAATTTGAAGTCAACGTAAGCTCCATAGTGTAGCATGCCACGATTTGTAACTGGCTGCACTGACATACAAAATTTTTGAAAAAAAATTCGAAATATACTTTCAGTGATTGGAAAAAAAACATAATATTTTCAGGCGAAAAAATAATCAATTCAAAGTCGATATAAATTCCGTATTTTGGAATTTTATGATTTGCTGTTGGCTGCACTGGTGTACACAATTTTTCAATTTTTTTGTTCAAAATTCAATTTTAGTGGTTGAAAAAAATTTTTGTTCACTTATGTACTCGATGAAAAAAAAAATCATTCCAGCTTAGTGATATATGTAATTTCATATTATTGAAATATTGCAATCTGCAACTTTTCAACCCCCTGGTAGCAGTCAGAGTTTTAATCGGAGAAGGGTGGCGATTGTTTAGGGGGATGTAGAAACTCAAATCGCATCTTTTAAGTCTTACTATAAGGCTTCTCACACAATTTTGATTGGCTAAAAAACGCAAAAAACAGCGTTTTTTTCAAAAGGAGGTGCACTTTGAGCACCTCCTGCTACCCTCCCCTTGCCCCTTGGGGGCTCAAATTTTTTTTGTGAAGTTTCCCACTCAAAGTAAACCACCCCACCAAATTTGGTCAAAATCCAAGAAATGTTTTTTTTTTTCGATCCACCCTAACGTATAGGTAGGTACTAGGTAGTCGACTTTGGAAAATTACAATATGTAAACCATCCTTCATGATTGACATTTCATGTTTTCAACATTACATATTTCTTTGATTCCATAGGGCTATTCCATACTAAAACAGACCAAAAATGAAGTTGGGTCTTCCGATTTCGCTAAATTTTTTTTTAACGAGTTCCCCGTGGCAGCCTATTCATAAAACCACGATCATTTTTTTTTGTAACCCTCAAGGGGGCGGGGAGGCGAGCCTCGAAATTTTTATGCAATTGCGATTTTTAGCTAAATTACGCAACATTGAAGGCTCATATCTCGAGATAGGTTGTACTTGGGTGAAAACTGTTTGCAGGGTCTAAAAGAGAATTGATAGAAGAATTAAAAACGGTAATCATATTTTTAAAATCTCCAAGTTGAACTTTGGTGGTGAAAACTCGACTTTCATGATGAGAAAAAAAGATGAAAGCTACCATTTAAAAATCTGAAAAAATTACAGTGGGTAGATCTTTTCACTCATTTTCCAACCAACAAATTTTCAAGATGGGATCTGTAGACCCCTAGGGAGTGCAAGGGTCCACAATTTTGACCAAAATTCAAAAAAATCGAAAAAGTGAAGTAACACATCGATTACTACTAATTTCCTTGATAGGGCCAAAATTCAAAAAAATGAAAAATAACGTGTGACCTGTCGTTTGTTAGGTTCTGGAGGACACTGAGTTCGAAAATTTGCTTATTTTTTGGATTCGACCCTTTAATGCCCTTCTAGCCCCCTAATTTTGGGAAAAACTATGCTGAGAAACAAAAATATAGCGTAACATATTGATTATAACTACCTAATTTGAGGGCGTAAAATTCGAATATCGACTTACTTTTTGATCTTACCCCCTGCCATATTTCATTTTTGGATATAACCTCCCCTTGCTCCAACTGACCCTACCTTCAGTCTTAGGTGATCAGTACGGATTTGAATATTTCAAAAAATTATGGGAGGGGGTCGGATCAAAAAATAAGTCGATATTCGAATTTTACGTCGTCAAATTGGTTAGTTTTTCGATAGTATGCCACACAATATTTTCGTTTCTCAACAAAGGTTTTCCCAAATTTGGGGGGCTAGAGGGACACTAAAGGGTCAAATCCAAAAAATAAGCAAATTTTCGAACTCAGTGCCCTCAAAAACCTAACAAACAACAGGTCACACGTTATTTTTCTTTTTTTTTTCATTTTGACCCTACTAAGGAGGCTAAAAGAAGGGTTCAGAGGGGTCGAATGAAAAAACTGAGTACATATTCAAAATCAGCGCCTTTGAATTAGTGGTAATCAATGCGTTATTTTACTTTTTCGATTTTTTTGAATTTTGGTCAAAATTGTGGACCCCTGTACCTCCCAGGGGTCTACAGATCTCATCTTGAAAATTTGTTGGTTGTAAAAAGAGTGAAAAGATCTACCTTCTGTAACTTTTTCAGATTTTTAAATGGTAGCTTTCATCTTTCGTACTCATCATGAAAGTTGAGCTTTAACCACCAAAATGAAATTCTTAATTTCATGAACATAATGAATTAAAATTGATTTAATATAGAGGAAAATCCAAAATTTTATTGATACATAAATTCTTGATTTTGATCTTGAATAACATTTTTTAATGTAAGAATTCAATTTTTTCTACCAGTGAGAACATTTTTCTGAATAACATGGAAAAAAACATACTTACTGCTTTTTAAGATGATTTTAAAACCACTGAATAATCAACTTGAATTTTGTGAAAATTGTGTAAATCAAAATCCAGTTAGCGTCATCATTACCGGGGGTTTGATTTTTTGGAGGGAGGGGGGAGGGGGAGGGGTCACTCAAAGTAAATTACCAACTTCCTCCCAATTTTTGTTAAAATCCAGGTGAGTTTTTTCTACCTGTATGAACATTTTTGGAGGGGGGGGGGGTCTCTCAAAGTAAATTACCAACTTACTCCCCAATTTTTGTTAAAATCCAGGTGAGTTTTTTCTACCTGTATGAACGTTGAACATACATATTTATGTAGGTACATTTATAATGAAGATGAAACGATAATTATGGTATATTCCCTGCGCTACGAGGAAATTTTTGTTTTTTTTCGATTTGTGATCTAAACTTTATACCTATAAAGTTGATGTATATTATTTTCAATTTTCAATGAAATTTGTTCCTGGTTTATGATTTTTATCTGCCTTTTTCTTTTTTATAAATTTTTAGCCACCATTGCATAGTTTTTTATCACTGGTTCAATCCTTCAAAGTAAATTTTATCAATTTTTATGTTGATTTTTTGGAGGCAGCTTCATGACGGAAGCTAACTACTCACATAAGTTGAATCCTTTTTGAAAACAAAAGTAGGTATCTTCCTAATTCTTATTATCAAATATTTATATGATACAAATTTCAAACCTAAGATTAGTTCGTCCGATGTTACACTCGACCTCATCTAATGATTCCGAGACGCCATCGCCCGAGTAAAATAGCGGTACTTGAGATGTAAATTTAAAATGTTCCACAGCTCAGCGATCCGTGTTAATTTAATATAGACATCGCACGAGACTTTTTCCACCATTTATACCAAATTTCCTGTGGCTAAAATCGTAGTTATCGTAATTATTGAAAGTAAAATTTTTCATCGTTTCAGCTTTTAACCTCTGAATCATTTGTAAAGGAATTTCGCTTTTTATCAACATACCTATACCTATAGTTTGTTATTTTTGACCGTCAACGCCATATCGGACGCAGACTCCACTCGCATCAGGTGGTCGCTCAGGCGGCACAGTTTTCCGCCAAACAATTACTTAATCTACCTGCGACTCTGTGAGTCGTATACCTACCGTTATTTTTATAATGTGATGTACCCACCTACCCACTTCAAAGTTTAAAAACAACATTAAGACGATTTTATCGATTTACTCAGTACTTGAATACCATATCAGATTACGGATTCGAAAATTTGAACAATTATATGGGTTGCATGCGAACCATACATGTGGATATGCCTTTAAAATGTCATTTTCCTTGAACATCACGGTAATCGAACCAGTGATCTTCAAGATGTAAAGTACGCAACGTCGATAACTTTTGGCAAGAGGTTTTCTTACGTCATACTTTTTAATAACCATTAAATCCAGAACTTTGTATTATTGTTAAATACATACATATTACATACCTACAGGTTTTCTGTTGGGAGTTCTCCTAAAATTACCTACCATAAGTCTTTTGAATGTCTGAGGTACGGTCCAGTTATAAATTTTCAAAAACTTAAAATTTTATTACCTGCATCAGGTGATAATTGAACATGACGTTGGAGTATGAAATTCGACTACCCCAGAAATATAAAAACCCAATTGTCGGTTAGGAACAAATGTTTTTTAAAGATGAAAGATGCAATAATTATCTACCTACTTAGTAGGTACTTATGGTATTGAAGTTTCTACAGATTCATTGAGATGAAAAATCTATATGTTCCTACTTTTGAATAAGTAAGTACTTAATTCGTTATAAACTTTGGCATGGCACATTGCTGCAGGAAAAATTTCGAGGAATTTGTCACATTTTTTTAGAGTTAGCTGGCATAATTTTTTTTTCAAGTCTGATAAAGTGTTAAAATAAATTACAAAAAAAATGTCAAAAAGCGAGAAAAAATATGAAATGTCAAATTCGAACATCAGTTTCAATTTACTTTTCTATTGAAACTGTTTACCAATTTTGAAAATTGGGAAAATGAAAAATAAAGGACTCAAATAGCTGACTTTTTTGCAAGAAGTCGTTAACCGAAAAATTTAAATACCTACTACTGAGACATTTTGATAAAAAGCTATCTTTGAAACATTTTCAATTCATATTTAAAAACTTTTGTTTTATGCAAAGCAAAACTTGGATCGATATTAACTATTTTTGTAACCGGATCTGATTTTGGAATTTTAAAAAATCTCGTATACCCGGTTACTTTGAGTAGGTACGTAATTAAAAACTTCTACCGACTCCTCCTCCCCCCAGTTGAAAAATAAGATAAAGTCAAAATGAGTGAAAAGTTGAAGTTATTGGAGTTTTAAATTTTCTTTTGTACCTCCTTCCAGGTACATGAATTTAGATAATTGAAAAATCACTAACTTGCACCTCCCACCCGGAGCTGAGTTTTGGATTTCTAAAATTTCTCCTGTACTCCCTCCCCTCCAAAGCTGAATTTTGACCTATTGAAAATTCTCCTCTCCAGGTCTTGGTCAGGTCTCAATCGTACATCCGCGCGCTATTCCTGTTGAAATTGATTGTACGATTGATTTTGTTCTGGACACAAAGAAATTAAGCCCGTATGCACTTTTTATCCCCTCCCCTTTCTCCAGAGTCACCCCCCCCAACATTTCAAACGCCTTATCTATGGGTCGTAATGAAAAAAATTTCAAACAAAAGTTGCTCCTCAGCACCTAATGTACATTTTCATTTCTCATAAAAATCCATTTTGGAGCAACTCCTGCCCCCCCCCAAATTTGGAAACAAAACTTGTTTTTGAGAAAACCTCAAAATCACGTTTTCTTCATTTCAAACCAATAGTTTTGGAGATACGACAAAATTTGTAATCACAAAAAGTATTCAGAATTGAATTTCCTTTCCAATGAGCCCTATAACGACCATTTTCACCAACTTTTTCCGACAGAGTGGACCTTTCCCCTTCCTCTTTTTCACAAAAGTTGGGTCCACGAACAAAATTTGCTCCAAAATGAATTCCGATGATCAATGAAATTATGCATTAGATATCGAAGAACAAAAATCGTTCAATTTTTTTTCGTGGGTTCAACTTTTGAGATAAGAGGGACGAGGAGAGATCCATCCTGTCGGAAAAAGTTAGTGAAAATGGTCATTATATAAAGCTCATTGGAAAGGAAATTAGATTCTGAATACTTTTTGTGGTTACAAATTTTACCGTATCTCTGAAACTTTTGGCTTAAAATGAAGAAAACGTTATTTTGAAGTTTTCTGAAAACTGTTTTATTTTCAAATTTGGGGGACAGGAGTTGTTCCAAAATGGATTTTGATAAGAAATGAAAATGTACATTAGGTGCTGAGGAACAACTTTTGTTTGAAAATCTTTTCATCACGACCCATAGATTAGGCAATACATGCGTTTGAAATGTTGGGGATGGACCCTGAGGAAAGGGAGAGGGAGAAAAAAAGGCCATACGAGCTTAATTTATTTGTTTTAGTGTCCAGAACAAGAATCAATCATAAAATAAATTTCAACAGGAATTTCGCGCGGAAGCTTTTTTTTTTTGTACGATTGAGACCTGGCTATCTAATATTTTGTTTTAAAAATTCGTTCATGCATGTACTTACATATTATTCCAGAGTTAATTTGGTACCTAAGTTGAAGATTGCCCCCCTCCTCCCCTTCATTCTTCCATAAGAAAGAAGGAAGTTGAAAGATAAAGGGAAAGGGTAAAAAACAAAAAAAAAGGTAAAATATAAAAAGCAAAAACTGTTATAATTTTGGACAACAAATTTCCTGGGTTAATTTTGGACATCAAAATTTGACCTTTTTATATCCAGTTCATATTTTTCCAGACATTAGAAAACTTTAAAACACCTTATGATACCTAATCAAATTTGACACTTCTGTAACAATATTTTATTTTCTCAAGTTTGACATGGTGTTGAAATGTTACAAAAATTAAAAATCAAATTCGGTAAGTATAATTTTTTCAATTTATTGAAATTACCTACATAACAATTTTGAAAATTAAAAAAAATACTAGAATACTCGTCATTTCAATAAGAAGTTATCAACTGAAAAAATTTAAATATCTGTAATTTTAATATTAAAAAAAGAACCTTCACTCAAGCATGATTTAAAATATTGTTTGCTATTGTTTGCTCTAACGAGGGAGGCCACAAAACCGCCTCCTCGAAATATGAACGACAGGTAATCTAACTCGTCCCCCGCGACGCGGATATCAAAATTCTAGATTGTTAGGTGCCCGTTTTGAAAAAAATATTTAGGCCTATGCGATCAAAATTTCGATTTTACCTGGATTTTTCCATATGTTTTAAATGAAGGATTTTTTTTTGCAGGAAGTCATCATTTGATGTGACTATAATTAATAGGTCAAGAGAAACAAAAACTATTAACTTTATGTCTAATATAAGCATTGCTGGGGCTATCTATCTATTAAATTTTATAAAATATTGTAGGTAAGTAGTAAGTACCTAAGATTTCTAATTTAGTCATTTTTATTGCTCCTTCAGAATACTTACAAGTTAAGCAAAAGTGTAAAGATACCTAATAAATTTCGCATAAAAATAAAGAAACAATAACAGAAAATAGTGAATCGGTGACCCAAAAATGAAAAAATCGAGAGACAAACGTCATTTTGTAACAAAAAAAAAGTCAAGAAAAGAAGTGACGTTTTTATGGCTTTTGGTTTAAATGTTTTGAAAATTTAAGGAAAGGGTATACCGGGTTTTAGGTGAATTTGGCCCCTGCTCCGATTTTTGATTTAACCCCCTCAGATGGTGTTCCTTGATGTAAAAAAAATTAGAAAAATGTTTGTCCCCCTCAACCCTCCCTTTTGGAGTTATGGCCATTTCATTGCATTATTTTCAAGAATTTTTAATTTCAGTGGAAGTGAATGAAATTTTCTGTTCTTTGGCACAGAGTTACATCTCGTAAAAGTGTATTTACGATAATTTTTTCAACAATTTTTGTGCATCCCTTCATGTTTTTTCGGCTATTTGAAGTTTTCAATCGTAAAAAACACCATATAAGCGAACACTTTTTGAAAATATCCCAAAAACGTGTTTTTTAACGTAGATTCACGTCACGTATTCACTTTTAGCGATTTCGATTCACCAAGGGCCAAAAATCGCGAAAAACCGTACAAAAATGTTGTTTTTATAGCAAATCTTTAAAATATTAGCGTTTTGTTTAGAAAAAAGTGACTAAACGAAGAAACTAACGTCGGATTCGTGTTCAGCGAGTCAAAATACCCCGATAAACACTCTTTTCGCGATCGTTTTACTTGAAAACTCGAAATTCGCAATTTTTGTCATGAAAAATCAATGAAAAAAGTGAATTTTGAGACTTTAAGCAAAACGATCGCGAAAAGGGTGTTTATCGGGGTATTTTGACCCGATAAATACGAATTCGACGTTAGTTTCTTTATTTGGCCATTTTTGCGTTATAAAACACTCAAAATTTTAAAAATTTGCTAAAACAACATTTCTGAATGGGTTTTCGCGATATTAGACCTTAGTTCAAAGAAACAGCCGAAATAAAATATAATCAAAGAAGTTGAAAATTGAGAGCCAACAATATTTTTAGGTAAAAACATCCATAATACTAAAACCATTTTTGGGAAAAAATTTTTTCATAAATTTTTCAAAATTTTTTGAACTGTCTTCATTTTAAGGTCCGACAGGGAGGGATACTTGGCACGTTGTTTTCAGTTCTAGGTCCCTGGGTAACAAATTTTTTGGCAACCCCTCTTCAACTTTTGAAAAAAAGAGCAATATGATCACCCTTAGTGTTCACTGTCCTATACACAGTTAACGATCTGGAACAGTTTTAAATATAATGTAAAATACAAAAAAGTCACATGGAGTAGTAAATCTGCAATGGTTTAAAAAAGACCCAATCCATCGTTCGGCTTCAACATTTCACCGGCAGTCGTACACCCACCGTAAGTGCTATATGGAGGAATATTTCATACTTACCTGGCTAACAATTTGGAAAGAATTCGCGTTTTAATTCTCACGAAATGATTTATTGGTTGGTAGAAATGGGACGTTTGTTTGAAAATTCCTCACGAGTCGGAGTTTCTACCTACCTGCGGCGTTTATGATGCGGAAACACATACCTATAATACATGAGATAAAGAAATGGGTATACAGAGAAATAGTATCGACACCATCGACCAGCATCACGATGAATATCTCACGCTCGATGATACGTTCGAGTGATGCGGTCTGCGGTGATACTACCTAAGTATATCAAAATACTATAGTGGACATGAGAATGCGTACCAAGTTCTACTTTTAAATATTTAATTAAAACAGAGCCTTCGTTGTAAAAAAAAAAGTGACGACCTGTGTTGTGTTGACGTAACGTATACATTTGACAGATTAGTGACACTCAGTTGGACACTTATTATTTTCAATGTCGTTGACGCGAGTAACTAGTGTAGGAGAAAGAAAAATACAGTTGAACAATGTATGTATGTCTGAAGGAAGAAGAACGTACTGTAATCACGACTAGTATTGACACATATGTAGATTTTTCGTCCACATAATAGATAAGTTCTTCCTTCGTCGCATAATAAGTAACGAAATTGTAAAAATTATCGTAATTAGTCGAGAGTTATTACGACGAATTTGTAAAAAAAGACATTGTTTTAAAGGCTAAAAAACGAGTTTTATATCCGGGTAAAATGTGGTTCTGCACACCTATGGTATAGTTGCACTGAGCCTACCTTATATACCTGTACCTATATGTACGTATATTCTCATTGTGTGCCTATGGTAAGTATATGCATTTCTCTTCCACACTTCTTCTTCCTGTACATTTCAAATGAGGGAATAGGTACTGAACTGCATACTGCATCACAACATGCTTGTTGTGTTAGGCTTAGGACTGGGACTGGGAGATGCGGCAACAAATCGCTATGGTACGCCAATTATCTGCAGTGTATCATGGTATATAGGCCAGTCTGGTTTAAATCGTATATTGGCGAATGAAGGCTCACCTGTAGCTCGCTCAGCGGGGCACCGCGCCGATCCATTCAGTACATTTGAATGCCTTTTTTTTCATTTCTTTCTTTTTCTAATCAACGATCATTGTAAACGGTTGTTTTTTTTAAATTATATCGACAATATAGTATCGCTTCCGCAGTTTTAATTCGAGTTGGAGTTAGGAAGTGTCGGTGTTGAACTGTTGATGGTGCTGGCTGCTGGGTTAGATCATTCAAACTCTGGTTAAATTAAATTTTCATATCTACCAAGTTTTGTGGTGTCCTGTTTATGTTGAATTATGCTGGGTGGGCCACTTATAATGACACCGCAACTTTAAAATCATGCCTAAACCATAAATTTAAAAATAGAGCTTTTGGGGGTTGTGGCATTGCGAAATTCGTTTCCTTGGAGTTTTCTGAATTGAATTAGCATCTATCTTTTCGAACTCTTTCCGTTTCCAAAGGAGTCAGCAAAATCAAATTGAAAATAGAGTGCGAAAAGAAAACAAAAAATAATTATTTCAAATACAGGTGCTTTCTAGTAAAAAAAATAAAAATGAGTCTCTAAGGGTATACCCCTAGAGAACAATTTTTAATTTTTTAAAGTCCCTGAATCTAATTCTAAGAGTTCGTTGATCCTAAATCCAAACCCTAGTCGACAAAGGCGAGGGGAAAAGTAAAACTAAAAATAAAGAAAGGCCGAGTGGGAAATTCATGCTTTCTGATTTCACAAGCTCATTTCTGGGGTTAATTTTCCCCAAAAAAATGAGAGACTGGATGGTAAAGATGAAGCGGGCAACAATTGAGAGTTTTTCACCTCTAGCCCTCCAATTTTGAGAAATAGATACATGCAAAAACATGGAAATAGCATGTGTTATATCGATTTCTACTAATTCGAGGGTGCTGACCTTGATTATCAACTTACTTTCTCGATCCACCTCCTCCGTGCCCCGCACTGATTTCCAAATTACTTCAAAAATTTAATGTTGTTTTTAAATAAAAATTACCCTTAATTAATACAAAATTTCGTTTATGAATTAATTTATATAAAATACCAATAAAAAAAATATTATTAATGAATTTAAACTATGAAAAATTATATTTAAAAAAATCATGTCAATATTAAATTTAAAACAATAAAATTAAATAAAATAAAATTAATTATATTTATATAAATTAAAGAAAAATAAGCAATTATTAATTTTACATCATAATTCAAAAAAATTTTTAATCTAAAAAATGGAGCTAGGGGTCACTGAAGGGTCGAATTCCAAAAATGAGCAAATATTCGAACTCAGCGCCCATAAAAACCCAACAAACGACACGTCACACGCAGTGGCGTAACCAGAAATTTCTCAAGGAGGGGTCCGAAATTTCATGATTTTTGAGAAATTGTAAGTTCACCTCCCCCCCCCCCATCAAATTTCCTTTTACTATAAAAACACAAAATTCAAACTTTATTAAATTTTCATGCGATTTGCATAGCACGTTTAAGGAAAAAAACTTATGGAAATGTAATCTTGGAACAAACAACTTACATAGGTACTAATTATTTTGACCTTAAAAGCTAATACAAATACCTAATAAATTCAAGAATTGGCGTCAGAAGCTTTTTTGGGGAGGGTGCAAAGTGGGTATGGAGACTTGGAATATCAAAAGGGAACTATTTTTTGCATAGTTGATTCAAACAGTTTATAGAATTAGCAATTTCTTTCATGCCCGAGCGAAGCGAGGGCGAAGTTTTGAGAAAATTTGATTTTTAATGCTTCAAAAAGGCATTTTTTACGTAAATTCCTGACTATATATACACTGAAAAAAATGAATTAGACTATTTATAGGAAAAACACCGTAATCAATCCCGAGAAACTCGGTAATTTTGTGATATGACCACGACAGCAAACTTTTTCTAGTAACATTAAGGTAATTTTTCTGTAAGGTGACTTTGCACTGAATAATAATTACTCCGTAATCATTCCGGAGTTTCTCAATAATCTGTTTTGATAGTGTGACATATATTGTTTATCTGCGCAGTAATCATTACTATGCAATGGGAAGAAAATTCAAGTTGATGAATGAAGTAATTTCATTGTTACTCAGCATCTCATCTAACTGCAACTTAGAAGAATCAGTTACACACGCGTTAAGGCAGGTTAAAAGAATTGCCACGTTATTAATTCAATTAATTAAAAAAGTAGGAAGGCAGCTTCAGATCGTGATTTGTTTATGATTTTCATCATTCTCTCTAGAAACCCAACACATCAACATCAAATTTTTCCACTAAAAATCCCTGATCTAACTACCTAACTACCTAACTACCTAACTACCTAACTACCTAACCTATGCCACGCAGCTACCAGACTATGACAGTAATGTAGTCAGTTTGGACAGTGTTTAATTTTAATAATGAGTGATTTACACTTTTGCAATGCATATGAATGTTAATCTTCACAATCATTTGCAATTTTTTTTTGAATCTTACATATTTTTGAGGGAAGAGCAATTTACATGTTTAAAACAAAGTTTTACCTGGAAAATGTGAAAACGAGGTGATTAAAAAAAATTGTTTCAATACTTGAAACGATTTTTTTCAATAAGTAAGTATATTTCCGAAAAAATTTTAGAATACCAAAAATAATGTGTGACATATCGTGTGTTGGGTTTTAAAAGTCGCTGAGTTCGAATCTCCATTCATTTTTTGGATACGACTCTTCAGTATTCCCTGGCCCCCACCAATTTTTAAAAAAACAACTGTAAAAAGTGAGTACAGTTTTCTCTGAAAGGAAATGTTAGTAACATGGATATTCTATTTCCTGTGACCTGATAACATTTTGTTAAGACATCAAAAAAAACTACATAGATATTTTTTGACGAATCAATATAATGAGTAATGACTGTATCGTTGAACTTTTTTTTCTAAAGTCTATCAAATACAGGGTGAGTCATTTATCTCAGAACCCAAAAAATGAAAAAATGAAAAACTTTATTCTAAATTCTATATAAACTTATAATAAGTGTTGGAAGTGGGTCCCTAACACGTGTTTACATGTCATCGCTCGCCTAAATAAGTTTCTGAAAATTTTACGAAGCATAAAAGGCGTAATATTACGAATTTCAGCAGTTATCTTTATACCGGAGCTTTGAGCTTTGAAATCTCGATATCACTCGCGAAATCAGCGACTTACTCGGCATTCCATGATCCGGATATTTCTCGACAAATTTTAGACAACATTTAGCATAAGATTTAGTTGTGTAATACTGCTGAACAATAAATACGCTTTGCTCAATCAAAATTATCTGTAAAAGCTCAAAAACTTGCACAAAAGTTCATCTCGATCTTATTTTACGAAAATGATAACAACTGACAACTGATCGCCGATATCAAGGTCGGGTTTGCGAGGACGTGTTCTAGATAGTTGAGGCAACGTATTATGACGAACATCCCGGGTCTGGCTTTGTTGGCATGGCAACGGGGTGCGTTCAACCCTTGGGTTCCGCGATAAATGACTCACCCTGTATCAGAATGTTATGAAATGAAGTGTGAAAAAATCAACAGAATGTCGAAATTACAGAGAATTCATTAAAATGTCAGATCTATTTTTACTCTTGATGACTTCTTGTTAAAATGTCTGCTAATTGAATTAATTGAATCTTTCTCTCCTTTTTTTTCCAATTTACAAAATTGCCAATAGATAAAAAATTATAAAAAATTTTGATACCTATTTCCGTAACTTTTCAACATTTTGTCAGACTTTAAAAGCAGTTTTGAAAATTATAAAAAGAAAAAAAAAACCATAAATATCTTATATTTTATATTTTAACAAAAAGTCATTTGAATTACCCTACCTGAAAAAATATTTCTGACTTTCTAAAAAAGCAAATTTCAAAAATATGAAAATTTATGTTTTTAAAAGTCAGCATCGCGACGCCCAAAATAGCGTCTCGCGAATTTTAGTCTCGACGGATTTTGGAATTACCCCAGCGGAAAAAACATATCCATGTTATAAATGAAAATAATGTGTAGTACATCGATACCCACTAATTTGAAGTCACTGAGTTCGAATAATGACTTCAATTTTCCATCTACCTCCCTCTTCATGTTCTAATCTCACTCCTTATCACACTTTTTTTTTCGTAATTTGAAGAAGTAGCGCGGGTAGAGTTCAGATCAAAAAAATAAGTCAATATTCGAACTCAGTGACCTCAAATTAGTGGGTAAGTATTTATGTGCTATACGTCATTTCCATTTTTTGCATGAGTTTTCTCAAAATTGATGGGGAGCTAGGGGGCACTGAAGAGGGCCGTATCCAAAAAACAAATGGGATATTCGGACTCAGCGACCTTCAAAATCTAACAAACGATATGTCACACATTATTTTATATTTTTTTGAATTTGATTTCCTCGTGAGAACTAATGGGGGGGGGGGGGGTTGTCTTGAGACGTCGGATGAAAAAATTAGCGCATATTCGAACTCAGCGCATTCGAATTAGTAGAAATCGACGTGTTACTTTATACTTTTTACATTTTTTCAAAATTTTGGTCAAAATTGTCGACTTTGTACTCCTAAGGATGTTGAAATCCGCGGTTTAACAAAAAGTGATTATCGATTCTGAATCCCCTTTCAATTTTTCTTTCACATCACGCAAACTGTTTCCCTCATGTACAATCAATTTCGAGATATAAACCTTCAAAAGTTTTGAGTAGTTTGGCAAAAAATCGCAATTTCTCAAAAATTCTGGGGTCCACTGCCAATCCTTCTTAAGGGCTAGAATCAAAATGGCAGTGATCAGGACCATTTTGAGGGAAACCCGTAAATAGGATATTTTCTCTAGACACAGTTTCCTAAATAGCGAAATATTCATTCTTACTATTTATCACGATTAAATTCAGTAACTTAAAAAGATTATTCTGGTATTTTAAGATTTTATTACGGTTTTTTCATTCAATTGGTGCTAAAATTAAAGTAATGATTACTGTGTGGTTAATGCAACCGTATTAAGGAGTAAACTCCATAGGCTTTCTTAAGAATACAGTAATGAAAACTGAGAAATTCCGTAGATTTGGGGTTTACTGTGTTTCTCAGTAATCATTACGGTGTTTTCAGGAAATAGTATTCGGGTTAAAAATTCATTTTTTTCAGTGTACATAATTATTAAATGTGATTTCTTTCATGCCCGAGCGAAGCGAGGGCGAAGTTTTGAGAAAATTAGATTTTTCATGCTCCAAAAAGGCACTTTTTCACGTAAGTTTCTGACGCCGAGGGGGGGGGCAGACCCCCTGGACCCCCTTGGTTACGCCACTGGTCACACGTTATTTTTAATTTTTTGGAATTTTGACCTCATCAGTGGGCTGATAGGGAGTTCAGAGAGGTCGGATGAAAAAACTGAGCACATTATTCCAACTCAGCGCCTTCAAATTAGTAGAAATCGATGTATAACTTCACTTAATCCATTTTTTGAATTGTGACCAAAATTTAGGACCCTGTGCCTCCTAGAAGTGTTGAGATCTCATCTTGAAAATGAATTAGTTGAAAAATACATGAAAAGTTCTCTTCATAATAATTTTCTCAGATTTTTAAATGGGGTCCCCCATTTTTTGTACTTATCATAAAAGTTGAGCTTTCGTCACAAAAGTTCAACTTTGAACTTTTCAACATGTGATTATCAGTTTTGAATCTCCTTCCAATTTTCTACAAAACCCCATATAAACAGATTCATCTTGGACCTAACCGATCTCGAGATATGAGATTCAAAGTTGAGCCATTTCGCAAAAAATCTCAATTAGGTACACGAAAATTATAAGCCCCCCCCTCCCCTACTGTGAAGGATTAGGATCCAAACGGCAGTGATTCTTTCATGAGACCATCGAGGGGAGCCCCTGAAAGAATGTTGAGCGAAATCGGAAGACCCAAGGTTAAAACCTAATGAGCCATACTGTACGAAGGGTCCGGGAAATGAGTTTGAGAGGTTAAAAAACATATGCGAGCCTGGATATAGAAACCACTCTTCGACGTCAAAAATTGAGTTGAAGTTCCACCTTGATTCTACTCCTTTTGAAAAGCCCAAAATCAGTGTCAACTCGAAAACCAATTTTTTTCACCTAAAGGTGGTTTCTATATCTAAATTCACACCTATAGATGTTGATACTCATTCGATGGTTTGAAAAATTCTCAGTTTTGTGTCATATCATTCTTCTCATCGTGTTTTTTTTTTGGGGGGGGGGATAAAAAAAGATTTCGATATCACATTAGATAATTCCGCGATTTTCCCCCTAAACCGCCCCCTCACTCTTGTGGACTTGAGTTTGGGTTTGACGTTCGAATTCCTTTATCTACAGATCAATTTTTCATGTTTTTCTGAGAAGTATCTTTAAACATTTGGAATGTTTTTATTCATTCTCTTTGTTTTTTTTCTTTTATATTTATTTTGCAATTTTATTTAGCTTATGCTTCCCTTGGGACAAGAATAATTTGAAAAGTATTTAATCCGACTCACGAAACTCCAATATATGAAGGCTCTGTCTATTAATCTGTGACTTTGGCGCGATTTTTAAGTTGTGGTGTAGTTATAAATGGCCCACTCTGTATATTTCTTGCACCTATCTAAGTATGTAGATATGTTATTTATCGCGTCAAAATGGCGTTCACACGGATGAGATTCTTTCATGGTCGCTTGCATGGCTATAATACACTAGAGGTTAAAGGTTACGAAAAAATGTTTAAAAATTTGGAAATCGTTAGAATGCAATAGGTTATATGTAGGTACCTATTAGGTAAGTCATTTTTGACAGTGTTTTGCCTTTCATTCGAATTTACTCACGTAGTAGGTACCTACCTACAGTTCAGTATCTATTCAGTGAAAGGGTATTTTTCGAATAATTATAATACTTCTACCTACAGTACAAACACGAAAGAACGAAACATTTTTGAAAATTTTTAATTTCGTTTTCTATTCCTGCAGAAATAAATCAATAATATGTAAAATTGGTCGTTGAGGTAGGTAAGCATAACATGTATTTGCGAATTGAAATCCTCGAGGTGAGAACTGCTTTTTTGATATCTAAATTTCAAACAGACTAGTCTATCACCTGCAGCGCGAATACTCGAACGACAGGTCGGTCTGGTGTCTACGTCACATTAGTGAGTTCAAAGGATGTCATGCATTCGAGTTTAATTTTTACTTTGTATTTTAAATTAGAAATGAAGAGAAAATACCATTTTTAAATGTTGGGAGTGGAGGGTGGAGGAGATCAACAATTTCTTGACTTGTATTTTGTATAATAATTTTTTATTTCGACTTCTTGGCGCTAGGATTACGCAGAAGAAAATGAAAAAATAATTTTTTTCTAGTTTCAGGAACTAAGGCTTTCCCCCTGTCTTTCTTCTATCGCTTTTTTATTTTTCAATGCATAAATATTTTTCACTTTATAAATTTTTCATCATTTTTTGTACTAAGAATTGGTGAAATATCATCTAATGTATTTAATTGGTACCCTGTTTTTTTTTTCACATACTTAGATATCCTTGGCGCATATTTCGCTTTACGACCTTAGTGTTTTTTTTTAGTTTTTAAAGTTAAGAAAATTAATACAAGTTGGCATATTCGCGCTTTTCTTGGTAGCCAATTTTCCCCTAAACACAGTGATTCGAAATTGGTGAAAATTTCGCCATACTTCATTCTTTAGATGATAGGGGTCCAAAATTACCCGCTGAAGGAAAAATCTGTCCCCTTCTTTTGCTAGGACCAGGACTAATTCGAATTTTATTTGCTTTTTGATTTAACATTAGCTCATGTATTTTTACTTTTAGAGGAGGGAGCAAAAGGTGTGTTTTCTTTCTTAATTTTCTCATTTTTTCGCTAAATAGAGGTAATTTTTTTTTACATAGCTTCTAGAGTGTGGAAGGAACTCCAAACTTTCTTTAGAAAATTTTGGGCAATTTTTCGCCAAGTTACACTATTTTTACCGACTTTTCCATTTATGGAAAAGTCGAGTACTAAATTGTTCATCATGGTTGAAATGGACGTCGGGACCAACTTTTCTTCACGTTTTAGGACCTTCTGAACACGATAGGACGTGTGAGAAAAAACGAGGTTTCCTTATATATATATATGGATCATACTAACCTTGCGAGACCCGTTTAGCAAAAGGAGATAATACAGGCACTGTGAGGCCCGAAACTTTAAAAATCGGCATAAATGAAGGGTCAGGTAATACCGCCGATGTGTGGAGCGGAAAAAATAGTAAAAAATAAGAGGAATCTCACAGCGTAAGCGCCATACCTGTATCTCCTTTTCCTTATGAATGGCGCATGGTTAAAGTTTCCAAATGTTGCTGTGTGCAGAGAGGCGAGGTAATTTATATACAAAGATATACAAACGACCTTGCGAGACCCTCTGCCTACAGACTCCTGAGTATGCATACATCATGGAAAACCACTTTATATGGCATGACGTTGCGAGACCCGATTTCGGGCCTCGCAAGGTAAAAACGGGCCTAATAAGGTTAGCAAGGTATCCAAAACGGGTCTCGTAACGCTGCAGCATGCCTGTATATATATATATATATGGATCATACTAACCTTGCGAGACCCGTTTTGCAAAAGGAGATAATACAGGCACTGTGAGGCCCGAAACTTTAAAAATCGGCATAAATAAAGGGTCAGGTATTACCACCGATGTGTGGAGCGGAAAAAATAATAGAAAATGAGACGAATTTCACTGTGCAAGCGCCATCCCTTTAGATTAATTCGTATTTGAATGGCGCATGGGTAAAGTTTTTAAGTTTT